>WFKH01007768.1:28898229-28927196 GCA_016163765.1 Magallana hongkongensis
AAATCTTTAAAAATCTTCTTCTCAGAAACCGATCGGCCAGAAAAGCTTTAACTTGTGTGAAAGCATTCTCAGTTAGAGTAGATTAAAGTTGGATAAAATCATGATCCCGAGGGGTAGGGTGGGGCCACAGTGGGGAGGGGGGTCGAATTTTCTCATTTGAATATATAGAGAAAAATCTTTAAAAAATCTTCTTCTCAGAAACCGATTGGGCAGAAAAGCTGCAACTTGTGTGGAAGCATCCTCAGGTAGGGAAGATTCAAATTGTTCGAATATGATTTTGACAAATTTTAATCTAGACTATTTGAAGACTGAACTGACTAAAGTTAGAGCTCTTCTAGACAATTTGTGTTTTAGAAGATTTTTCCCTATATATTCCTAATATGTAAAAATTTGGCACCACCCTTCCAATTGTGGCCCCACCCTACCCCCAGGGATAATTTTTCAGGAGTAGGGTTGGGCCACATGGCGGGGGGGGGTCCAATTTTTCAAAGGAAAACATTTAAATTGTTCACAAAAACTCAAATGTTTTTATATATGGTTTTACTTATATGCAAGCATTTTGACATATAGTTGATTCCTTAAAATTGTTTAGACTCTGGCCCCTGGACAATTCTTAGACCTCACAAGGGGTTCAAAGTTTGATGTAGGTTTATAATCCATATATAAACAGTTGTTTAAGTCTGATCATCTTCTCGAGAACTGCAATGCTCAATATGTGATAGGACTGTAAAATCACCCTGTTACAAAGGGGCTCAATGATAAACATAAGAATATGCAGAGGAATTTTTTTTTTTTTATACAGGATCTATTATACGACATTGTTCAGATATTTTGATTATGACTCCATAAAGCTGATTTTATTATTTTATTATGTCAGACTCTGTTGTTGCTCAGGTGAGCGATGTGGCCCATGGGCCTCTTGTTTTCCAAAGCACTGTTAATACATGTACTAAATACATTTCTCGCAAAGATAAGGTGTCTTGAAAAGAGGTATAGTGCACTTAATATACGATTTATCCTCAAATATAGGCTTTTGCTAACATCAAACATTTTCAATATTATACAATATTCTGTTTAAATATATTCAAAGAAAACCAAATTACGCAATCACCATGCTCTAAGAGTCTTAATTATCTTACACAACATCATTAAAATATTCTGGTTTTGGGGTATAGAGATATATAGGAAAGTAGTTAGTATACGATAAAAAATTGGATATTTGACTATTTGAACCACTCTGAACCAAACACATCTGATTAGAATTATGCTCTACAGGTATTGTAGTACACGTTTACATTGAATTAGTTTTGGTTAAACGTGGTCTTCGTACTGAAAATTAGACAAATATTTCAATTAGAGTCCACTAAGTAGTAATTTTTTTCACTTTAATTGAAACATGAACAGAATAGAGAGGTTAAGTTACATATATCTTTTCTTCTGTTTTTTTTTTAATTATTTGTTTTATTCAGTCTGAGTATGAGCACACCAAATATATACAGATCTTTTCATCAACACTGTACATGTACTCTATTTACACTTAGATCCATTGCACTTTGCTTGAACTTATCACGGTTCAGAATATCAACTACTGTTATACACAGTTTCCCGAATTTATGACAAATCAGTTGTTACAGACACCTTTGTAAAATCAGTACAGTGTATCCAGGTTTCGAAAATCATATTGCGACAGCTAGGTACCTAAAGCTATTTTAAGAAACAGGCACTTTCCGTCCAAACACAGGTGTAGGCGAAATAATGGGAAAAGGCGCTATTTTACAGTATCCTGTGGAAATAACAAACACTTACGGCAAAATGAGCATAAGCCAATAATATTTCAGTGCATATATGCATGCATGTACGTGATTGAGAATGTTCCCATATTCATCATCTTATAATATAGAACTACATGTACTTAAATATTTTAGATTTCAAAGAATTTCACTGGAAAGGTAGAAAGTTATAGCAATATGACAGTTATAATTGAGCACTGATTGTCCAAAATCTGAAAGAACATATTTAGCTCAGCTGAGCTGAAAGCTCAAGTGAGCTTTTCTGATCACTTTTTTACCAGCGTCCATCTGTCTGCATGTAAACTTTTCACATTTTCGACTTCTTCTCCAGAACCACTGGGCCAATTTCAACCAGACTTGGCACAAAGCATCATTGGGTAAATGGAATTTAAGTTTGTGAAAATGAAAGGCCATGCTTTCTTTCAAGGGGAGATAATTAGGATTTATTGAAAATTTGTTGATATTTTTCAAAAATATTCTTCTCAAAAATCATTTGGCCAGAAAAGCTGAAACTTGTGTTGAAGCATCCTTAGATAGTGTAGATTCAAGTTTGTTCAAATCATGGTCCCTGGGGATAAGGTGGAGCCACAATGGGGGGGGGGGGATGGGCACACTTTTACATATTAGGAATATATAGAGTAAATCTTTTTAAAATCTTCTTCTCAGAAATTAATTCATCAGGAAAGCTGAAACTTATGTGGAAGCATCCTCAGGTAATGTAGATTTAAAGTTGTGAAAATCAGGAACCCCAGGGATAGGTTGTGGGTACAAAGGGTGGGGGGGGGGGGGGGGGATTTACATTGGAATAGAGAATGTTTTAAAATTTAATTTAAATATAAACAATATTTTATTATGCAATATATCACATAAACGGATGGGATAGCAGTCATTGCCTATATAAATCCCCGAGAATTTTTTAAAATATCTTTTTTCTAACCTCTTGCCTAGAAAAGCTTTAACTCTACAGAAAGCAACCTCAGATAATGTAGAAATAAAAATCTTGAGGAGTAGGGTGGGGCCACATTGGGGATCTAATTTTACAAAGGGAAATATTTTAATTATCACAAAACTGAAATCTTATGATATATGGTTTTACTTATATGCAAGCATTTTGACATATTGTTGATTCTTTAAAATTGTATATTTACATTCCACATATTTTCTTGTCAAATGTGTTAAAAGCTACGACAGTTATAACACTGTAATGCACACAGGGTACTCAAAGGTTAAAATGACGAGTTTTATTATGATGTCACAAACGTTGAACGCTGTAAACTGCAATGTCATAAGCAAAAATCAAAATTCAAATTGCTTAGACTTTGGCCCATGGACAATTCTTGGGCCTCACAAGGGGTAAAGAGTTTGATCCCATATATAAACAATTGTTTAGGATCTTTTTGATCCCATATATTAACAATTGTTTAGGATCTTTTTGAGAACTGCAATGCTCAATAGGTAATATGACTATAAAATCATCCTGTTAGAAAAAGGACTTGATTATAAACATAAGAATATCCACGGCAGGGTTAAAAAAAATGGACTCTTACTTATACAGGATCTACATGTATTATAATACATTGTCCATCTAGTTTGTATTATGACTCCATTAAGCCTATTGTTGCTCAGGTGAGTGATGTGGCCCATGGGCCTCTTATTTGGATAATTTGTCACTTCATGACAAAAGTGGTCGTTTTGAAAAATCAAAATTGTTGCACATCTGGATTTCTGATATGTTTTATTAAACTGTCTGAGTCATCGAAAAATGCTACATTATGATAGTATAGGTCTAGCAGTGTGTGTTATTGATTTATGTTTAGGAAAACAAAATGCTGGTAATGAGAAATAGAAAAGTGAAAACCCTTTGATATACTTTTAAAATTGCTTCCTATTTAAATCAATGCTGAAAAGTCCAACATTTCGGTTATTTTTACTTAGTAGAAAGTATAAAGAGATATATAGAACCTATTGACGAGATTTTGAATAGCACATTTGCATTTGTTTACTTTTGAGAAAGACTTAAATGACTTTAGCCACAGTGCGGGTATTAAAGGAAATTTACATCTTGAAAGCCAGGACTAAACATGTATGCTAATTAAACAAGGGGCCCAACAGCCTTAACAGTCACCTGAGGCCGAGTTTAATACAGTATAAGTTGTTTAATCCGGATTATGAGTACTCTGGATTTTTCTCCACTTCGGCTTTAAATTTTAGTCCCCGGTGCTTTTCTTTAAAAAATATATTACCAAACATTCTGTTTAGTTCAGGTACTGTCTATTCTGTAGTCTGAATGGCCATAAAGGTCCTAACTGCTCATAATTAACAGTCATTATTTTCTCTAATCTGGCCACACAATATTATCTGAGGTCGTTCAATGCAATTAACACCTCTGGTGGTAAATGTGCTAATGTATGTTTTTCATAAGTGACTTGATATACTGAAATAGGGCGGTGACACAGCCCACTTGAATAAATATAAAGTTTAGTTACAAGTAAATAAAAAAAATGTGTGCTCATGTAATTTGATTTAAATGTCATATCTCACAATAGAACGTAAAATTGGCACATTCTTTACATACTAATAGTTATAAAATCGGAATTGAAACTAAAACATCTGATTTCAAAATGTCACTCGAACACTGAAGGGAAGACGTAAATGTATGCATAAAAGTGTAAATGTTTATTTGATAATTATTGAATAATAAAAAACCTGGGTCTGGTTATGTTGAATGCAGATATACTTTTGACTTGCAAAACCCATGCTTCAAATATTAGACTTTATCTTTAATTCTGCTACATCAAAGAGATGCCGCAGAAAGTTATTCTCCAATATACCACGAACGTCATCAATAAATTATCAGACCTTAAACACATGCCAAACTCGATTCGATCATGAGTTTTAAGTTAAAAACTTGCTCTTTATAAAAAAAATACATTGATAACAAGGGTTATTGTTTTTTACAGCGATGTGTATTTCCTTTAATGTTCATTTCAAGGAGTTGGTTGCAGCTGTTCCAAGACCCTCCCCCAACACATTTTCACTGCTTATTTCCGATATGCATTCTGAAGCAGCCATTACTAACAAAACCTTTGGGGAACAACCGTCTCAACCAATCAGATTCATCTCACTTGAAAATATAACCTACTTTCTCTATAGATAAACCGATCGATTGATAGTCGGATCTGTTAGTAGAATAGAAATAAAGTTCTTGTTATCGTGTTCGCCTCGGCTTTTATATCTCTAAACAACATTTCTCTACATCGGAGATTATTCTGCAACATTCACGAAAACTCGTACTTTATTTTTTAAATAATGTCTGGTATTTTTTCCTTTCAATTTTGGGATATTTTAATAATATCACATTTAATATTGTTTGAAGTATGAAGGTGTTACACAAACGTAACAAATGTATTGTTATGTGTGAAAAGTCAACTTCTCTGACTCTGGAAAGAGGAACAGAATTTCTTATTGTTGCCATGACGAAAAGGTTTCTACTTTATTCACTTATCTTCTTCATCAATGCAAACTCAGCAAAATGGAGCATCCATTTATTTTAATTTTTAAAGAACAAAAAGACTTTATATCCCTTGCCAGAATCAATGAAATTTATAAAGATTAACTTATTGTTTTTGTTTTTTTATTTTGTGTAACCTAGAACAATTATGTCAAAATATAGTAAATGAAATATGACTACAGGTGTCTCAAACTAGAGAAATGAATTCCTCAAATGATGGTTATATATTATATATACATATGCATTCAAATTATCTCAATGGATATGATTTAAATCATGAAACAACTTTTAATAATCTCCTTTATTGAAACATATTTATATTTCTACATGTGTACATGACAGTTGCTTTACAATGGAGGGTATTTGTGTGATAGTTTAATTGATGTGTTGAAATTACTCAAATGTTATGCTGTAATATATGTATAAATCATAAATAAAGAGAATGAGACAAAAATTCATGTGTTATGTGTCATCAGCTGCAGAGTCATTTAATGCGTGTACAAACTCTACATTATACTGCAGACCAACTTTGATTCGCGACGACTTTATTTTGCAACTAACTTCTGAAAAAACGATTCGCGACGACTAATGTTCGCGACCAAGCCTGATTGAGATCAATGTTGTTATAAAATAACACACGACAAGGACTGGTTAACGGCGAGAAATATTCGCGGAGACGAGGCTTTCGCTTACCTCGCGAAAAATTCTCACTCGCGAATGAAAGTTGGTTTACAGTAATCTCTAGAATAAACTGAAGCATGTGTATCAATTATATATTGCATCATTTTTATTAAATCAGCCATATTCCATGTAGACATTCAATACCAAGATGAAGCCAAAATGAGCTAATGCTACACCTATTGCATCTGCATCCCTGTGAAAGGACAAGATAGGCTAAGACCCCTAAAATTAGCCACTCATCTTTCATTAAATTTTTAATCATTTTACCCGCACTTATTAAAGAAAGTTCGGGTATATTGTTGTTACCCTGTTCCGTCCGTCCGTCCGTTTGTTTGTCACGTTTTACTTTCTCAAACTGCTCTTACATCTTATAAACCAGCAAACTGAACTCTTGTAGTTTGATTTTGGGTGTCATGTTGTTTTGTAAAAAGGTTTCAAAAATTCTCTGGTAGACCAGGGGGTCAAATAATTGGTTAAAAATGACATTTTTCACCAAAAAACCTTCTTCCTACATTTTCAACAGTAGACAAATCATCTCTTGGAATATGTTTCAGGTATATGTATATATTCGGAATTTTCAATTTTGTCCTGGGGGTCATTTAATGGCTGAAAAATGACGGGTTTTTTTGTTGTTTTTTTTTTTTTTTACAAAAAAACTGGTTTCAAAAAGGTCATTTTTTTGGGCAGTAGCCAAATGGTCTTCTAGAATATGATTGGGGGTGTCATATTGAAGTGTGATCAGGTTCCAGAATTTTTTTTTTTAAGAGGGTCAGTGGGCAACAAAAAATGACGTTTTTTTGCAAAAAAGTATTGTTCCCAGAACGCCTCTTACAACTTTTGGAGAAGCTACGTCATCTCTTGGGATATAATTGGGGCTGTCCTATAGATGTGCAATAAGGTTTTAAAAATTTAAATTTCATCCAGGGAGTCTAAAAGTAGCAGAAAATTGACGTTTATCACTCCCAAAAAAACCCCCCATAGATCCTAGAACTCCTCTTATGATTTAATGGATAGACACATCATATCTTGGGATATGATAGGGACTGTTCTATAAATGTGCATTACGGTTTTAAAAACTTAAATTTAACCCTGAGGCCCATTAGTAACATACCGTTTGATGCTCTTTAAGGATCAAGAATATATATGGTTAAAGGGTGGGGTTCTCAACCGTTTTCGAGATATTCATGCACTTCCTGTTTGAGGGGGGTCACGACCACCCCAGGGGCCCATGACCTACAATGTCCTACATACCGTTTGATGCCCCTTGACACAAGGAACAAGAATATATATGGTTTAAGGGTGGGAATCTCAACTGTTTTAAAGATATTAAGGGACTTGCTGTTCGAGGGGGGTCAGGACCACCCACAGGGCCAATGACCTACATAACATTTGATGCCCCTTGACATCAGAAACAAGAATATATATGGTTTAGGGGTCATGATTATAACAGTTTCTGAGATATATGGTAATTTCCAATTCCTGGGGGATGGGATGACCCCAGGGGTCTGATCTAATAAACCCTATATATTGCCAGTAACAGTCAATATATGATTATGAAAACCCTATATTATTATCGTTGTCCGTTTTCAAGTTACCATTTACAATAGAGTCTATGAGTCCTCATACAAGGTTCAATGTTAGACCCCACCCCGCTTCGCCCCCCCCCCCCCCCCCCCGAAAAGTAGTTGTCTAAATCAAACCAGGGTGCACAACTAGACATGCAGGCCCATCGTATCCTAGAGTTTAGTACAATTCTGTTCAGCCATCTCTGAGAAACAAGTTCAAAGCGGGAAAGAAGAAAAAGAAGAAGACAAAGAATAATAATACATGTAATAAGAAACGTACAAAAACAATAAGTCTCCAAATTTCATTCGGGAGACTTAATAATAAAGATTAAATAGAGATAGGATCATTAAACATCAATGATTTAAAGATGATTGACATTTTCTGATTCTAAGGGGGTCAGGATAACCCCTTAGGTTCATGACTTACATGCCATAATGATCTGATGCACCATGACCTAATTAAGGAGGGAAAATATCTTTGGATTAAGTGGGGATCTCAATGGTTTTTATGATATTTGATAATTTCAGGAAGAGCACTTGGGATCATGACCTACATACCATCTGAAATGCCTTGAACAAAGAAACAATAATATATGTACATGATACATGATTCAATTTAAGAACCCAGATATAGATCAATCATCTATGTTTTGTAATACTTCCTATGTGTATATACATGTATTAGTTTGTGTTTTGTTCTATACTATTCATGTTCATGACTGTAGTATGGCTTAGTCTTATTTTAAATTACATTAAAATATTGCCAAATTATATGACTTGGAACCCCCACCTCCAAACAAACTCAAAAATAAACTGTTGCCCCCCCCCCCCCCTAATTTTCGAATGATGTATAAAAATCAAAATATAATTTAAGGTCTAAAAAGTTTTATAAACTGCTTAAAAAAATGTTATTCATAAGAAAAAAAAATACATTACACCTTTCATAATTGACAAGTGATCTATTGTGATATGATCAGAATTAGTCATATTTCTACCTTGGGATCTATAACTAATATTCCTTGACAAGTTAAAATCAATAACAATACCCGGTAAATGATTCAAATTATAAAATAAAATGTTTATACTCCACAACCAGCCTCCCCCCCCCCCCCCCCCCCCCCCCCCCCCCCATCAAACCTGGTTCTAAAGATTCAGTCTTCTTACATTCTTACATGTGTACAGTAGCAAATTTTAATTCATTTCTTGATTGCCTTTTCTCTCCTAATGCACATTACTTTATGAAATAGGAAATGATTCAGGGTTGTCTCTAAAAATTGAAGTAGAAGGGAGAAATAAAAAAGTAGAAGGGGATCTGAAGGTCTAGCTTATAGCTAGATTGTGTTTGAAATGCAATAATAGCCGGGTAATTACGTCACTTGAGGCGGGGGAATTCCCCGCCTCCCGGGTCTTAGAGACAACCCTGTCAGATTATACACTGTATATTTTGTTAACTTCTAAGATCCTCATCCCTAAACCTAAGTAAACCATATAATTTATTCTTGCTCTTTGTGTCACTGTGCATCAAACTGTATATAGGTTTTGCCCCCTTGGAGACACCCTGACATTCTAGAACAAGAAATAATAAAGTATTTTATCTTATTCATATGTAGTATTTGATCCATGTAGGTAATTCCTAGCCTAATGATGATACTGCTTTGTTTAGGAGACTTTACAATTGCCCCAAATAGGCGAATACACATGCATATAACATTTTGTTTATAAATCTTAAAAATTGAATTGAGCAATTGGCTAAGTCTCTACACTTACTTACATGTAATACACAAATTTAATACGAAATTGTTTATACAGGGTCAATATGGGGTCAACTCAATAGTGCAAGTCTGACAAATGAAAAAATATAACTTTTGCAATTAAAATGACAGAAACTTTACAAAGTTTATTATTTTCAACAATCAAGCAATTTCCTTACAAAATTTCAAACTATCTTTTATTTTATTCACATTCTCTTAAGATAATCCCCCTTAACTTCAACCCACTTATTAAGTCTTTTTATCCAGCTTTTGGAATGCGCCTCTGTACTCCGAAAAAGGTATACCCCTCAGACACTGAAAAACCGCTAAAACTAGTGCGGAACGGAAGTGAAAACAGCGTCAAGATAGCAATTTGTTCATTTTAGGTAATAGAAAAAAGTCACATGATGAATTATTTGATGAATATGAAGGATAGTCCAATTGTTGTATTCCATTTTTAAGCAAGTAATCCGGACTCTCTGACCCCCCCCCCCCCTCTAGAATTGTGCATGCAAGAAAAAAGTCGCTATATAACGAAACTGTCAGAGTTAAAGTAATTTGTAGATTACGTAACGGTATAAAAGACAAGAATAACTGGACTGATTAAGTTGAAAAGGACATGTAATAACTTAAGGTACCACTCCAGCACTAACAAGAATAGATATGGGTTACCCCATATCCACGATATTCGACTTTTAAATTACTTACATTTTCACTGTGCTCAGCCGATCTCTAAGTTAAAATCACTGAACTTGTTAAGAAACTGATGTATATACATGTCCGTATTAAAAACTGCCACCCGTCATTAGCAAACAGTGCACACATCTGTGCTAAAACAGAGTCTACACAAGTGCGACCAGAAATATGGTGCAGGTGTTGCGTAACCATTCCGTCGTATAAAAAAAGAAAAGAAATAACACACACTCATACACAACAAATAATTAAAAGAGATTGTGTGATAACTAACGAACAATAATCATGAAAGTAATAAAATTATTGTAATAATATGAGCAATATTCATTAGTGAAAAAATTGTCAATCGAAGAATGACCTATATTTTCGTGAAAAAGACTGAGGAGGCAGCTAGCGTAGGAATATGAATACTTCACATTTACATTTCTAGGGGTGGGGTATTTTTTCAAAATAATTTTACGTTATTTTTGTTTTCTTCCACGTATTACATTTACATCGATATTCTAAACATTTATTGTAATGTTGTATCTGCTGATCATGAACAGAACTATATTTTTCAGCGCAATTGTGTAAAGAGTAACTGACTTTAGTAGTATATCTTGAATAGATAGTAGGCACTGATCGGATATATTAAAAAAGAAGTAGTGTACTTATTAGGTATGGTCAAACCGGCCATAATTTAAATACCACACAATATATGTTATGAACATAATCTTATGTGTATCAAGTTTTAAATTTTGCACTTTTTCTTATAGGAAAAAACCATACAAAATGAACGATTATTTCCCCATTAATATTGAAATTTAAACACATGAATGTTGTATGCCCTGTTCTCATGATAATCAGAAATTTGAGTTCTTTTAACGGAAATAACTTTTTTCATGCAATAATATTAGTTTCAAATAATCTAGAAATTGTGTCAATCTAATTACGTACATGTAGGCCCTGATCAATGTCCAAAAGCAAGTAAATTTGAGTGATTCAAGTACATATCTTCAATTATGATGATTAAGAGATATCCAATAATGACAAAAACATAAGTGGACGATTTGAAATATGTTACGCGCATGTTCAACATATATATAAATTTAGTCTGGACATACTGGTATACATATCATATGAAACCTATGTTTATTACAAGAAACATTAAACATGAACAAGTTTACAGTGACACTGATTCGGTAGTTTTTTCTTGGTCTTTGGATTGACAACACTGTCGCATGCAGGGGAATCTCTGTAGAAACACAACAGTTTCCTTCCTGAGAAGGATGTAAAGCCAGGGATTCAAAACGGAATTTACGTAGGCCAGACGGAGACCCAATACCTCGAAACTCTCCATTCCTTGAAGGATGCGCAAAGGGCGAGCAAACACATTGATCTGGAAGAAATGGCGAACATAGAACATAAAAGAGGAAAACATATGGAATGAAAATTATCAGATATTTTATTTTAATTATGTTGCAAATATTGGCCAACCTCTGCTCCCTTACTACATTGTACAGATACTTTTAGTACAATTGCTTAAACAAAGTAGAGGATAACACAAACAAATAGATATATGAATGCATTTTTATAGCTTTTATATCATTTTTATAGCTTAAACCCCGTGAATTATTCTTACCAGCAAAGGTATAAAGCAGACTGCAAAGAGAACGACAATTGCAAACAAAAAGGCTATCATCTGTTTACTCTTCTTGCTTAATGTTGTCTGTTGTTTTCTTTCGTTTCCGGTTAAACAATGTTGACGTACAAGAGTAACAATCACTGAAATATTCAGAACGGCAACCAAACATAGAATTATAAAGCCAGCGGAGGCGTAAGCCAAGGAGATGCCTCGATCAACCCAGGCGTCAGACTTGAAATCTACGAAGCACCAAGAACCCGGATAAAAACTGCGACTGTGTCTTCCCGCCAAATGTGGAACGGTCGATAGAAGAAGTGATATGGCGCCTCCGAACATCAACAGCAAGTGAGCTCGCCGTTCTTTGGCGGACACGCTGTATCTAAGTGGAAAAACAATCGCAATAAATCTATCCAGAGACATGGAAAGTACAATGCATGCTGAGTTCAAGATAGCAAACATTTGAATAAAAGCCATATAGTCGCAGAGGCCGTGAGAGAAAGTAAAGGTGAAGTCCGAGGCGTATCGAGCGATTCCGAAAGGTGCTGCCAGAGCGATCCCGAAAAAGTCGTTTACGGCTAGTGCCAATACAAATCTGTAAAATGGTCGCCATTTGTGTTCCCCGGAAAAACGACACAGAAGAAACAGCACCAGTCCATTTCCGAGCGTTCCAAGAATAAGAAATAGAATAGGAGGTGCAATACTAGCTTGTAGTTTTTCCTCACTAAACCCAGAGTTTGTCGTGTTTGTGAAGTTCATGTAAAAATTGTCGTCGGTTTGGTTCATTTCGATGCGTTGTAGTTTAATCCACTAGTATATGCTGTTGACAAAGATCTACAAAATCGACATTTGATATAATACTGTTTGTAGAAAAAACATTCGTGTGTAACTTATGTACCAAACACTATTTTGATTGTTTTAAATTTTAAAATAGGATACACTGCGGAAGTCACACTCAAATCACTCTTTTGTACAGCAAATATACGGATGTTAGAGTAACCAATATCATTTAAATTTCATTTTATTAAGTGAGATAATTAACATTTGTAAAATTATCGCAGAGAGGAAGGGCGTGCTCAAATAAAGCTTTTTTTATTAGTATGATAAATATAAATCAATAATTTCTCCAAGAGAAGAAAAGAATCAGATTAAAAAAATATTTACCTAGAGTGTTCCTATTACTCGCAAAAAAACCCCGACAAATAACACTTAAACATCTGTGTTTACTTAAATAAACAGTAAAGATATATAAAAGAAAATTCTTTCATCATTTTTTGTAACCTAGGCAAACAGCCAAGAAAATCTATAAAAATGTACCAATTGCAGACTGTTAGTCTATCCTGTTTTAACATCGAAAAAACGGGAACGTTACTTAACAGATATTGTGTACTTTCATCGATGACTTTAGCTTGAAACTTAAAAGAGTTATTACGTGTAACATAAAGCTACTTGGTTTTGTGAACATTTGACTCAAATTTATGGGTAATATTTACATCCACTAAATATATTCTCTCTATAATCATTAAGAATATCGATTGATATTAATACAGGAACTGACATGACTGAAATCTACGCAATCCTGTAAAACGACATTTAATGACAGTAAAAACACGCATTTCTTTACTCCAAAACCATGCGTAAATCCAGAATTTTTTTTCCAGGAAGAAGGGTCTGAGGAATGATTTTGTTTTTCATGAGGGAGCCACTTTAAAAGATAAAAAATACATACATGTCAGGCACGTAACATCGTTTTTGAAAGCGTGGGGGGGGGGCTGATTCCGAAAAAAACTCCATGATACATGTAATTCACTTTTTTATAGATTAATTTAATTACAACCTTTACCGCGCCAAAAAGAGGGGGACCCCCCGGCCTCCCTGATGCTACGTGCCTGCATGTTATTATATTAATACACGAAACAGATAAGTAAGTGAATTTTCACGAATTCGTAGTCTACACGTATACGATTTGACAACATTTTCGGAGTTGCTGGCTGTTCCAAGAAACGATTGATTATATTATCACTTTTTCAATAACCTTGCAATTTTAATTCCCAAACGTCGAGAATTTTTAGATTTTGATGCTTGCTACATTGAATGTTTAGAAGTCCATCTCAAATCTTAGTAGTTCCAGTGTTGTTGTATAGTTGATCTTTCCTTAGCATTTACTTCCTCGTTAAATGAGATATTAAGCTGAATTAAACCCAAATAAGACGAATTAACGCTCTTCTCTTCTTTAAACTTATTGACATTTTTTACTAGAGTTCATTCAATCAGAAATGACAATTGACAATTTCTTTATTCTCTTAACTGCATAATTTACCGTGTTGAGAAAAATCTAACAAACAATAATACATAGAATACAATACATGCGTTGAAAAGTGGAAATAGAAAAAAAAAGAAAAAGGTAAAAAAAAAAAAATGACAACCTTGAGAGCTAACTCTCTTAATTATAGTTTTACTGAATTTACAAAGAATAATCAACAATTTTTTATTATTAATAATAAATAGTTGTTGAATTTAATATTGTTGAAATATGAAGGTATGTATAAAACTCTCTTATCTTTAATTGTTATATCTGTACAATAAAATAATAATGAAATTCGTCTCCTATCTCATTACAGTTACATATGGTACTTTTACGGTTTTTACGAGATGTATCATATCATCTACCTCTTTCTATAGGCAATTTTGCATTACCAATTCTAAAAGTAAAAAGAAATTCTGATATTTAATGGGCAGATCCATTAAGTATTTTTCAAAGGATAATGAGGTTTTAAAAATTCTATAGTTACTACCTTTTAATGAATTATACATTTTACTATTCCATGATTGCTTGTGGGGGAGCAGGACGTTGCAGTGTAAAATTATTTGTCAATGAACTTTTTTGCTTTTTTTTTGACACATCAACATTAAGATGTCCTTTACAAAATATACTATTTTTGCTGCCACTTTCTTGCCTTGCACGGGTGATATTTTGATATGAATTACCCACTTTTCTGGCATTATGATTTTTTTTTGGCAATTTCAATTTTCTGAAATAGTTTATCAATTTGATGGAATTTATTTAAAAATTTTATTCAATAATTTTAACAACATAAATAAACTTAAAGATTTATTACAAAATTGGCTTTTTTTAAAATAGCAATATCATAATTTTAAGAAAATATTGATAAAATCAACACTTCAAATTTTGGAGTTTATTCTAAATTTGAACAAAATGTGAAGGCACATAAAAATGCTTAATGAAATTATATATATCAACCTTAGCATGGGCTTTATAACATATAAATATTTCATGGCCACTTTCTTGGCATTCAACGGAGATACTACAATAGGAATCACCCCTACCCCTATTTCTGGAATTATGACTTTTTGTGACAATTTCTGTTTTGAAACATCATAAAAAGAATACATTCTTTGTTTGTTTACATTAACGGAATAATAATTAGAATATATCTATGTTTATCTTAACCACTTATGACTTTGTACATCTTCATTTCTAAATTTAAAAACGTTAATATTTATGTACTTTTATTAGGAAATTGTACCCAATAAAACTGATCAGAATATGTCAGCCTACAGAAAAATAGGGTTTTATGGGAAACAAATCAAAATGGAGATGTCTTCTTTACAAAACTAAAGATTATATAAACGATTCAAACAATTTGACTTCCACAATGTTTATTACCTATCACTGTATATTCTATAATCATTGTCATGTGATCATTAAAGTCAGGCAAAATGACTGCTGCGTGTTAGCACGGTATGATAATTTGTCTGCACACCCTGTTGTGTTTTAGGACCGACGGTATCTAAAAAACAAATAAATAGATAAAAAATAAATAAGCATTCAGTGCTTGTATTCATATTTTTTTTGATGTTCATTTGTATGAAATATTTTTGTATTATCGCTTTAAAGTCATTGTATACGCTTTTTGTCAGGGATATGAATAATAGATGGAACAGCCATCAAACATGTTATTTAGTGTGCTTCCGCGGCTAAAAATATAGTGCCAGAAACTTTGCCAGGAAAACTCTTTCTTGAGATCGAATAGATTTAAATATTATATTTCAAAGGTACAAATTAAACTCGGTATGTAAGTTTGAACGTTTCATTTAATCTTACTATAATAAAGCTATTAAAAACACATAATAACGTTTACTTGTGCTCTTACGCCGTGATCAGATTTGACGTGTGTTTTTGAAAATTTTACGTCACAGATTTCCAACGCAAACATACGGGGAAATATACAACGAATGTAAATATTTAACTAAAAGTTACCCATTTGCTTTAAATTAAACAGTGCATTAAAAAGTTCAATTAAAATTTGGCACCTTTTTTTACCAGAAACTTTGCCAATCTTAGTGCATAGACTCTGACCAATGTCCAAAAGCAAGTTAATTTGAGTGATTCAAGTACATATCTTTAATTATGATGATTAAAAAGATCCAATAATGATAAAAATACAAACAGACAATTTGAATACCGTATATCCGGTAGTTTTCGCGATGATCTAATTTTCGATATTTTCTCGCGATTATTTTAACATCGCACGCAAATTATTGAATTCGCGGAAATTGTATCCGGTATTATTTTCTAAAAGAAACTTTTTTAATCGCAAAAAGGCTAACGCCAAATAAAAAGGTTACATATTGTCACCTTTTTCGAAAACTTTATGCCACACGAAACCCCCCCCCCCCCCCCCCCCCCCCCCCCCCCCACCCCGATATACGGTATGTTAAGCGCGTGTTCTACATGTACATGTATATAGATTTGGTCTTGGCATACTAGTACAATATTAGATGAAACATGTTTATTTCATAAAAGATAAACCATATAAACGAACATGTTTACAATGACACTGATTCCGCGGTATTTTTTGGTCTTTGGTCTGCCAACACTGTCGCATGCAGAGAAATCTCTTTAGAAACACGATAGTTTCTTTTCTGAGAAGGATGTAAAGCCAGGGATTCAAAACGAAGTTTAGGTAAGCAAGATTAACACCTAATATCATAAAACTCTTAATTCCTTGAAGGCTGCGCAAAGGGCGAGCAAACATATTGATCTGGAAGAGATGGTGAATATAGACCATAAAAGATTAAAAACGTATGATATGGAAATTATCAGATAATTTCTTTAAAGTATGTCGCAAACAATGACCAACCTCAGATCCCTTACACATTGTACTACAGATACTATAAGCACAACTGTTTCAACAAAAAGATATATGAATGCATATTTTATAGTTATGTTTAAAGCATAAAACCTATGAATTATTCTTACCAGCAAAGGTATAAAGCAGACTGCAAAGAGAACGACAATTGCAAACAAAAAGGCTATCATCTGTTTACTCTTCTTCCTTAATGCGTCCTGTTGTGTCCTTTCATTTCCGGTTAAACAATGTTGACGTACAAGACTAACGATCACTGAAATATTCAGAAAGGCAACCAAGCATATAATTATAAAGCCAACGGAGGCGTAAGTCATGTAGATGCCTTGATCAATCCAGGTATCAGAATTAAAATCTACGAAGCACCAATTAAAACTGCGACTGTATCTTCCCGCCAAATGTGGAACGGTCGACAGAAGGAGTGATATGGCGCCACCAAACATCAACAAAAAATGAGCTCACCGTTCTTTGGCGGACACGCTGTATCTGAGAGGAAAATCTATCTAGAGACATTGATAATACTATACAAGCCGAGTTAAAGATAGCAAACGTCTGAATAAAAGCCATACAATCGCAGAAGCCATGAAAGAAAGTAAAGGTGAAGTTCGAGGCGTATCGAGCGATTACGAAAGGTGTTGCCAGAGCGATCCCGAAAAAGTCGTTCATGGCTAATGCCAATAGGAATCTGTAAAAAGGACGCCATTGGTGTTCTCCAGAAAAACGACACAGAAGAAACAGCACCAGTCCATTTCCGAGCGTTCCAAGAATTAGAAATAGAATAGGAGGTGCAATACTAGCTTGTGGTTTTTCCTCACTAAACCCAGAGTTTGTCGTGTTTGTAAGGTTTATGTAAAAACTGTCGTCGGTTTGGTTCATTTCGATGCGTTATAGATTAATCTACTAGCTATATGCTGTTGACAACAATCTGCAAAATTACATTTGATAAAATAGCGTATGTAGAAAATAACATACGCCGTAACTTAAGTACTAAATACTATTTTGTTTCTTTTAATGTTTAAAATAGGATACATTGCGTAAATCACTCTTTTGCATAGAAAATATACGAGTGTTAGAGTAACCAATATCATTTAAATTTCATTTTTAAAAGTGATTAAAATTTGTAAAAATATCGTGGAGAGAAAAACGGCGTGCTCAAATAAAGCCTTTTATATTAGTATGATAAATATAAATCGTTTTCTCCTAGAGAAGAACAGAATTGGATTAAAACATGTTTACCTCGAGTGTTCCGTTTCCTCACAAAAAAATCAACAATAAATAACAGTTAAATGTCTGGGTTATGTAAATTAACACTTAAAATATATATTGAGGAAAATGTCTTTCAGAATTTTTTAACCTAGGCAAATAGCCTAGAAAATTTGTAAAAACTGCACCAATTGCAGACTTTAAGTCTTTCCTGTTATAAGAGAGAAAACGGGAAAGTACCTTGATAGAAATTGTGTACTTTGATCGATGACTTTTGCTCGAAACTAACAAGGGTTATAACCTATAACATAAAGCTAATTGATTTTGTGAACATTTGACTAAAATTTTTGTCGAAATTTTCAAACGTTATCGATGATATTTACATTCAGTAAGTACATGTATGTTCCCTCTATATTCATTAAGAAAATCGATTGATATTCATACAGAAACTGGCAGTACTGAAATCTATGCAATCCAGTAAAACGACGGTCGATTATAGTGAAACTATAAAACTAGCAGAAGACATGCTAAGGAAAGATGTATGGATTACAGCCTCTGAATCGCGTTGCCTATAGTTATAATCTGACCGTCGGGAAGTGCATAGATTTCTCTCAAGTATGATAATAAAGCAGCATAAGCCATCCCTTGTTCATAGTCCAAAATAACATAGCACAATTTCTCCTTGATGTTCTGGACGATTTTTTTTTCGGTTGTGGTGGTGAAATAGTAACATATGTTCAAAATAATCAGTCAAATCACGACCTGCGAGTTTAAATCTAATAGTGGAAATGAATGGAACTGATAGGTTGGGACTGCATGAAACACACTGTATCCGGAATGAAGTACAATACCAGTTGTTAGAGTGATAAAAAGTAGAGCAAGTACAGCCTGATTGGCAATGAAAATGGCTGGGGTGTTGAATTTGTGAAACATGATCTGCGTCATCTGTTGTCTGTTTGTCCTAGGGTCAAGCAGGACCTCAGTCAGGAGGACGGGTGTTGTTCTGGGGTGTATAAAGTTCATCGTAGAAAGTGTGCTGCCAGATAAATTCCATGTCATCCCAATTAGTAACTATGCTGTTTTCTATGGGATACTTGAGAGAAAGGGCACTTCTTCTGTTCCGAGCCTCGGATCTTATTAAATGTCGTTCAGGCTCATAGCAACAGTCTGCAAAAACCTGGATCATGCTTATTGGTCACTGATAGTATTACTTGAAAGCTTTGTTTTGTTTAAAGTAATTTTTTTTAAATTAATTAGAATTTACATATCTAATTCATATACTTGCTTGATAAACACACTTGATTTTCTAGAAATTTATCTGAATCTGTATTTAACAATTTTACTGATTTGATGATAAATATAATGCCTAAAATTCGGGGCGTCCGATTATAGAAGAAATTATAGCCTTTGAACATTGTCTCCCACAAATCCGGCCTTGCAAATTTCGGATCCATGGTCAATCACTACATTACAAACGTCAAGACGGACATTTTTAAGAATAAAAAAATGCAACTTGTTACGAATTCGATAGTTCAATAGATGCAATTAGTTTAAAAAGTAATTGATGCCTCATATTGTTCACATAGAATATAACATAATACGTTTGTCAGTAATAACCCGACATTTTTAGGAAATAATCACAACAAATTTTATCTTACTTAAACAAGTTGATTATGCTCTAAAATATAAAAATAATGAAAATGAACTCTAAAACTCGTGCATCGTGAATAAGGTGAAAGGAAATACTTTTTACTTACAATATTTGACTCAAAACTATGTTTAAAACATTTTTGGAAATACAAAATTTATAAAAAGACCTTGCGGGATTCGAACTCATGACTAACAGATTCCTAACAAACGATCTAAGTCATTGCGCTACACTGTTGGGTAACAACTTTGGAGTAAAAGTCATAGAATTATACTAAATTCTATTGCTTATTTTGTTTGGAAGTACGTCACAATATCGAAATGTCTCATACCACCTTAAGATTTCAGTCAAAAACAAATACAAAACAGTAACGGCAAGTTGTCGGGTTTAATAAATCAATCAACTCATCTGTATGACGTATATACATAGTATCTTCTAACTTTGGGGACGTATTTATTGATTGGAACAAAATTTTGTATAATTCATTTAAACAAAAGGTTTTCACATAAGATCTTTCAGCTTTCGGGGTTCTTACCTTAAAGGTCTATATGCCGATTTTAACGGCATTTTGCGATGTTGAAATTTAGACCCAAAATTTTTCAGCATGACTAGATGCATGAGAAAGAAGTTTATAGAAAATTTCACGATTTTTTATAAGTATTAGCGAGGTACCAGTCGTAATTTGTAAAATTAATGATTAACGGTGATTTACTTATGCACATTCATAAATGATTGACGTTTGAGGTGGTTTTGCGCATGTGTGCGGGAATAGTAATTCAGAAAAGCAGCATGAAGAACGTCAGGTTTGTTTACAATTGTTTGAATTCATGTAAACATGTGTTTGTGCTGTAAACAGAAAACTATCGGAAAATGTCATCTGCATTTTATGATGATGGCTGCGTATCGGTGTCGATGACAATCGATGATAACTCTTTTGCAAATGACCATTATTTTCATACCTTTAACAACATATAATTTTAATATAGAACGTACCCCTAGACTGAAAACATTCGATTAATAGATTTTAAGTATTCAGGTGATAGCTATACAAGTTATATCATATTCAGACAATGAATATTGTACCATTCTCATTCCATTTCCTTTATTAATAAATATTTTATTAAACAAAGAAAACACACACCTTTGCCTAGCAAGAAACCGGCAAGCTTCAAAATTAAACATGAAGTTTAACTCATTTCTAACACGTGTCCACTGCTCAAAGTGGCTCCATATAGATTCTCATTTTACAAGGTTCATTGTCAAACTGTTTCTTTCTTTCTTTTCTCTCAGAACGCGTTATAACACTGCCAACGGGCCGACCACGTTTTTGCGTCGACATCTTATGTACGTTCTAAAATTAGCTTTTCCGACCCGGCCGGAAAATAAATTAATTAGAATTAATAAATTAATTCATTACTTTGAAGTACGTTTCATTTAAATTGTATAATTTGCAGAAAATTCATAACTTTTATAGCTTATTGGAAAAACGAAAACATTTCTTACTTTTGATTTAAAATGGCATATACACGTTTAAATAAAACTATGAACATGATCATCTTTAATAGACAAATTATTTCTTAATTGCATAAAATGCATATATAGATAAATGAATAAATGAATATACATGTATTCAAAAATTTGAATAAGCACGGTGTTAGGTAGTACTAACAGTAAATCTACCATTATTTCTGATGCACTATTGAACAGAGGAAAAAAATGCTGATTAATATCAACATTTTGAGATTTTGGGACTTGTCAAAATTCTTATGTATACAACTACAGCTATTTCGGTACCATGCTATGAAGGTCAGGAAGAAGTTGGGGATTCACGAATGCTGAATCTGTATTATATATGTTTCGTCAATATTTCAACTGCTATATTCCGTATTACAAATCACAAAAAGCGGTTTACTGTTTTAATTCTAAGTGCATTATACAACATTTACATGTACCTTAACATAAAACATTATGTAATTTTCAATGCCATATTTTGGTCATTTTCGGGCTCAGTTATAAAGTGTAAAAGAGTATATTGAGGATGATATCCGAAGAAATGTAACATATATAGATGTTTGAATGTTAAAGTATTTTACCGTTTCTGTTAACAACATTCAAGTGGACAGCCGTTAGAATGATTTATGACACATTAATATGAACTAGACAAACATAAATACATGTAACATAAGCATGGCAAACTCCGGATTCGGTGAGGTAAAACCTTCCTTCCAATGACATTAATATTTATACCAATAATACATTTAAGTTGTTTTAAAAGAAATAACAAAGCAACAAAATTAGTTTCAAATAATCCAGAAACCAAGTACAAAGACTCTGACCAAGAGCAAGTAAATTTGAGTGATATATGTTCATATTTTTAATTACAATGATTATGAAATATCTCAAATTATTATACTTGTACAAGCGGACGATTAGAATATGTAACTCACATGTTCTAAACAGGTATACAGATTCGGTCAGGACAGAAACGTATCAGATAACACTTATGCAGATACATAAACGATAAACCATATACATATAAATGAAAAATGGGTTTACAGTGCCACTGATTCGGTGGTAATTTCTTGGCCTTTGGCTTGACAACACTGTCAAATGCAGGGAAATCTCTGAAGAAACATAACAGTTTCTTTCCTGAGAACTTTATATAACGTATAGTTGATCCCTCCTGTAACATTTATTTCTTCATCAAATGCGATAAGATAGATTAAACCCAAATAAGAGGAATAAACGCGCTTCTCTCATTTAAACATATAATAATTTTTTTCCAGAGTTTATACAATTCACAAGTCTTTAGATTCGAGCTATACACGCTATAATTTTCATCAATTATGAATGATAGTGAAAACACGTTTCGTTTTCCAAATCCTCTAAGAAGCCCTTCGGGCTACACAGGATTTGATCAGTTCTTTTTAACATGCAGGGTTTTTTTTTTTAGCATTTTGACGTCATTCTTAGTGTATAATGACATCAGGATTTCTACCCAAATGAAAACTTGTATATTATAATAAAACGCTTGATTTTCATTGTTTTATTTGCTTTTTGTTGTAAACACAAAGGCAGTCGGTATGTTATTATTCGTTACATGGTTTGTAACTGACCTAATATGGTTTATACGTAGTCAGTTTGTATAATAGTCAAGTGTTTTATTCCTTTTTCTTAATTTTGATGGGCAATAAATAATATTTTCACACAAAATTCCGAACGTGTGTATATGTATGGAACTGAAAAAAAAATATTATTAGTCACCTATTGTAGTTGACCTAATATTATTAATACCTGGTCAGTATTAACATTCCAATTCTTCACTTTTTTCAATTATCCAAGATGATATTCCCCAATAACAAAGTGTCACCCTATTTAACCTAAGTTAATGACATAAATAAATATGTCATTAGTCGTAGTTTGGATACAAGACTTAGTATCTTCTCTCATAATTTATATAATATATACTTTATGCGATACCATTCCTATTTCAGATGTATTATACGACCGTAGCAATCTATGAAGCATATAAGACTAATGTCAAATTTCAGTCAAAAATATAAATATATAAAGTAATGGCAAAATGTCGGATTTGGTGAATCAATAAACTCGGCTGTATGGCGTATATACATAGTATCTTCCAACTTTGGGGACGTGTTGATTGATTTGAACATATTTTATTGTATAAATACATTTTATACAAAAGGTTTGAACACAATTTCTTTCAACTTAGGGGTTCTCACCCTAAATACAATTGACCATATCCTTATTACTAGGATAAATAGACATAATATTTCTTAAATACATTAAATAAATAAAAAATAATAATAAATAAATAAAAAAAATAGATAAATAAACGGCATCAAAGGTCAATAATTTCAATAAAGCACGGTGTTAGGTAGTACTAACAGTAAATCTACCAGAATCTCTTTTGAATAGAAGAAAAAGTTTGCTGGTTAAAATCAACATGTTGAGATTCATTTCACTGGGACTTGTCAAAGGTCCTATGTATACTGACACAACCATTTGTGTATCATGCGGACAGGAAGAAATGCATAACTCACGAATGCTAAATCTGCATGTTTTCGTCGTTATTGCAACCGCTATATCCCGTATTTTACATCACAGAAAGCAGTTTACTGTTTAAATTTTAAGTGTCTGGTACAAAATTACCCAAACATTTAAACATTAATTCATTTTTATGTCACTTTCGGATACAGTTATACTGAAGGTAAACAAGCTTTTAATTTCAATTTTTATTTTTTTTTCTATAATTGGATTTAGACCCCATTTCTTTCCTTCTCTTCGATATTATAGCATCAGATCTATTTATTTTCAATTATAAATTTTTTTTTATCTATTAAGTGTACAAAATATTTTGAGAATGATTTCCGTGTAAATATAAAGCACGCGGAAATTAACCGGGGCTTGAACTCAGGACCTATGGAACCCACTCTCGTAGCAGTGAGCGGCCACCGCTTAAACCACTCGGCCCTCTAGGCAAGACTCTGTGATGTTCTTCACTATGGGCAGGAATTTGTCAATTTGAGAGTTATTGCAATGTTTGTTCCATTATATATATATGTGTGTGTGTGTGTGTGTTTGTGTGTGTGTGTGTGTAAATTAATTTTAAACGATCTCCGATCCTCAGCAATCTTCAAGAACCTTAATATAACTATTAATATTGTTCTTTATAGTTCATACTAATTAATAAAAAAAAGTTTCAACAAAATCAGTCTAACAATTTTGATGTTGATCGGCCTGCCAATTTAACATAAGTAGAATTAACAAAGTTTGACTTCTATCACAGCTTAAAATATAAATTATGTTCATTCTAATGCAATACAGTCATGCAAATTAAATATTCAAGACAAAACATTGAAAAACAAAAACGATTTATTTTATTTCAATTTATGCTGGTCAAAATGTAGCTTCATCATGATATGAACGTCTGCAGAATATCTAACCCCGATTTTAATCCTTCGTTGCAAAAAAAAATCTCCGACATCCACACCATTCATATATTTCAAGGTCGTTGTTAACCTATTTGTTTGATTTGATCGGTATACCTTACACGTTAAATGACAAATTAAAAAGCTTCGGGTATAAACACCAAAAGAATCTCAAAAACGAGGTGTAAAAACAAATGGCATAGTCTATTGTAGAACTGAATTAGGAACTACGATCTACCAGTATTTCATAAAATATTCTTATTTAATATCATTGTTTGTTAAAAACGTTTGCTTTAAAGTTTAATCGACAAATCACAAACTTTTCTTTAATCAAAATTGACGTCTGAATTCTTCTTCAAAATGGCAGTTAGTACAGAGCCTTGTTTTCGTAATTCAGAATATCGAGTCCGATCGTAGATAAATAAACACATGGTCAAACACGCTTACAGCACATACTTTGAACCTTCTAAGGGTCCCAGTATTTGACTGGGGGTCATCATTTTTACAATTTAGAATCTGCCTTATATATAGAAGTTTTCTTATAAATATTGGCAATACTGGTGCAGCGGTTCTTGAGAAAAAGATTTTAAAAGTCACCTTCCCCCTTCTTTCAGAGTTTCACGATTATTTACCGTTTGAAAAGGGTTTGGCCTTTGAATTTTACAATTTATAATCTCCTTTAAATAACAATGCTTTCTGCCAAATTTAGTTGAAATTGGCCAAGTGGTTTTGGAGAAGAAGATGAAAATGTGAAAAGTTTACAGACGGACGGAAAGACGGACAGATGGACGACGGACAACGGGTGATCAGAAAAGCTCACTTGAAACTTCGGTTCAGGTGAGCTAAAAACCTAGCGTCCTACTACATGCACTATTATGCATTTATTGTGGGGTTTTTTTTTTCAATAAGTGAAGTAAAGTGTGGACAAGGGTAGACCCACTGGACTTTTGCTTATTTTAGAAGTTGTATATGATCGCATTAAGGTACATTTTTCTCCTATCACACATAGATAGATTTTGACAAAATACATTGGCCAGCTGAAGAAGAAAAATGTTCCTAAATGCGCTCGTGTATTTTAAAGGTTTTCAGATGTGGGGCGGAGCTAAAAGTCTACGGAGATTGAATGTAAACAGTGTACCCTTACCACAAATAATGATATATATCCCCCATGTGATTGTTTTTTTTTCTAGGATAAGAAAGGAATTCTATAAGAGAAGTCATATCACAGAATAAGTACATGCGAAATAAAAAGAAAAATTCCGAAAAAAAATTTTTTACCAGTTCACTGGTGGCCGTATTTCAATCATTTTTGCTATATAATGGAATTGCCAGAGTTGAACTTAAGAAATGAAGTTTTCAGCGATAAACTTGTATTTGGTAATTAAAAATATTCATATATATTTATATATATTTATTTAGCTTTGAAATTTAAATATTTTCTTTCAATTATCTTTATAGAGGTTTTCTTCTAAGGAGTTCAATATAGTCTAAAAATGGCCACGACCACCGAGCCCTCTTGATTAAAACATCAGTCGATATATGTTATGAACATAACCTTACATGTATCAATTTCGCACATTTAAAAAATCTATTGAAAATGAACAATAATTTTCACAATAAATATTGAAATTTAAACACATGAATGTTGTTGTATGCCATATTCTCATGATAATTAGAAATTTGAGTTGTTTTAACGTAAATAACTGTTTTCATGCAATAATATTAGCTTCTAATACAATGTAATTCAGAAAATTTGTCATTCTCAGTAAATATACTCTGATCAATGTCCAAATTCAAGTAAATTTGAGTGATTCAAGTACATATCTTCAATTATGATGATTAAGAAATATCCAATAAATAAATAATAAAAATATAAGCGGACGATTCATACATATATCAAGAGCAAATCTAAGTATGTTGAACAATTTATTAAACGTAAACATGAAAATACTTTACAATCTTTCTTTCTTTTTTTTTTCTTTTTTTCCAAAGTCAGTTGAACAATTTACTAAACCTAAACATGAAAGTACTGTCCAATTATTCAACACAAATAAAAGCACTAAAATAAATCTACCGACAAAGCTTAGATTAAAAAACATCACACAAAATCAAAATACAACATATTTTGCCTTCTCGGGGGCTACTCACATATAAAAATTAAAATCTTCTGGGTTGACACCATCAAAAAATTATTAGCTGTAACTTAAGAAACCGGGGTTGACACCGTCGGGTTAATACTGGTTCCCGGGTTGACACCATCGGGATTTAAGAAGTGGTTCCCGGGTTGACACCATCGGGATTTAGGGAATAGTTCCCGGGTTGACACCATTGGGATTTAAGGAATGGAACCTGGGTTGACTCCATTAGGTTTAAATGCAGGGACCCGGGTTGACACCAGCGGGTAGATATAACTAATTACATAATGCATAGAAATTTATCTGAATTGGGGGTAACCAGGCCAGTTAACAAAAAACAGTTATAAGCCAACTTATTGTGAGAGCCCCAACGACAGCATTAAGTACAAATAAAAATACAAATGTCTTATCTAATGCATACAAAAGGTGAAGCATGGGGATGGTGGGTGGGATAATCAAAATCACAATGCGTATGCTTAGCTAGGGTCCAGACAAAGGAATGATGCTACATGAAGTTAGTGAAACTTGATACAGCTAAGATAAGAGAATCACGTGGCAGCTGACCACCAGAAATGTAGCTGCCCATTACGCAATGCATTACCTATTATAGACATGGAATTTAGGTGTCTGCAATAATTAGGGACCCGCAGTCTGGTCTAAAAATAACTACTTAGAGAGTGACACCATGCTTGTTTGCATAAAAAATATATAACAAAAATCCCACATTGATGACTATAAAAATAATATGCAGCAATGTTTTTTTAAAATCTAAATACATGTAGACTACACATACAGGAAGAATAAAAATAGATACATGAAAATATTGGTTTATATGTATAAACAAAATTTTTTACACATTAAAATAACATTTTGAATAAGTTAGGCGCGTGTTCATCATGTATATAAATTTGGCCTGAACATACTGTTATACATACCAGATGAAATTTATGTTTATTACATGAAACATAAAACATATAAATGAACAAGATTACAGTGACACTGATTCGGTGGTATTTTCTTGATCTTTGGCCTGACAACACTGTCGCATGCAAGGAAATCTTTGTAGAAACACAACAGTTTCTTTCCTGAGAAGGATGTAAAGCCAGGGATTCAAAACGGAATTTACGTAAGCCAGACGGAGACCCAATACCTCGAAACTCTCTATTCCTTGAAGGATGCGCAAAGGGCGAGCAAACACGTTGATCTGGAAGAGATGGCGAACATAGAACATAAAAGAAGAAAACATATGGATTGAAAATTATAAGATATTTTATTTAAATTATGTTGCAAATATTGGCCAACCTCATCTCCCTAACCAAATTGTACAGATTCTGTTAGTACAATTGTTTAAGCAAAGTAGAGGATACCACAAACAAATAGATATATGAATGCATTCTTATAGCTATTTTCAAGCATGAAACGTTTGAAAAAAATAAATAAAAAATTATTCTTACCAGTAAAGGTATAAAACAGACCGCAAAGAGAACGACAATTGCAAACAAAAAGGCTATCATCTGTTTACTCTTCTTGCTTAATGTTTTGTGTTGTTTCCTTTCGTTTCCGCTCAAACAATGTTGACGTACAAGAGTAACGATCACTGAAAAATTCAGAACGGCAACCAAAAATAGAATTATAAAGCCAGTGGAAGCGTAAACCAAGGAGATGCCTCGATCAATCCAGGCATCAGACATAAAATCTACGAAGCACCAAGAACCCGGATAAAAACTGCGACTGTGTCTTCCCGCCAAATGTGGAACGGTCGACAGAAGGAGTGATATGGCGCCTCCAAACATCAACAACAAGTGAGTTCTCCGTTCCTTGGCAGACACGCTGTATCTAAGTGGAAAAACAATCGCTATAAATCTATCCAGAGACATGGAAAGTACAATGCATGCCGAGTTCAAGATAGCAAACATCTGAATAAAAGCCATGTAGTCACAGAGGCCGTGAGAGAAAGTAAAGGTAAAGTCCGAGGCGTATCGAGCGATTCCGAAAGGTACTGACAGAACGATCCCAAAGAAGTCGTTTATGGCTAGTGCCAATACAAATCTGTAAAACGGACGCCATTGGTGTTCTCCAGAAAAGCGACACAGAAGAAACAGCACCAGTCCATTTCCGAGCGTTCCAAGAATTAGAAATAGAATGGTAGATACACTACTAGCTTGTGGTTTTTCCTCACTGAACCCAGTGTTTGTGAAGTTCATGTAAAAACTGTCGTCGGTTTGGTTCATTTCGATGCGTTGTAG
>WFKH01007768.1:28933736-28948147 GCA_016163765.1 Magallana hongkongensis
CAGAACTCGTTCGTTTTTATTCCTTTTTATATGTGTTAAGAACTGTCAGAGTTGTCGGACTTTGTTGACAAACCATCGTCGTTTGAAATACAGTAGAAGGGAGTCTGTCGTCTGAGATGAAGCACTATCTTCTAGAACTCAAAACTATCGAGAGAGAAACTTCCATCCTACGCAACTTCGTAATGAGTCAAATTCTTTCCCTGGGATTTCGTAAGTTTCCTGTCAGATTCCATTCATAAAAATCCATACTGTTATAGACTCTACCGTTTGAGAGCGTTTATAAGCGCGTCCATTACTTTAACCACTTAATTTTTACAATCTAAAATCTGGTTTTCTAAGATTAAGTTTCGTTCTATCCTTCTCTATATCCTCCCTAATTTAAATGTTGATTGATATTAAATAAAGCGTGCTATTGTTCTAAATACACAACCGTCGTGTAGGTTACCTCCCCTTACTTAGATACATATCACGCTTTGACGCTATTTTTGAATTTTTATTTTTCAATTTTCAGCAATAAATAAAAATATTTAGACGTGTAAGGTGATGCTTTGTATTATTTATTTGATATTCTATCGTTATTTCACAAACTAGTCTTAAATTAAAGTAGATATATTTGGGAATTAGTGATTTTAAATTTGAGGGCAATACACCCCCTTGACGACGGGCTGAGACAGAGAAATCTCAGCCCCGAGGGCGATACAGCCCTGGCTTTTAGTAGCTGTCTCACCTAGTCCAAAACACGTGTATCAGGGCTGATACACTACTAGGTATATGATATATACCTATCATCAAATCGAGTTGCATCAATTAATATCACCTGGGTTTTTTTTTAAATTTGTTCCATAAGTCAGGCTAATCCAAAAATCCTGAATTATTCGTAGACGATCTCCACTCCCAGGTCATTCCATGCTGCAGATGTAGTAATGATATAATAAATGATGTTATGATATTTAATTTACCAAATTCAAGATACGAGATATCTACGTGATAAATACATTTCGGTCAATAAATACCAATGTACTGTAAAATTGAAATTAGGTGCTTTTATTCAGCGATATTTGTTTCATTCAAAATCATTTTTCTTTGGAGGGAAGGAGGAGGTGGTTGGGGGCTGGGTGGGCTGAGATCATATGTTCTCTTTGACAACTAGTGCTCTCTTTCTAAAACTTTCTTCATATGCCAGATCTAAACCAGACAAAGATCAATGCAATTTTAAGTTAAGATGTTCTAAAGCGATTGTTAAACATAAAAGTGCTGGCACGTAAACCGACCCAATGCATCCATAACATTTACAATTGAGAAAGGACAAGATAAGTTTAAATAAATTTTTCTATTAAAGTTTGCAAAGGGGAAAGGTTTTTGCATTTTAACAGTTGCTTTATGAGGTTGCATAAAAAATTATGTAACACCTCGAATATTTCTACATTTATCTGTTTTTATAATCTAAGATTGACATAATTAGATTAGATAAAACGGCGAGGAATTTCTTGACATTTCTTTAAAATGAGTTCCAGAATCAAAGAACACGCCTCAGGTAAACAACTTCAGCATATAATTTCAATACCTCGCGTAACGTTAGTATAGTGAGAAATAGGTGTCCTAACGACATGTAAACAATTTGTTGCGCCGAAACGGAAGTTCTGTTTCGTATAGTTAGTAACGTTTGTATACATAGTAATAGCCAATGAAATAAGAGTTTTGGGAATGACGTGTTTGAGTAGTATTCTTAGAATTCGAAGTTCAGTTTCTAGCGCACGCTCTACCCGAGCAAGTCAAATTTAGATTATTTTAAAGTTTCTTTAAATTTTGCATATTAACGATTAGGTTTGAAAGCATGAGTTCGCATTTCAGTTTATTTACCTCGCAACTGCTCCGGACTTGCAGGTTTCCATAGTTTTTATACACAGGCATTGTGATTTTTTATTTATGGTTTTTTCCTGGGCGGCGAGGGAAGCATAGTTGTGTTTAAGTTATGTTATACTGCTCTGTTTTCTGTGACAACGAAATACAAGAGGCCCATGGGCCACATCGCTCACCTGAACAACAATAGCCATTTAATTGTAAATAACCTATATATGAAATATCAGCTTTATATATGTATCCCTTCAAAAGTTAGAGAGTGGAAACTGAGAATTTTTAATTTTTTTTTTAAGTTCATGAGGCATAACTCTGTCAAAAATCATTGGACCGGCACCAAAATTCAAACTCAATCTGTATATTCATAAGACACATCCATGTATCAAATTTGAGTTGAATGTGTGCAAGGGTTGTTGAGATAATGATTGGAAAGTGAATGATGACGGAATGACAGGACGGAATGTCGGAATGACTGAACGGGGTAACACTATATGCCCCAGCCATTTTATGACGAGGGCATAAAAATCATTAATTTATCAATGTTATGAAGGGAACGTAAATATCAACATTAAATGATTTATTTTTGATGTCATTACCGATTTATGATAATTTGTCATCTTAACTGACAGTTCTTGACATGACAACATCAAGAATAAATAATTTAATGCTATAGTATACAATAAAAAACAGGGGAAAAAATCTGACCGAAATCGTGACCATGCCCCTTCAAAAACATATCCCGAACAACATATTGTGTGGGGTAAAATAACACACTCATTACAACTCATACCTATTAGTATCTAAATATCCTGACTAAAATGTGCTGAATTATAGGGAATACACTATATGGGCCTAACTATCATTTGCATACATTTTCTCATAAGAAGTGGCCAGGCATCATCTTCATTATTTCTCTTCGCAAACCTTCATTGATTCTGGAAAATGTGTAAATATTTTGATTCTGGAAAATGTGTAAATGTCGAAACGCTTCGACCCATGTTTCGACAACAGATCTATAATTTAATCCACATTTTAAACATTAAAGCACACTTTTATCCCAAAAAATCAAAAGGAACCCGTGGTCAAATCATTTTGACGTTTACACGTTTTCAAGAATCCAACAAGAGATGTTGTGAAACACTTATGCCCCCTCCCTTGGATATAGTAAATTATAAGGTGCATAAACCCTTATCATGGGCAGGATACATACATGAACTTAAAATCAATAGGGATCGTCTACTGGTACTATCCGAGATGCATCAACCTATCAGGTATGACGTCTCTAAGTTAACATATTGTGGACTTGTATCCCAGATACCTGAATTCAAGAGCATTCAAGAAATAGCCTTCTACGTCACATCTTTAATAAAAACACTTTCTTTTGTGATATCAGTAATTAATTTGTTCAATTTTCGCAGAGATAATGAACGGAAAGCAAATAATTGGAATTTTTCTAAGTCCCAGGGGCATAATTCTGTCAAAAATTGCTTAATTGTACAAAAAACAGAACTTGAACTAGTTATTCTTGTGATAAATCTGCATACTAAATTTAATTTCAGTATGTGCAACCTCTGCAAGATAATGAACGGAAACTGTTGGAAGACCGACTGACAGACAGTAGCAAAGCAATATGCCATATATATATATATATATATGTATATATATGTGTGTGTGTGTGTGTGTGTGTGTGTGTGTGTGTGTGTGTGTGTGTGTGTGTGTGTAAATTAATTTTAAACGATCTCCGATCCTCAGCAATGTTCCAGAACCTTGATATGGCTATTAATATTGTTCTTTATAGTTCATACTTATTAATAAAATAAAAGTTTCAACAAAATCAGTCTAACAATTTTGATGTTGATCGGCCTGCCAATTTAACATAAGTAGAATTAACATAGTTTGACTTCTATCACAGCTTAAAATATAAATTATGTTCATTCTAATGCAATACAGTCATGCAAATTAATTATTCAAGACAAAACATTAAAAAACAAAAACGATTTCTTTTATTTCAATTTATGCATGTCAAAATGTAGCTTCATCATGATATGAACGTCCGCAGAATATCTAACCCCGATTTTAATCCTTCGTTGCAAAAAATATCTCCGACATCAACACCATTCAAATATTTCAAGGTCGTGGTTAACCTATTTGTTTGATTTGATCGGTATACCTTACACGTTAAATGACAAATTAAAAAGCTTCAAGTATAAACACCAAAAGAATCTAAAAAACGCGGTGTAAAAACAAATGGCGTAGTCTATTGTAGAACTGAATTAGAAACTACGATCTACCAGTATTTCATAAAATATTCTTATTTAATATCATTGTTTGTTAAAACCTTTTGCTTTAAAGTTTAATCGACAAATCACAAACTTTTCTTTAATCAAAATTGACGTCTGAATTCTTCTTCAAAATGGCAGTTAGTACAGAGCCTTGTTTTCGTAATTCAGAATATCGAGCCCGATCGTAGATAAATAAACACATGGTCAAAACACGCTTACAGCACATACTTTGAACATTCTAAGGGTCCCAGTATTAGACTGGGGGTCATCATTTTTACAATTTAGAATCTGCCTTATGTATAGAAGTTTTCTTATAAATATTGGCAATACTGGTGCAGCGGTTCTTGAGAAAAAGATTTTAAAAGACACCTTCCTCCTTTTTTCACAGTTTCACGATTATTTACCGTTTGAAAAGGGTTTGGCCTTTGAATTTTACAATTTATAATCTCCTTTAAATAACAATGCTTTCTGCTAAATTTAGTTGAAATTGGCCAAGTGGTTTTGGAGAAGAAGATGAAAATGTGAAAAGTTTACAGACGGACGGACAGACGGACGGACGGACGGACGACGGACAACGGGTGATCAGAAAAGCTCACTTGAAACTTCGGTTCAGGTGAGCTAAAAACCTATAGCGTCCTACTACAGTGCACTATTATGCATTTATTGTGGGGTTTTTTTTTTTTCAATAAGTGAAGTAAAGTGTGGACAAGGGTAGACCCACTGGACTTTTGATTATTTTAGGAGTTGTATATGATCGCATTGAGGTACATTTTTCTCCTATCACACATAGATAGATTTTGACAAAATACATTGACCAGCTGAAGAAGAAAAATATACCTAAATGCGCTCGTGTATTTTAAAGGCTTTCAGATGTGGGGCGGAGCTAAAAGTCTACGGAGATTGAATGTAAACAGTGTACCCTTACCACAAATAATGATATATATCCCCCATGTGATTGTTTTTTTTTAGGATAAGAAAGGAATTCTATAAGAGAAGTCATATCACAGAATAAGTACATGCGAAATAAAAAGAGAAATTCCGAAAAAAAAAATTTTACCAATTCACTGGTGGCCATATTTCAATCATTTTTGCTATATAATGGAATTGCCAGAGTTGAACTTACTTGTAGATTATGTAAAGTTATGAAACACAAGGATTACTTGACTGATTAAATTGTAAAGGACATGTAAAAAGGTACCACTCCCGCTCTACACCGATACAGTTCTTATTAAGAATGACGTAGTCAAATTGGCTTTAGAGGCTGAGTGGCCAACAATTAAAATAAAGCTACCTTAAATTTTTAAGAAATGAAGTTTTCAGCTATAAACATGTATTTGGTAATTAAAAATATTCATATATATTTATTTAGCTTTGAAATTTAAATATTTTCTTTTAATTATCTTTATAGAGATTTTCTTCTAAGGAGTTCAATATAGTCTAAAAATCGCCACGACCACCGAGCCCTCTTGATTTAAACATCAGTCGATATATCTTATGAACATAACCTTACATGTATCAATTTCGCACATTTAAAAAAATCTATTGAAAATGAACAATAATTTCCACAATAAATATTGAAATTTAAACACATGAATGTTGTATGCCATATTCTCATGATAATTAGAAATTTGGGTTTTTTTAACGTAAATAACTGTTTTCATGCAATAATATTAGCTTCTAATACAATGTAATTCAGAAAATTTGTCATTCTCAGTAAATGTACTCTGATCAATGTCCAAATGCAGGTAAATTTGAGTGATTCAAGTACATATCTTCAATTATGATGATTAAGAAATATCCAATAAATAAATAATAAAAATATAAGCGGACGATTCATACATATATCAAGAGCAAATCTAAGTATGTTGAACAATTTATTAAACGTAAACATGAAAATACTTTAAAATCTTTCTTTCTTTTTTTTTCTTTTTTTCCAAAGTCAGTTGAACAATTTACTAAACCTAAACATGAAAGTACTGTCCAATTATTCAACACAAATAAAAGCACTAAAATAAATCTACCGACAAAGCTTAGATTAAAAAACATCACACAAAATCAAAATACAACATATTTTGCCTTCTCGGGGGCTACTCACAATAAAAATTAAAATCTGGGTTGACACCATCAGGAAATTATTAGCTGTAACTTAAGAAACCGGGGTTGACACCGTCGGGTTAATACTGGTTCCCGGGTTGACACCATCGGGATTTAAGAAGTCGTTCCCGGGTTGACACCATCGGGATTTAGGGAATAGTTCCCGGGTTGACACCATTGGGATTTAAGGAATGGAACCTGGGTTGACTTCATTAGGTTTAAATGCAGGGACCCGGGTTGACACCAGCGGGTAGATATAACTAATTACATAACGCATAGAAATTTATCTGAAATGGGGGTAACCAGGCCAGTTAACAAAAAACAGTTATAAGCCAACTTATTGTGAGAGCCCCAACGACAGCATTAAGTACAAATAAAAATACAAATGTCTTATCTAATGCATACAAAAGGTGAAGCATGGGGATGGTGGGTGGGATAATCAAAATCACAATGCGTATGCTTAGCTAGGGTCCAGACAAAGGAATGATGCTACATGAAGTTAGTGAAACTTGATACAGCTAAGATAAGAGAATCACGTGGCAGCTGACCACCAGAAATGTAGCTGCCCATTACGCAATGCTTTACCTAATATAGACATGGAATTTAGGTGTCTACAATAATTAGGGACCCGCAGTCTGGTCTAAAAATAACTACTTAGAGAGTGACATCATGCTTGTTTGCATCAAAAATATATAACAAAAATCCCACATTGATGACTATAAAAATAATATGCAGCAATGGTTTTTTAAAATCTAAATACATGTAGACTACACATACAGGAAGAATAAAAATATATACATGAAAATATTGGTTTATATGTATTAACAAAATTTTTTACACATTAAAATAACATTTTGAATAAGTTAGGCGCGTGTTCATCATGTATATAAATTTGGCCTGAACATACTGTTATACATACCAGATGAAATTTATGTTTATTACATGAAACATAAAACATATAAATGAACAAGATTACAGTGACACTGATTCGGTGGTATTTTCTTGATCTTTGGCCTGACAACACTGTCGCATGCAAGGAAATCTTTGTAGAAACACAACAGTTTCTTTCCTGAGAAGGATGTAAAGCCAGGGATTCAAAACGGAATTTACGTAGGCCAGACGGAGACCCAATACCTCGAAACTCTCTATTCCTTGAAGGATGCGCAAAGGGCGAGCAAACACGTTGATCTGGAAGAGATGGCGAACATAGAACATAAAAGAAGAAAACATATGGATTGAAAATTATAAGATATTTTATTTAAATTATGTTGCAAATATTGGCCAACCTCATCTCCCTAACCAAATTGTACAGATTCTGTTAGTACAATTGTTTAAGCAAAGTAGAGGATACCACAAACAAATAGATATATGAATGCATTCTTATAGCTATTTTCAAGCATGAAACGTTTGAATAAAATAACCCCGTGAATTATTCTTACCAGTAAAGGTATAAAACAGACCGCAAAGAGAACAACAATTGCAAACAAAAAGGCTATCATCTGTTTACTCTTCTTGCTTAATGTTTTGTGTTGTTTCCTTTCGTTTCCGCTTAAACAATGTTGACGTACAAGAGTAACGATCACTGAAAAATTCAGAACGGCAACCAAACATAGAATTATAAAGCCAGTGAAAGCGTAAGCTAAGGAGATGCCTCGATCAATCCAGGCGTCAGACATAAAATCTACGAAGCACCAAGAACCCGGATAAAAACTGCGACTGTGTCTTCCCGCCAAATGTGGAACGGTCGATAGAAGGAGTGTTATGGCGCCTCCAAACATTAACAACAAGTGAGCTCGTCGTTCCTTGGCGGACACGCTGTATCTAAGTGGAAAAACAATCGCTATAAATCTATCCAGAGACATGGAGAGTACAATACATGCTGAGTTCAAGATAGCAAACATCTGAATAAAAGCCATATAGTCGCAGAGGCCGTGAGAGAAAGTAAAGGTAAAGTCCGAGGCGTATCGAGCGATTCCGAAAGGTGCTGCCAAAGCGATTCCGAAAAAGTCGTTTATGGCTAGTGCCAATACAAATCTGTAAAAAGGACGCCATTGGTGTTCTCCAGAAAAGCGACACAGAAGAAACAGCACCAGTCCATTTCCGAGCGTTCCAAGAATTAGAAATAGAATTGGAGGTGCAATACTAGCTTGCGGTTTTTCCTCACTGAACCTAGAGTTTGTCGTGTTTGTGAAGTTCATGTAAAAACTGTCGTTGGTTTGGTTCATTTCAATGGGTTGTAATTTAATCCACTAGCTGTATGATTTTGACAAAGATCTGCAAAGCCGACATTTGATATAATACCGTATGTAGAAAATAACATAGGTGTGTAACTTAAGTACCAAACACTATTTTGTTTGTTTTGATATTTAAAATAGGATACATTGCGGAAATCACACTCAAATCACTCTTTTGTATAGCAAATATGCAGATCTCATATTAACCAATATCACTTAAACTTTATTTTATGAACTGAGATGATTTACATATGTAAATATATCACCGAGAGAGAAAGAGCGCGCTCAAATAAATCTTTATCGTTAGAATGATAAATATAAACTAATTTCTCCAAGAGAAAAAAGAATCAGATTAAAACATACATTATTTACCTGGAGTGTTCCTATCCCCGACAAATAACAGTTAAACGTCTGTGTTTACTTAAATGAACACTTAAAATATAAATTGAGGAAAATGTCGTCTCTTCATTTTTTGTAACCTAGGCAAATAGCCAAGAAAATCTATAAAAATGTACCAGTTACGGACTTTTAGTATTCTTTTTTTAACATAGGGAAAACAGGAACTTTGTGCACTTTGGTTGAAGACATTTGCTTAAGCTTGAAACTTAAAAGCTTTATTACCTGTAACAGAAAGCTACTTGATTTTGTGAACATTTGACTTAAATTTATGTTCAAACATTATGGGTAATGTTCACATCCACTAAGTATTTTCCTTCTACATGTATATTCATTAAGAAAATCGATTGATATTCATACAGATATTCATACAGAAACTGACATGACTGAAATCTACGCGATCCTCTAAAACGACAGTCAATCAGAGTGAAAATACACATTTGCTTTCTTCAAAACAATGAAATTTTTTTTTCAGGAAGAAGGGTTCGAGGAATGATGTTGTTTTCAATGGGGGTCCGAAGGTTAACTGTACTACGTAAATTGAAGAAGAGTGAAGACTGGACCCCCCCCCCCCCCCGATTCCCTATCCACGCATGAAAATACTGATTTCAAATGCATTGTTGAGCCAATTTAATGTTAAATTTAATTCAAGTAATTATAACAAATCATTTTTACATCGTTAATTGAAGTCTTTTTTTGTACTTTTGGTGTTGACTTTGCGTGGATTAATTCTAGATCAAGAACTTCACGGACTTGCACGGACTGATCTCAAATAATTTCTAAGTAATTGTGGTTACCAAATTAATAATACAACTTAAATCAGTTTCTTTTCACTATAGGGTGTTTAACTTTGCAGCCTTTCGCAGGCAAAAAATATAAACAAATCTATAAAAAATCTATTTACTCTTTGAATTTTCTTGAAACAATCAAAGTCGTAGACCCTTATACATGTATTTTCTAAGAAGCATGTTTTAAAGCAATTTTAAAAGGCGAGGGTAGTAATACGCCTGTAGTTCTCATACTCCTCCCGGAACAAGTAGTCAACTGATAATAAGCGAATAGCAGTCAACTTTACAAATAAAAGAAGACTCTGCATTGAGAGATCTGAATACTACCTTCCTAGACTACTACATTTCTTATTAATTAAAGCTGGACCGTTTCGATGTATTCCTGTTTGCTGACAGAATGTTGGAACAAGGAGAAAGAAGCAATTACGGACCCACCGATCCAAACGGAGTATTCACGGAAGTCTGGTGTTATAATCTAAGTCGTTGTTGCCGGGGGAGCTAGAGCCGTGATTTCTTTCTGCATAAGGCCAGCCATACCACGAAACATTGCGTTGCAACCTGATAAGACGACATTGGCGTACATGTCTTTATGCATATCAACATAACATTTCATGCTGATGATATTATATATAGTTTCATGGATACCAGCGGAAGACATGCCAAGGAAAGATGGTTGAAAAAACACTTCCCAACATTAAAACAATTTTACCGGATCATTTTATACTAATGTACTGATAAAGCACTTTCAATTATAAGGGAATTTCCAAAATAAACACCGTCAGCAAAATTTAAAGCTATGATTTTTCAATTGTATGCGAACAATATAAAACAAAATAAATATATCAAATGAAAAGAAAAGCTTAAGGTAGATCACTACATCAAGACTTATACTTTTTAAGACACTACGTCACAAAATGGTGATTTAAATGTTTTGTTAAATGTTTTTATCAATCGATTTGGTTGCTCAGTGGTTAAAGAATCGGGCTTGTGAACCGCAGATCACGAGTTCGAATCCGCCTGGGGTTTTTGTTCATATTTACTGAATTAAACTTTTAAAAATCATATTTTTTTTAAAATCTAAAACTGCATATTTGACTAATATTCTTCTTATGCATCATGCTATCTATCATAATTAAGTAATTTTCTGCTGATTTGAGAAATTATTTCAAGGTCGAGTGAGCCTCCTTAAAGATAAACAATACATACATGTAAGTATGTAATTATATGAATTCATGAAACAGATAAGTAAGTGAATTCTCACGAATTCGTAGTCTACACATACGATTTGACAACATTTTAGGAGTTGCTGGCTGTTCCAAGAAACGATTGATTATATTATTACTTTTTCGATAACCTTGCAATTTTAATTCCTTATCGACGAATATTCTTAGATTTTGGTGCTTGTTACATTGTATGTTTAGAAGTCCATCTCAAATCTTAGTAGTTCCAGTGTTGTTGTATAGTTGATCTTTCCTTAGCATTTACTTCCTCGTTAAATGAGATATTAAGCTGAATTAAACCCAAATAAGACGAATAAACTCTCTTCTCTTCTTTAAACTTATTAACATATTTTACTAGAGTTCATTCAATCCAACAATAACAATTGACAATTTCTTTATTCTCTTAACTGCATAATTTACAGTGTTGAAAAAATCTAACGAACAATAATACATATAATACAATACATGCGTAGAAGAGTGAAAATATAATAAAACAAAGAGGGAAAAAAATAGAATTGACAATTAACCTTGAGAGATAACTCTCTTAATTATAGTTTTAATGAAGTTACAAAGATAAATCAACAATTTTTTTATTATTAATAATAAATAGTTGTTGAAATTTGATATTGTTGAAATATGAAGGTATGTATAAAACTCTTTTATCTTCAATTGTTATATTTGTACAATAAAATAATAATGAAATTCCTCTCGTATCTCATTACAGATACATATGGTACATTTACGGTTTTTACGAGATGTGTTATACCATCTACCTCTTTCTATAGGTAATTTTGCATTACCAGTTCTAAAAGAAAAAAAATTCTGATATTTAATAAGCAGATCCACTAAATATTTTTCAAAGGATAATGAGGTTTTAAAAATTCTATAGTTAATACCTTTTGATGAATTATACATTTTACTATTCCATGATTGCTTAAGGGGGAGTAGGACGTTGCAGTGTAAAATTATTTGCCAATGAACTTTTTTTGCTTTTTTTAACACGTCGACATTAAGATGTCCTCTACAATATATATTATTTTTGCTGCCACTTTCTTGCCTTGCACGGGAGATATTATGATATGAATTACCCACTTTTCTGGCATTATGATTTTTTTTGACAATTTCAATTTTCTGAAATGATTTATTAATTTGATGGAATTTATTTACAAATTTAATTCAATAATTTTAAGAACGTAAATAAATTTAAAGATTAATTACAAAATTGGCTTTTTTTAAAATAGCAATATCATAATTTTACTATAATATTGATAAAATCAACGCTTCAAATTTTGTAGTTTATTCTAAATTTGAACATAATGTGATGGCACATAAAAAATACTTAATGAAATTATATATATCAACCTAAGCATGGGCTTTATAAGATATAAAAATTTTATGGTCACTTTCTTGGCATTCAACGGAGATACAACAATAGGAATCACCCCTACCCCTATTTCTGGAATTATGACTTTGTGACAATTTCTGTTTTGAAACATCGTAAAAAAATACATTCTTTGGATTTATTTATTTACATTAACGGAATAAAAATTAGAATACATTTATGATTATCTTATGATTTTGGTCATCCTCATTTCTAAATTTAAAAACTTTAAATTTCCCCCATTTAATGTACTTTTAATTAGGAAATTTTACCTAATAAAACTGATCAGAATATTTCAGCCTACTAAAAAGAACAGAAAAATAGGGTTTTATGGGAAACAAATCAAAATGGAAATATATTATTTACAAAACTAAAGATTATGTTAACGATTCAAACAGTTTGACTTCCAAAATGTTTGTTACCTATCACTATATATTCTATAATCATTGTCATGTGATCATTAAAGTCAGGTGATGAACGTCCTGTCTCCCTTTAAGTTAGTCTAAGAGTAATTGAAAAAAATTTTTCTTAAGCCCCTGGATATTTACATTTTGTTGGTACAAAATAAAAGATAGACAAAGTCCTTGGATTCAAGCTATGCACGCAAATTTTTATTAATTATGAATAACATTGAAAACACGTGATTTTCTTTAAGCATTGAATGCATATTTCTGGATACCGCCGGTCCTATATCACACCAGGCCGTGCAGACAAAATGAATATTGCGTGTTAGCGCGGTATGATAATTTGTCTGCATATCCTGTTGTGCTATAGGACCGACGATATCCAATAATAATAATAATAATAATAATAATAATAATAATTCAGTGCTTATATTCATATTTATTTTGATGTTTATTTATATGAAATATTTTTGTATTATCGCTTTAAAGTCATTGTATACACCTTTTGTCAGGTATATGAATAATAGAACAGCCATAAAACATGTTATTTAGTGTGCTTCCGTGGCTAAAAATATAGTGCCAGAAACTTTGCCAGGAAAACTCTTTCTTGAGATCGAATAGATTTAAAGATTATTTTTCAAAAGTACAAATCAAACTCGGTATGTAAGTTTGAAAGTTTCATTTAATCTTACTATAATAAATCTATTAAAAACAAGTGATGACGTTTACTTGTGCTCTTAAGCCGTGATCAGATTTGACGTGTGTTATTAAAAATTAGACATCACAGATTTCCAATGCAAACATACGGGGAAATATACACCGAATGTAAATATTTACCCAAAAGTTGCCCATATGCTATAAATTACAAAATGCGTTAAAAAGTTGCCCATATGCTATAAATTACAAAATGCGTTAAAAAGTTGAAATTTAAATTTTGCACCTCTTTTGATCCAGAAACTTTGTCAATCTTAGTGCAAAGACTCTGATCAATGACCAAAAGCAGGTAAATTTGAGTGATTCAAGTACATATCTTCAGTTATAATGAATAAGAAATATCCAATAATGATAAAAATATAAGCGGACGATTTTAATATGTAAAGCGCGTGTTCTACCTGTATATGGATTTGGTGACTACAAACTAGTTTACATATTAAATGAAACATGTTTACTACATAAAAGATAAAACATATAAACGAACAAGTTTACAGTGACACCGATTCGGCGGTATTTTCTTTGTCTTTGACCTGACAACACTGTCGCATGCAAGGAAATCTCTGTAGAAACACGACAGTTTCTTTCCTGAGAAGGATGTAAAGCCAGGGATTCAAAACAAAATTTACGTAAGCCAGACGAAGACCCAATACCATAAAACTCTCCATTCCTTGAAGGCTGTGCAAAGGGCGAGCAAACATACTGATCTGGAAGAGATGGCGAACAAAGAACATAAAAGAAGAAAACGTATGATATGAAAATTATTAGATATTTTTTTTTAATTATGTCGCAAATATTGGCCAACCTCAGCTCCCTTCCACATTGTACAGATACTGTTAGCACAACTGTTAAAAAAGTAGAGGATAACACAAAGAAAAAATAAATATGAATGCATTTTTATAGTTATTTTTCAAGCATAAATTTTTGAAAAAAAGAGTGAATTATTCTTACCAGCAAAGGTATAAAGCAGACACCAAAGAGAACGACAATTGCAAACAAAAAGGCTATCATCTGTTTACTCTTCTTGCTTAATGTTGTCTGTTG
>WFKH01007768.1:28953777-28994639 GCA_016163765.1 Magallana hongkongensis
ATGTACAGGTTGCATTGTTTGAAGGATCTTGTACATCTTATGCATAAAAGCAGAATTTCTTTTCTCATTAAGAAATACAGAAAAACGTTCTAGGTAAATACACTTAAATCTTTATATCTTTTATATTTCAAGAAAATAGTTAAAAAGTTAAAATGTTGTCAAAAATTAGCATTTTTGATACGTATGTCTCGACTGTTCTTAATTATGTCGCCGGGATTTCACCCTGCGAACGAAATTTAAAAAGTACACACAATTTGTTTTTTGTAAAAGCTAGCGTATTGGAGATAAAAATTTCTAAGTCAAACTTTACGGTATGCTAAGAGTTAGAGCGTCTATCCTTGAGTGATACGCTTATTGTGTATTGAAAAATATTAGCTAAAATCTGTCAAAACAGAGAACTGCGTATTGCGAAATATCTATTAAAAAGTATCATTTATTCGTTTCAAAATAATTGAAATAATAATGGTAGAGAGCTGCAAGAATCTCTAGATTTACATTAAGTTTGGCTTTTCACATTCAGTGTCGAACACAGATTGTTTTTGTAAGCAGGCAGAGGCTGAAGATTTTTTCATTATTACAGGCTGGCAGATATTTTCATCCAATTTTGAAACTTTGTTATATTTTTAGCTACCTCAACTCTTTTCTTCCCAGTTTTACTAAAAAACATGTCACTTAGAAAACTTTATTTGTTTCTTGTCAAAGTATCGAATTATTATTTAACCAGTTATTGATAGAGCACATGCGCGGATTCAGAAATGTTTTCCGAGTGTGGTTTCCGAGGAACAACTTTGTTTGCCAGGGGGAGAGTGTCCCAAGGCCTATTTTTGGTAATTAAATTTAAAAAGTTTAAACTATCCAGTGGAGGAGGGTCGCTATATAACGGAGTTATCAAAGTTGAACGTATTGGCAGATTATGTACCCAGAGTTGAATAATTTTCCATTTTCTAAATGCCTGTGACATGTCCTTTAAACATTCATATGAAATAAAAGAATGACCTGAATAAATAATATGTAAAGGATATGTACTTAGTTGCCACGCATGCTCTAAAGAAGCACTGATATTGTACCTATTAATTATATCGGCCCTAAATTTAAATACAAATCGATGTATGTTACGGATATACAGCTTACTTGTATCAATTTTGCATGTTTTTAGAAAAAAAATGCGCGCCCTTTTTCATTCCAATGACATTGAAATTCAAGCTACTGAATGCTGTATGTCCTATTGTTTATATGATAATTAGAAATTTGAGTTGTTTTAAAAGAAATGCAACAACATTAGTTTCGAATCATCCAGAAACTAAGTACAAAGACTCTGATCAATAGCCAAGAGCAAATAAATTGGAGTGACACATGTTCATATCTTTAATTACGATGATTATGAAATATCTCAAATTATAATACAAGCGGATGATTTGAATATGTTACGCACGTGTTCTACAGGTATATAGATTTGGTCTGGACAGATACATATCAGATAAAACTTATACGGATTACATAAACGATAAACCATATAAATGAACAATGTGTTTACAGTGACACTGACTCGGTGGCATTTTTGTTTTGGCCTTTGCCCTGACAACACTGTCGCATGCAGGGAAACTTCTGTAGAAAGACCACAGTTTCTTTCCTGAGAAGGATGTAAAGCCAGGGATTCAGAACGAAATTCACGTAGGCCAGACGGAGACCCAATACCTCGAAACTCTCCATTCCTTGAAGGATGCGCAATGGGCGGGCAAACACATTGATTTGGAAGAGATGACGAACATAGAACATGAAAGAAGAAAAACATACAATCTGAAAATTATTAGATATTTTCTTTTCATTATGTCTCAAATAATGGCTAACCTCAGCTCCCTTTCCACAATGTACAGATACCGTCAGCATAAAGGTTTAAGCAAAGTAGAACATAAGAACTAAAAGATTTACATGTATAAATGTATTATTTCTAGTTAATTTTTTAAGTATTATGTTTAGAAAAAAAACCGCGTGAATCCTTCTTACCAGCAAGGGTATAAAGCAGACACCAAAGAGAACGACAATTGCAAACAAAAAGGCTATCATCTGTTTACTCTTCTTGCTCAATGTTTTGTGTTGTTTCCTTTCGTTTCCAGTCAAACAATGTTGACGTATAAGAGTAACGATCACTGAAATATTAAGAACGGCAACTAAGCATAGAATTATAAAGCCAAAGGAGGCGTAAGCTAAGGAGATGCCTCGATCAATCCAGGCGTCAGACTTAAAATCTACGAAGCACCAAGAACCCGGATAAAAACTCCGACTGTGTCTTTCCGCCAAAAGTGGAATGGTCGATAGAAGGAGTGATATTGCGCCTCCAAACATCAACAACAAGTGAGCTCGTCGTTCCTTGGCGGACACGCTGTATCTAAGTGGAAAAACAATCGCTATAAATCTATCCAGAGACATGGAAAGTACAATGCATGCCGAGTTCAAGATAGCAAACATCTGAATAAAAGCCATGTAGTCGCAGAGGCTGCGAGAAAAAGTAAAAGTGAAATCCGATGCGTAACGAGCGATTCCGAAAGGTGCTGACAGAGCGACCCCGAAAAAGTCGTTTATGGCTAGTGCCAATACAAATCTGTAAAATGGACGCCATTGGTGCTCTCCGGAAAAACGATATAGAAGATACAGCACCAGTCCATTTCCGAGCGTCCCAAGAATGAGAAATACAATGACAGGTACAATGCTAACTTGTGGCTTTTCATCGCTGAATCCAGAGTTTGTCGTGTTTGTAAAGTTCATGTAAAAACTGTCGTCGGTTTGGTTCATTTCGATCCGTTGTAGTTTAATCCACTATCTATGATGTTGACAAAAGAACTGTAGATACAAATAACCCACTTAAATCATACAGAAAACAGATCACTCGTGGAACAATAATTCGTTTGTTTAATTTTATCAGGAAACAAGTGCAAAAAAACACACTCAAATCAGTATTTTGTACATTTGTACCTCAAAGTACACACGTTTGACATTATCTAAGCTATTCATTTTATAAGCGGGACGATTAACATTTTGTAGACCTATCGCAGAGAGAGAGAGAGAGAGAGAGAGAGAGAGAGAGAGAGAGAGAGAGAGAGAGAGAGAGAGAAAGAGAAACAACTTTAAAGCTTTTTATCATTAGATTATTAGTAGGCTAAATATAAAATAATATCTCAAAGAGAAAAAAGAATGACATTAAAAAATATTTACCTGTTATGTTACTATTCTTTAAGACAAATAAAAGTTATACACTCTTTGTGTTAATTGAAATGAACACTTGAAAAATCTATTGGAGAAAACTAATTCTATTTCATCAAAACATCATTTTTTTGTAACTAGGCATATAGCCAAGAAAATCTATTAAAATGTACCAAATGCAGATTTTTAGTCATTCATGTTTTAACATAACTTGATAGATAGTGTGTAATTCATCGATGACTTTTGCTTGAAACTTTAGTGTAGAGTTTTAAAAAAGTGATTACGTGTGACTCTACTTGTTTTTGTGAACATTTGACTAAAATTTATTCCTTTAAGTTCAATGTTATGGGGTATATTTCATTCACAAGGTATTTTCCCCCTAGTCATAAAAAAATTCGATTGACATTCATACAGAAACTGACAGTACTTAAATCTATCGATCCTGTAAAACGAATGTCAATGACAGTGAAAATACGCATATCTTTACTTCAAAACGCTACATAAATCCGGAATTTTTTTTTCAGGGAAAAGGGTTTCAGGGATGATATTGTGTGCCATGGGATTTCGTATGGCTTATTAAAGTTTCGTTAACTTTATGATTGCGTTCTACTTCACTACGAGTGAATTTTTAATGGGATGCCCCCCCCCCCCCGACTCCGTCTATATCCGCGCATGAAAATGCATTGTTTATCTAATTAGATGTCAACTTTAATTCAAGTAACTACAATTAATCATTTTAAATCGTTAATTAAAGTATATTTTGTACTTTTAGTGTTGCCCTCGAGTGGATCAATTCTTAATCGATCACAAGTGATAGTTTTCCTATAAATTTGCCTGACTAAACAAAATTATTCCATAAAAAGCATGTATTCGTTATCTTAGCTGCATATCTGTAGCTCCCGGTCTGAAAAAAAAAATTCAGATGGACGACCATCCGATTTGTTTCATACCGGGAGCTATACAGACCTACAGCTGTAATTACCTTATAAGAAATACATTTTAAAATTTGCTGCTGTTCATTAATTCATAAAAAAGACGTGCAGATTCAAGTAGTAATAAGTCGTTTAATTTTGGATTCACAATGTACATATATATATTTGCATAGTTTGTCAGAGAAATGAAAACAGTTTTACATGTTGTGTGTCATGAAAATAGCAATATTATAGACCATTCCATTTCTTACTAAATGTACACGCTTAAACCTCGATATTAAATATTAAACCTTGATATTTATTTACAAAAGTACTTTTATATCGTTGTTAACAAATTCAAAACGTTGAACGATTAAATTGATTTGATAAGGAATACCTCTTACAATTTTTCAACGTTATTTTCCGGGTTCTTTCAATGTCCGTTGCAACACAAAATCCCCGTAGACATCATATTTTTTGTGTATTAAAAACCAACCCGATAAGCCAGAGGAGGCGTTTCCAAAAAAAAAAAATCTTGGAATTTTTTCATACTTTTGAATGAACTCTGAGATATTTATAAATATCGAGTAATTAAGCAAAATGTGAATCGATGATATCTTGGGACAGAGTATATAGGAGAAGAATTTTTTTTTCAAATAAAGCTGAATACTCTAGAGTATTTTAATCATATGAGGGCTCTTTAAAAAGTTTTGACACAATTGGCCTCATTTTCGATTCGTCCACTATACCAATTCGTAAAAAATATGAATGACACATTAAGGCGTGAAGTCTTGCTTTACGTTGCCATCTCTGATGCTTTGAATGAACTCGTCCATGGATCCATGGGGAGGGGGTCAAATCAATTCTTTGACATTTGTGTAAACAACGAAATATCTTTAACTTAGATCGAATGTTTTAAAAAGAATCCATCGAATGAACTTACACACTAATTGTTAAACGTACATTTTATAAGACACACAAGCTTCACCTTTTTTAAGATAAATGGGTTCACCCAATTAATCGAAAGATCGAATTATATGAAACAAAACGTCCCATTTTGGCGAATTAGTTCCTCCTTTAAATATTCCATGCAGTATCTTTACTTTAATCCATGATGATTTTTTGATAATAATAACTTACATTCTGCCATAGTAGACAATATGTAACAACTTATTGTCATGCCCCCTTCCCCCTTCCACCGATCAGACATGGCTGTTATTAAATCAGGATTACACACCTGCATGGTGAACCTCTTTTACTTAAAAATGCTTGCCCACTGTCGCTTATTACCTTCCATATATTTTTTTTTTAATTACGAATTTAATGTTGACACATTTAACATGCACCGTGTTATCTTTTATGAAAAATGTCTGCACTGTTTCGGAGAATGCAACTTTTAATCCTTAGATATGTCTGACGCCATGACGTCAGGCAAAACCACGAACCCTCACGGACTGATTTCATATTTCCAAGGAGTTTAGGTTTCCATATTTTAAATAATAATCCTTAGATATGTCTGCCGCCATGACGTCAGGCAAAACCACGAACCCTCACGGACTGATCTCAAATTTCCAAGTAGTTTTGGTTACCATATTTTAAATAATAGAACTTATGGTTAACTAATTTGCAGCCTGTCGCTGAAAAAAACCCCCAATCTATATACTCTATATTGAATTTTTTGAAACAATCAATTTAATTTTTTATCGTCAGCGATATCGGTTGTACAAAAATGCGCAACATAATCAAAGTCTTAGTAGATTCTTAAAAATGGATTTTCTAAGAAGCATGTATCTAAGCAATTTTTAAAGGCAAGGGTAGTAATACTCCTGCATCTCTCCTTCTCCCATCCTCAACAAGTAGTCAACTTATTAAGGAATAAGGAATCATTCTTTGAGTACTATGAGGTGATCAAATACGGTCGGGCGTGATCAAATCTAATAAAGCCCAAAGGGCTTTTTAATAGATTTGATCACGCCCGACCGTATTTGATCACCTCATAATATTCAAAGAATGTTTCATTATTACTTATATTTATATAATTTTCAGCAGTTGTACGATTTAATATTAAAATAGTCATTGACGAAATGTATTGGACCATACATTACAAAATCAATTGATAGTGTTATCATAGACAAAGACACTGGAAAAATGTAAATATTGGTAAATGAATAGCAGTCAACTTTAAAACTTAAGGAAGACTCAATATTATGAGTTTTTAATACAACATTCATAGAAACATTTCTTATGAACAATAGCTGGACCGCCTTCGATGAATGCATGTTTGCTGCCACAAAAATGTTAGAGCAATAAGAGAGAAGTAAGTACCGACCGACCGACTAAAACTTTATGAAATAAACTTTATGCGACACCATTCCTATTTCAGATGTATTAGACGAGCGTAGCAATCTATGAAGCATATAAGACTTATGTCAAATTTCAGTCAGAAATATAAATATAAAACAGTAACGGCTAAATGTCGGATTTGGTGAATCAATAAACTCGGCTGTGTGGCTTCAATTTATAGTATCTTCCAACTTTGGGAACGTGTTGATTGATTTGAACATATTTTATTGTATAAATACATTTTATACAAAAGGTTTGAACACAAGTTCTTTCAACTTACGGGGTTCTCACCCTAAATACATTTGTCCATATCCTTATTACTATAATAAATAGACATAATATTCCTTAATTAGATTAAATAAATAAATAAATAAATAAACAAACAAACAAATGAATACACGTGTATCAAAGGTCAATTATTTGAATAAAGCACGGTGTTAAATAGTACTAACAGTAAATCTACCAGAATCTCTGATGAACTTTTGAATAGAGGAAAAAGTTTGCTGGTTAATATCAACATGTTGAGATTCATCTCACTGGGACTTGTCGAAGGTCTTATGTATACTGACACAACCATTTGTGTATCATGCGGTCAGGAAGAAATGCATAACTCACGAATTCTGAATCTGTATGTTTTCGTCGTTATTGCAACCGCTATATCCCGTATTATACATCGCAGAAAGCAGTTTACTGTTTAAGTGCCTATTACAAAATTACCCAAACTTTAAAACATTATGTAATTTTTATGTCACTCTCGGGCACAGTTATACTGAAGGTAAACAAGCTTTTAATTTCAATTTTAGATTTTTTTTTTTCTATAATTGGATTCACACCCCATTTCTTTCCTTCTCTTCGATATTATAGCATCAGATCTATTTATTTTCAAGTATAAATATTTTTTTTTATCTATTAAGTGTACAAGATATATTGCGGATGATTTCCATATAAATATATAGCACAGGGAAATTCACTATATTGGAGCTCCACCTCCGCCCCGGCCGGGGCTTGAACTCACGACCTATGGAACCCACTCTCGTAGCATAAGCGGCCACCGCTCTAACCACTCGGCCATCTAGGCAAGACTCTATGCTGTATGTATATCTATATCCTTCACTATGGGCAGGTAAATGTCAATTTGAGAGTTATTGCAATGTTTGTGCTTTTATATATAGGCCTACATATTAATATATTTTCTCGTTTCTGTTAACAGCATACAAGAAGAGAGCAGATAGGTTTAAGACACATCAAAATGAACCAGACAAATGACAGTTTTTACATACATAATACAAGCACAACAAACTCTGGGTCTGGCGAGGAAAAACCTACTGCAAATATTGTACCTCCTATTCTTTTTATTACATTTGTGACGCTGGGAAATGGTCTGGTGCTGTTTCTTCTCTGTCGGATTTCCGCAGAACACAAATGGCGTCCTTTTTACAGATTCATATTGGCTCTGTCCATTATTGACCTTCTAGGATCCACCTTTGCAACACCTTTTGGCATCGCTCGATATATCACAAACTTCAACTTTGATTTCCCCGACAGTCTGTGCAACTACATAGCTTTCATTCATATGTTTGGAATTTTGAACTCGGCTTGTATAGTATTATCCATGTCTCTGGATAGATTCATAGCAATTGTTTTTCCGTTTAAATACAGCACGTCTTTATAAGAACGCAGAGCTAACCTGTTGTTGTTATTTGGATACGTCGTTTCATTTCTGATGTCGACTATTCCGCATTTGGCGGGAAGACACAGTCGCAGATTTTATCCTGGTTCTTGGTGTTTCGTAGATTTCAAGTCTGACGCCTGGATTGATCGAGGCATCTCCTTGGCTTACGCCTCCACTGGCTTTATGATTATGTGTTTAGTAGCCGTTCTGAATATTTCAGTAATCGTTACTCTTGTACGTCAACATTGTTTAACCGGAAACGAAAGGAAACAACAGAAAGCATTAGACAAGAAGAGAAAACAGATGATAGTTCTTCTGTTTGCTGTTGTCGTTCTGGCTGTAGTCTGCAACGTACCATTACTGGTGAGAACGTTTGTCTTTTTTTATGTCACACACAACAACGCAAGCGGCTTATTGACTGTCTGTTTTGTTCGTCGTTTGAACATTATTTTTAACTTCTAGGAAATTAACGTGCCAATCCTAAGATTTGTTACATAGTATCTTTAAGGGAAGGGAAAGATAAATGTAAAAATAAAAAAATACCATCCCTAACCTTAATGGGGTATTGAAACATTTTGATAAGAAATAAAATGTTCTACTGTTCATCTGGTAAACGACGAAGCAACTAACGTAGCATTTATCCGAATTGTGAAATTAATGACCCCTGGCTGTGCTCGTTATGTATAATAAAGATAAATGCATTAATATTTGAAAATTTTATTTCTACACAGTCATGTATAATTATTAATATACTTTTATTTATTTTTTTTTGTTTGTTTTAGATCAACTTGTTTGCGCGTCCACTAGTAATCCTTCAAGGAATGGAGAGTTTTGAAGTGCTTGGTCTCCGCATGGCGTATGTGAATAATGTTCTTAACCTCTGGGTATACATCCTAGTCCGAAAAGAAACTGTTATATTTTTCCGGAGATTTCTACGTCTGCAAGTTTGTTTTAACACTCAAATTCACTAAGCAGAAACAATTAGCAAATTCTAAAATCAAAAAATGAACTTAAATATCATTGCTTCTAATGCAATTTTTTAAGAAGACAATAGTCTCATGTGTTTAATTTCAAAGGGTTTTGTACATTGGCCAATTCATTCTCTAAAAAATTGAATGACCAATATGTACATTAAATCTGTCGTTTTTTGTCTTGAAAATGTACGTTACTGATTCTTTCCGTCATTTTCTAGTAGCAATGCTCATAAACTAAATGTGGTTTACTGTGCACACAATGATGAAATAGTGCGAGAAAACAACCAGGTAACCCAAAACTTTGTTTAGAACTAGGATATGCGACATTAGCAATTTTTCCTGAGACCATATTAGATATAAGAATGATCTCTGAGATGTAATTTTACAGCACCATCCCTATACACACAACTTTGAGTTTTTATACTGGCTATACAAATAATATTTGCTTGAACACAGGGTTAAATTTTGACTTTGAAAAAGTTTGTGGTTTTAATTAAAACATATTCTGAAGTTTATCTGCCTATGTCAGCCAATAAATTGAACCGGGTTAAATGTAACGGACATTTTTTAATATTTTTAAAATGATATTCATATGATTGTTAAAAGTATTTATTTGTTTAAAAAATACCTGTATGTATATGTTGCAACGTATTTGTTTTTATGCCATTATTAGCAAAAACTAAAACTAATTGCTACAGTATTGGTGGGCACAATAGAACGTTTTATTTCGCAATTGTAACGAACATTTATTGAACAAATGGTGCCAGTTGCGCAAAAATGCCGAGTTGAGATAAATATTGAACTTGTACAGTCTATTTGGTTTTTGGTTCCTCTCAGTATCTCGCAGAACACATTATGCTCTTGAATCCATTTTATACTGTGACCCCTTTTGTCTCTAAAAGGAAATTTATATGTCAGTAACCTCAAGATCAAATGTACGTTACCGATATATAAACAACAAAATTCTGTCAAATCCATGCGCTAATTTCAATATCTACTTGCTTATTGTAATCTTGGATAACTTAAATTATGAATGAATTCATAGAAATAATTTTGCTTTTATAAAATTTCAATTTTTGCTACGCTATATATATATATTGTGAATTTGTAAAATTACCGCAGTGTGTGTTTTCATTATTTTCGGGCATATATATAACCTAAAAATCAGCTTTAAGGCTGTAAATAATAGTTATTTTTTATGATTTTACCTGATTCAAAGGACAAACACACCATTATGTAAAGTTAGAAAAAAATATTTACACACATTTGAAGTGAAATGTTCGTTACTTAATGTAACGTACATTTAGTTCTGAATAATATACTACATAATCAAACAATCAGATATTTGAACACAATAATTTATCAAAAAGCATAATGACAATCTATAATCAACCTTTTCAAAACATGAATTCATCATTAAATGTCAAAAAACCAAATCGTAGTATAACAACTTGCTTTGATTTCTGTCAAAGGCAATCTAACGGATAATTTTTACACAACATCAAAGTTACACATCAGACAACTTCATAATATGCTGTCCCGGTAACTTCTCAAACAACACTGTCGAAAATGAAGTCACAATAAAAAATTCTTTCCGATAAAACTCGCGATAATTCAATTTTTGAAAAAGTTGTGGTAACGAACATTTAAATCACGTACATTTATTTAAAACACATTTTTACCTACATTTCGAAACATAATTATTTTTTCTTAGAACAGCAGTCATGTTTCTTGCTATTTTTAACAATATCACAGAGTTTTGATAGTAAAAACAATGCTTGTATTTCATAATATTAGAAATGCATGGTAAAGTACATTTAAAAATAAGATGATTAATTTGTCAAGCTAATTATTTGGCTCAATTATACGCACTAGAAAGGTCCTTAGCCTAAAGGTAAAAACTATTCCTCAATTAATACTTGCTCTAATCGTCAATTAATTATTATTTCATATTATTATAAGTGTAATAACTATCAATGTGTTGTCTGAGAAGTGTGGGTAACGTTCATTTTTTATTTTTTTTTTTTTTATATTTGGCGACATCTGTTTTGATGCATTTTTAAGAATAATATGTTTTTCTCGTGATACCTTTTTTTTCTTCTTGACAATAAGAAGCATATTTGTGAATATCCAATAGTGATTTCCTTTTTGTAAAATGTATTAAAAAAATCAATGCAATTCGTTACCTTCCGACAGGCGACAGTAACGTACATTTAAAATTCAGAGGTAATAAGTGTATAATCCATTAAAAATCATTGAAACAAAAGATACTTCCATATGTCCTTAATCTGCTGTAAGGAAAGCTAAATAATAATAATAATAATATTTTTGTCAATACAACAAACAGGAAAAAATCAAAAGATAGAACATCAATTGCTTCTGCTTAGTGAATTTGAGTGTAAACACCAATTGCAAGAAACTTCCACTAATCGACGACATTGTAATCCCAGCGTGTTTTGTTTTTTACCTTTTAAGGACAATTAATACAAATAAAATTTAGAAATTTTGACAGCACATATGAAAAAAAAATTCTGAACTTGGGTTTTATCATAACTGATTGGCAAATCAAAGCAATCCCAAAATAGCATTTTCCTTATATTTTACCCTGTTGAATAGCAAGGAAAACAAAGAATGACAAACCAGTGAAATCGTAAATATTAATGCAAATTATTTTAGGAAGTTTTAATTACTCTTACATCATTATATTGAAAATAACTCTTCTTTCTCAAGTGAATAATTAGTCAATGATGTTTTTTACTTATCTGGGCTGAAAGCTTCGTAAACCTTTGAGCTTTTCTGATTCCGTTTTATTCGGCGTCTGTCTGTCTATATGTTAAAATTTGACATTTTCGACATCTTTTCCAGAATAACTAGACAAATTTCAATTAAACTGGACAAAGGGTCCATATCTTCCACTCTCGATTTCTCCGACTCACTATCTCCCCACACTCATACTCTCCTCACTCACACTCGTCTCTCTTTCGGCATTCTCTCTCTCCACTCTTCCTCTCCCCGCACTCTTACTCCCCTTCTATCACTTCCCCATTCTCACCACTCACACTCTCCCCAGTTCCACTTTCCCTATTTCTCTCGCTCGCCACTCTCACTATTCTCCCCTACTCTCTCTCTCTCTCTCTCTCTCTCTCTCTCTCTCTCTCTCTCTCTCTCTCTCTAATTTCTCCCTTAACACTCTTTCCCTCTTTCTTCCTCCATTCTCTTATTTTATCAAATTTCACTCAATTTCACCAATATGTTTTTAAAAAGTAATCTAAGGATTAAAGATGTTGAGGTGAAAATTCATTAGGAAATAGTGATTGGAACATTCAAACTAACTAATATTTACCCATGTTATAGAGATATGATGTTTGAGATCCCATTTGGGATTCAGAATCGAGCTTATTTAAACAAACTGTTTGCGAACAGATTCACTTTTAACTGATGATTATGCACTGGTAAGTTTATCCTTTTTTGTGGATGTACATCCAGAACAACATTTTGCCTAAATAAAAGGATAATGTTTATTGGCCGAGTTTTTTAAGTCTGTGTTTTAATTTACACAATTTTAACCACATGCTCTGCTAAACACATCTTGTGATCATGAAGACATTTTGATCCCATGCATGTTTTGAAAATATTATGTTACTAATAGCTGCTAACATGCAGTGTTAATTATATTTTGAAAATTTGCATATTGCAATTATTGTAAAACAAAATATTGTAATTAAGGTCAGACGACACGTTCCTCGCGCATCTTTTTTGTATCTCCTCGTAATGAAGAGTTCCAATAAAATTATTATTTTCATAATTATTTTTAAAATGATTAGAATTTACTTGTATATGGATATATGCCTAGATGACCGAGTGGTTAGAGCCGTGGCCGCTCACTTACAGGAGCGTAGGTCCAAGAGGTCGTGAGTTCAAAGCCAGGCCCCGGCCGAGATTGAATTCCAATATAGTGATTTTCGCTGTGCTGTATATTTATTTGTTTTTATGTCAGCAATTCAAGTGTATTTTCAGGAAGGTTATATAGGAAATTGCAAACTCTTGTATTTTGCAGAAATGCCTGGTATGGTATCCTAATTTTTTGCAAGAAAGCTTGTCAAAGTAGAAGTAAACCATTAACAAATTCCTGGAAAAAGTTATATAAAATTGAGGAACGTGTCGTCTGACCTTAATAGAGACGAAATCATAATGTTCTCGATAAACTACAAGCTCGGTAGATGTCCGGAAAAAGCCCGTTTATGCAAAAACTATTCCGATAGAACCTATTATCCCAAAATCAAACAATCACCACCTCTTCTCTCAGATATCCAAAAGACGTTACATAGATTACATATTACGTAAGTAGTCATATGAAAAGAGAGATAACTCTTGATAGCTTGAACTGGCTGGATAGTCATGGCCATTTTCAAACTATATTAATCTTCCAAAGAAGAAGAGCTCTGTATAAAAGTAAAGGGAAAATTTTAAAACTAAAATATATGGAATTTAAATAAAAGTTTATAGCTAAACAGACAATTTTAACTATTAGATAGATGATGACCACCAAACCTCCTTAATGTATCGAGATAAGCTTTCAAGATAGTCACTACCCTGTACTCTTTAATTTTCCTTTTAACCTTTGGACTTTACATGATAGCGAGGTTTTATACGGCGAGGTCAAATTAGGAGGTCAAGGCAACTCTGCAAGTTCACATGCAGTCAAACAGATCCTCCTGCTTTTAAATAAGGTAGTTATCAATATTTTGACTAGACTCGAAATAAACCCATCGATTGATCAATGACTAATATATTAATCAATTGATTAAGCAAAACCTTTTACGTCAAATCAATATCGTGAAACACGCATCTAGAGTGCTGCGATTTACAGAAAAGCCTTTATTTACGTGTACATGTATATTGTACGTGTCTGTGCATGTGGGGAACGGTTCGGTTTACAAGAGAAATACAAATCGAGTCGCACCAAATAATATCACCTGGGTTTGTTTTTTTTTTAAATTTGTTCCATAAGTCAGTCTAATCTAAAAAGTGGCACAATTTCTCTAAATTATTCGGACGATCTCCACTCCCGGGTCATTCCATGCTGCAGATGTAGTAACGATATAATAAATGTTAAGAAATTTAATTTACCAAATTCAAGATACGAGATATCTACGTGATAAATACATTTCGGTCAATAAGTACCAATGTACTGTTAAATTGAAATTACGTGCTTTTGTTCAGCGATATTTGCTTCATTCAAAATCATTTTCTTTGGAGGGAATGAGGAGGGGGTTGGGGGGCTGGGTGGGCTGAGATCATATGTTCTCTTTGACAACTAGTGCCCCCTTTCTAAAACTTTCTTCACATGCCAGATCTAAACAAGACAAAGATATCGATCCATGCAACTTTAAGTTAACATGTTCTAATCGATTGTTAAACATGAAAGTGCTGGCACGTAAACCGACCCAATGCATCCATAACATTTACAATTGAGAAAGGACAAGATAAGTTTAAATAAACTTTTCTGTTAAAGTTTGCAAAGGGGAAAGGTTTGATGCATTTTAACAGTTGCTTTATGAGGATTGATTTGAAAGTTGCATAAAAAATTATGTAACACCTCGAATATTTCTACATTTATCTGTTTTTATAATCTAACATTGACATAATTAGATTAGATATAACGGCGAGGAATTTCTTGACATTTCTTTAACATGAGTTCCAGAATCAAATTTTTTCCTTCAAAAAAATAAAAATAAAATTCGCATATATATCAATCTTTAAACGTTGTATTCCACCCTTTTGAAAGACATACATCAAATGAAATGTGCGAAGCATTTGGGTGTTGCTAACCTTTGGTAAATTGAATACAAATTCCATCTGTGCAAAAGACATAATATTCATTATCTGAATATTCGACCAAAAGTACTGTATCAAATTTAGATAACCAGGGTGATAAATTCGGAGAAAAAATGCGCTAGGTAATCGGAAAAAGTTTTCAAATGACCTTGAACCGCGGCTTTTTTCTATCTGAATTGACGATAAGGAACACCTCTTCATCGTACGTGCATTCCTCTCAAAAATGCAAAGTCCTCCGAAAGACATGTTTATGCCGCACCTTAATTTACATTAAAAATTGATATTAATGAAATTTTGAAATGTAAATATCAACTCCTTTTTTGCTTTTAATGGGTGTATAGATGAAATAGTTTTGCGTTTTAAAATGAGCAGCAGTCGTAATAATATTTTTCAGCATTTATAATGATATATTGCAAGAATTACATAATTATGTGTACAGATATTGCTTATTCGAGCTTTAATATTGAAATTCTTTTGAATCACGAAGCAGAATTCTTCATTTCCCCTACTAATTCAACAGTGTCATGCGCTTTTTCATAGAACCGACCCTTGGTTCTGGTATGCTTTTGAAAGCCTACGAAGAAACCCCGATGTTGATCGACAGACCTCCGGAGAGAAATTAGGTGTAATGAGGAGGGTGTGAGGGCTCTCTTCGTCTGCAGTTTTTTATTTGTTGTGTCTATCAACACCAACTGGATAATTTCATGGAAGAATTCTCAGAATGCACGGTTCTTTAATTGGATTACAAGTTATCAATTTTTGCATACATTTCATTAAAGAGTAGCTTTACTGTCAAGTCAAATTCTGCATACATGTATATTTGCTTATAGCTAGATTATCTCACACACACACACACACACACACACACACACACACACACACACACCATGCGCTAATCCAGAATTTTTTTCCGGGAGGGGGTCGAAAGATAATTGTGTTTGGGGAGGGGGGGGTCCGAGGCATATTTGCGATATTTTTACAACATAAATTTAATAAATTTGATATTTCATTGGGGTCCGGAACCCCCCCCCCCCCCCCCCCCCCCCCCCTCTCGCGCTCTCTCTCTCTCTCTCTCTCTCTCTCTCTCTCTCTCTCTCTCTCTCTCTCTCTCTCTCTCTCTCTCTCTCGCTTTCTCTTCCAAAAACGTCAAATCTCACAGCTCTGTATTGCGTTAAAGTAAACCAACTTGATAATCTGGTTAATCATGTTTATTACATACACAAATATACGGTTATTGGGCACTGATCAGGTAATTAGTTTCGTCTGATGTCGTCGTCTCTGTCTGATCTCCTCGGGTCGCCTGCTAATACACTGCTGAGAGAAAAAGAGGTGATGTGGAAACCTTCTTTGATCGAGTTAGAGCGCAGGATTTCAACAACTGTTAAGACGTTTTAACTCCCAAAGCCCGTGTGATTATATAAACTCGGGTTTTTAAGTACTTGATCGAAATTTCTTGATTTTTTTTAAACGATTGAAATGATTACCAGCCGCCCCCCCCCCCACCCCAAACTTTTCAAACTAAGTGAGAAGGATGTAAGAAAAATGACAAAAATGAAACAGACTGTCATTCAAAACGTCTGATATAGATACATGTATGACTAAATCCAATTTTAAGGATATTCAAAAAATATTCGAAAAATCATACTTCCTACAACTGAGTGGAAATATCGTTCTCACGACCCGACGTATTTACACGAGTTGTTTCCCTTTCACAATTCACTCAGATCCACTCAGATTGTCTAAATGATAAGCGTAACAGGTTCCTCTTTTGATCAGCGACATTTCTATACACAGGGGAAGTGACATTTACTTGTAGAACCGGAGGCGATTTAATGTTCTACTGCAGATCAGATGAAAAAATCAACTCGTAAAGTGTCTGTAGTTATCTTGATTGGTGGTATCTGATAAGCTAGACTTTTTTTCCATCTTCTCAAATTCGAAAAAAAAAATCATGCAGCAAACATTTTTCAGAATTTTCAAAATTTATTGTATCCTAAGTTCCTGAAATGCCATTATATTCCGGGACAAATACATTTCCTGTACAGAACAACATTGAATAAAAACGTAACTAAATCATAAAAGCATCCTACCAAAAATAATTCTTGGTATCACGTGGTTATTTTACGATAACCATATCCAGTTCATTTCGGATAACATCCCTCTTCTAAAAAAAGGGGGGCCGATAAAATTCAATTGACCCACAACAGAAAGTAGTGATTACTCTTTGGTCTATCATATTGAAACATACACGTCATGGTACAAACATATCTTTTTGTTTTCTACATATCAATATATTGAATTTTATTGCATGTACAACGTTAAATATTATACTCAAGTTTATATCACAGGTTAAAAAGAAATATAATACAACATTTCTTTTTTCATTAATGACACCCGTTTCAGACACGACGCAAAAAATCGTGTAGCTGTTTACAATATACTAAAGTACAGGTACACGTTATAGTTTTATACATGTCAGTATAATAATCTACATAGATGACTGACATACGTTTGAAAATCCGTGACAAAGATTTTTGGAAAGATTTATAGAGAATTTCCACATGGTAAAAGATACGATGATAGTTTCATGTAGATTCATGTAGAATGATCACAGCATGGAGACAACCATTTGCATGTAATTCAAACTTCTCTTGTGTTTTACAAACATCCACAAATACTGCTGAACGATTTTAACACGAAGTGCAAAGAATCTTGTAGTTACCAACGGACGGATATTGTAACACTATTTGGTTTACAATAATTGTTTTGTAAGTATCTGGTTCATGAAAATGGAACTTGTCTGGTAGTACTTCATTCATTTATTAAAACTGTTCAGTGTTTGTACTCGCAATTCCTTTTCTCTCTTCCCTGAATAATGCTTATTCTTGAACTTTCTGAATGTTAATGCAGGGTCTGCAACAAACCTAAAGGAATCTACTGCAATCACCTACAAAGCCTCTGCGTGTTCATAATAAGTCTGTGTGCACACTCTCGACTCAAACCGGAAGTCCATCTCGACCTATAATTTCATTAGTCAGTGATGGACTTGATGAAGATTTGTTGAAACTGTAGTTGCCATTGCATTCGTTTTTCTGACTAGCTAGTCTGAGGAACGAAGTTCGGTCTTGTTGCAATAGAGGGGTCGGCGTCCGTGGTTCAGAATCCGTATCCTGTTTCCTTAGAAACGGAACAAACAAATTGATCTCACGTGACCTTGCTGCCTTTTCTCCAAGAGTTTTGAACTGTAATAAAAAATATTAATTATTAATACACGAGTGGTTGATCTTCTGTATACTGTAAATTCCTTATTTTACGCGAGTACTTTATTCCGCGCTTACACTGTTTTGTATCAAATCGCGAGAATATAAAATTGCGAGAGTCCTTTTTTTTCTAATTTCCTATAGTTCAAAACCGTCTGAAAAATAAAAGCGATATTTTAAAATCCGCAAGGGTTGCTTCTCGCGATTTTACGCGTATATAAATTCCTCGCGTTTAATTAGGAATATACAGTACCTAAATGTTAATATTTTGTTCTCTTTGTAAGTACATGCAGTAGATGAAGTCTACTCTTTGTAAGATGTAAGTTAACATAAATGACTGCATGATAAAATAAGTTCACTAGCGCACTAAGCATTATAAAAAATACAAAATTAAAAGGAATGTTGGCTTGTTGACTGTATCCATTCTGAATAATTTTTGATTAAATAATTATACAACTGGATGGAAAGCTGAGATAAAAATTTGTTTAACTAAAAAAAGAAAAAAGAATTGGGATAAACTTAATGCAATGAGTTTGAAATTCGCCATTCTTCTCGAGAAACATCATTTGTTTGTTTTTATCATAATCAAACACATATTAATTTACTTCCCCAAAGTAATAAAGAAAAAAATGTCTCTAGAATTTCGATACTGTATTGCTGAGAACTATTTGAATTGGAAAAGCTAGATACTAGTTAATTCGCTAACCATGCATATTTTCTATGCAATCGTGATATCTGAAAATTTTTGCTTACAAATTTTGATATTTTTTTTCAGAGCACTAAATAGGATTTGAAATTAACTTTCCATGTTTATGTAAAAACTCTTAAGAACGTTAACATCCTTTAAGTCAATATGAATCACCGCATCTTTCTCATCCTTTGACACTTTATAGCCAATATGCATTATCGCAAGGCATTTGAAAACAACCATTAACCATCGTCGAATTTTATCGGAAAACTTTAAAGATAAACCTGGGTCATGATAGATGTTGAATTCAAAGAAAAAAGTTGAATTCAGCAACCAAAGGTTGATGTAGTGCCATCATTAGTGTTTATTTACGACAAAGATTATATACCGACACTTTGGTGAAGGAATACCCCTTCTGCAAATGATCTTTACCAATCTGAAATCGCTCCAAGACCAAAAATAACTGCCCAAAAAGTTCTGATTTATAAAATAAGACGCGTGAAATTTCATCTTAGCAGACATATTAATTTTATGCGAAAGAGTATACTTTGATCCATACACACTTTTTTAGTTCTGATATATAAAATAAGACGCGTGAAATTTCATCTTAGCAGACATATTAATTTTATGCGAAAGAGTATACTTTGATCCATACACACTTTTTTCTCTATCTTTTTTAAAAAGAGAGATAAAAAAAATTCTTTGCACGTGGTACTGGCAATCATTTGTAACGTGTTTATATCTCTGTAATTAGATTTCCTCAAACGCTAGAGAACATCTGTAAATCTTCCGAGAAACATTTGTCTTCATCGCCATTCTTTTTAATCTACAGTTGAGGTAAACAGACTTTGTCTATCGGCCTTGATGAAGCAGGATTAAAAACATTAGATAATACGGTCAAAATCTCTGCGTGCTTGAACAGACTTCAAAGATGCCTTTTGTAATAATTTAATTGAAGAATGTAAAAAATACCTATAGTTTTTGATTTACCATTTTGGAAAAAAAGCAACGAGAGCTAAGTTTGTTTCAATGTATATAAGTACGCGCATCTTTAAGAATAGTAACTTTACATGAACAAAACATTACAAACAGTATACATCCAAATGATCCAATACACTTTTATTTTATTTAGAAAATAATTCATGGTTTGTTTTTAACCCCCTTCCCCCTTTTTAAACAAATACCCATATCAAGTTTGTCCTTAATCTGACCCTTTTATCAAAAAAAGCAACTCAATCTCGTCTATATATTTACGCATGTTAAACTAAAAAAGTCGGTTTCCAATAGACAATGATATCGAAAGAATCAGACAGACTTTCCACATCATTTAAAAGCAAGAGTCGTTCATTGATAAAAATCAGTCTCTAGATTATCCACCGAAACCATCTGCAAGCCAATCTCGTGTAAAGCATGTGTAAGAGAATAGGGTTAAGAAAAAGTTAGAGGGTTTTTTGTTCATTATAAAAACCGAAAAAGCGAACTTACCACAAAAAGTCCTACTATGATTCCTAGGATTGATCCTGCTATGACGTCATGAGGATGGTGTTTATGATCCTGGACTCTGGTCACAGAAACTAGGGCGGAGAACAAGAACAGGCAAGCTTGCATGAGAGGCTTCAGGGAGCGCGAAAACCAGAACGCACACCGCACCTCAAAGAAAAGCTACAAGGAAAAAAGTAAAACAAAATAAATTGATTTTAAAAAGTATCAAATCATATATAACAAACAAAAATTAAGAGAAGCCCTGTCATCGTTGAAATATCTAAAATGAATTGTATGAAAAATTATATGTTACGTAATGATTGCATTGAATTACATGTAAATGTAATAAAGTGATTTAAAGACTTTTTAAAGAGCTGTAAAAAGCCTTGTAAGAGAAACTTCATATAAGTATCAAAATATGCTATAGGAACGAATGTATTGTAATGAATGTTATACATTTGTAGGTATATCAAACCTAACGAGTTTTTATAACCTTGTATGGAAAAGGACGTTCTGGATTGAAAACTCTTATAGTAAGCGCAATACATGTAGTATTGTAGAATACAAAGGAAATGATCCTATAACTACCCCTTGTGTTTCATTCTTTAGAAGGTCAAGAACCTTCTTAAGGGATAAATATTTGGGGTCTCTTTGAAATTCACTTTTAACCATCTTATCCACTTATCTGATGAATATTCATGAACTCATTGTGGAATTATCGAATTCTATTCAATTCTATTCACTGTGACAAAATGTAGTTTTGATCAGGTTTTATTGTTTTATATATGTAGAACGAAGATTTGTTAAAAAAAAAACTTTAAAATATTTGAATTACAAATATAAAATGCCATATAATACAAATGCATTAAAAAATTTGCGCGTTAAAATGTGCTCATACTTACTGACAAATACACGGCTATATACATCGAGAATGCTGCGTGCCCAGACGGAAATGACGTTCTACTTCGCCTCAAAATGGAATCGCTGAATTTGGTTTCGGTACACGTATATTGAGATATATACCTATAAAAATGAATCAAATTGTCAATATTAAAAAAGATTACATTTTTGAGGTATGAACAATATGATAGACAAACCACATATGCATTATGTTATGAAAATAATAACTGAAAGTATCTGATAGTTCTTCTAAAAAATACTCAATCCATCGATAATTTATGAAACCAAGCCACATAACTTTAAGTTAGACATGTAAAAGCAGAAAAAAAGCACTGACCCTCCAAAATTCATTCAGCTTTTTCATTCAATAAATAATGATATACATATTTTGATGTATTCTCTAATTAAAATCAACAAAAAATAGCTTACCCTTGACTACAATTCAATGCCGAAAAGTCCGGCTTGCAGACATCTAAGAAATGTGGACGAAGAGCGCCCACCGAGTATTTCAGAGATTGGACAAATCCCATTGTGATTGCAAACCCAAACAACGAGACACAGCAGGACTTGACACAAATGACAAGTTCCCGGGACTTCGCCATTGGTAGTTTGGAGGACATGTACCTGGGAACCTCAACAAAGATCACCTATAAAGAAAAATTAAGATATTGTTTGATATCAGATTGATATTGCAAATTTCAAGCATTTCCAGTAAGTTTATTTCATTCCGGAACAACGTTGAAGTTATAAAACTTTGATGTTAAACAATGCTACTTTTGCCCCATAAATGTGACGATAACATTATCAGTGTAAGTTTATAAATACTTTCCTTATACAGTACAGTATATATATCCTAGTTGACAAAGATGTTTTTATTCGTTGAAAATCTGTTTCGCTATTTTTGGTACTGAATAAACAAGGGAGAAATTGTTCGGGCTTTCATTATTTTATTTAAGATTGCCTAATCATTGTATTCTACTTTTATTTGATTTCAGCCCCCGTATGAGCATGCAAAAATTGCGCTAGCGGCCATGTTTCAGGCCACTGCGCGGGGTATTGGGTATAGTTTTCAACTAGCAATAACCACGCCTCGGATTAACCTCATTGGCTATGGTACCGCCACTGCGCAAAGCTATCTTCACCATATAATATGAATCCTTAAGTACTTTGGATTTGGCTACCTTTCTGTAGTGTGTAATAATCTACGAGCTCTTGTTCGATATTTGTTTCAAAACTTAAAGTACTTTGTTCATTTTCATAAAACACAATTGCGTACAATTAGAGTACTTGTAAAACAATTTTTGTAACTAATTCGACACTTTATACACAAAAAATGAAACAAAACCTAATCAATGCTGTAATTTAAATAAGGGAAACAACCATTGTCAGTAACACGCGGGTAATTCACATCGACTCAGTGTATAATTTTTTTTTTTTTAAAGCAGTTTGTAAATACCATAAGATTTTATACAATAATCTAAACATACGAAATTAAAATGACCATTTAGTTTAGAGCAAAAAAATAAATAAAACATTCCAGCACTAGAATTTTTGAAATTGATAATTTGATTGTAAAAACAGACTTCCATAAAAGTTCTTGATTTTGATCGACCAAATATTGATTTCATCTGCATTGTTTTAATTATTTTTTTCTCAAATCAAAATTGAATCCAATAATTATTGTTCTACTTTTTGATATGGTGTAGTATTGCATGAAAAAAATTAAGCTAGCAAAGGCTACAACAAAAGACATATAGTTGGTCCAATCGGTAAATTTGGTTTGTTCTTTATAACTTTATTTCTTTGTCCAGTAGAAAAAAAAGTAGTTAATGTTAGACTTTTTACTTTGATAATAAACACATTTCTCGTGTTAGGTGGTCGCAAGACTCTTTTCTGCCAAATCTCCAGATTCTTTACGTTCGTCGACAGGTGCAATATACAACTAAGCATTTTCCGATCATAAATCTATTTTTCTTTATTCAAGCCATCGATTTATTTCTTCAAAAACGAAAGATAATATTCACACGGTTAGAACAGAAGGTATGTTTTCTACTTTATCTTTTAGTTACTCATTGATAAGAGAATTATGCAACTCTTTAGAGACCTCCAGCATGAAAACCTTTTACTTAAGATCGATTTGCTTTTACAAAAAGTTCTTTCTAAAAACCCCAAAGCAGGCATAATTGGCACCCAATAGAAGCATATCGTTTCCGAAAATGTAAGTGTTTGAAGCATTATCCTTAATGTTGAAGTTTTTAAAATTTGCAAATAGTTGTGTGGTAAAGGGTTTTGCGCGGAAGTGAAAGAGTGGAATTAAGTGTGACAAAAATTCAACTTCTGATAAAAATCTGGTAAAAACGATTAAAGACTTCTACGTCAATATCTTCAAGAGGCTTGACGTGCTGTGTAGGCTCACTCACCAAAATAAACGCCATTGTGAACCCGACACCCATGAGCACTGCGTCGGAAATGGTGTCCTCAACATACGGGTATTTAATGGAGTTGTCGTCACAGAAAAAACCGCGCCGGAAAGGTGGAATTCCTCCATTGTATGAAACAATTACAGGGACTCCCACTGAAATAGAAAGAAACGTCATATAACATTTCGAATTATTCGAATTCATGATCACAAATACCAGGTAGTTTGAGTTTGATAATCCAGTACTTTCCCAATTGACTGTGTCATTCTTTTTAAATGAATGTCAATATGAAGTATTTCTTTGCTTTAATTATGAATCTTGATATAATCCTTCAATTCCACAGCATTAATTTAGTAAGATTGGTATTTTTTTCAAACTATTTAAATCAACGTACAAAAAATGAAAAACAATACCTAATATTGATATTTTCATGAAAATTGCTTTACTTCATTTTGTATAAGAGAAAAAAAAGTTTTCAAAAAGAGTTTTGATTTTTACATTATTTTGAATAAACCACTGTTGTACATAGAATAGAGCGCAATTATAAACGGCGCATAATATGTTTGTGAAACAGAGCGACTAACGTGTAGCTAATTTGGTAAAAACCAAAAGAGGTCAAATATCAGTCGATGTCCCGCGCCCTGTATGATAGAAAGCACACAAACAAAAATCATATTTCGTAATTCAAATGAAGCATGCGCTCTTCCGAGTGCTTATTGAGGTTATGAACTTGAAAATACATAATTTAATATGTGCATGAATTGCCAAAAATCGCTGGCATGGTTATCAGTTTAAAAGATAACGATGTATTACGTTGTTAATTATCGGAGTCGGAAGTTAGATGAGGTTTTTTTTTCTCTTTTAGACCCATGGGGCGTTCGTTGCAGACTATACCTTAAAGTTGATTTAATCTCGTTAATACTTTGTCTTTTGCTTACAAGTTATTTTTTTCTTCTTTAAAAAAAACACAATTAAAATTCAGTTGTTTCAACTTTGCAAAATTTTTCTTATGAATATATACGAACTCTGAAAAAACTAAATCCAAGCTTTCTAGATTTACATATTATTTTTAGGAAAATGTTAGGATAATTCAAAACCTTTCTAACAAAATACTCATGCAAGCATTATCAGCAAGTAATATGTGTTTTAAAAATGCACTTATTCTGTTGTGTGTTAATTGTATACAATTGACGAGAGTGCATATGTTATGATGACACAAACTATTAACATTGTTATAAATCTCGGCCGACGTGAACTGTTAACTGAACATAGGGCAGAATATGACGAGAACAGGTGGGCATTAGTCGTTGTGCCAAAACACCAAAAATACATTACTTATGTAGTGTATGTAAGAGAGAGAGAGAGAGAGAGAGAGAGAGAGAGATTTTAACCCTGTTCCTTTCATACATTATATATACACAATTTTTAGACAAGTACTCTTTTTTCTATTTATTTTTTCAATTAATACAATATTTTACGTTGCCGGTCCGTTCTAAACAAAACCAGATGGAAAAGATCTTTTGGGGGGTTTGTTTATAAATGTGGAAAATAATAATTCATACACAGATGTTTTTGATTGAACCACTGACGGAATAATGGAAATAAAGAGTAGAGTGTTCGTTTTAATTGGTATATTTTTCTGCTCATTTTTATCTTTTGCAAACTGAAATTTTGAAAATTGATACATGTATATATAATCTGATGTCATGAGTAGGAATTATACAATGAAAAGTACAATGACCCAAAGGATTGTGGACACAAAGTATGTAGTTAAAATGTACCATGGCGCATGGCAGCTTCAAGTTGGTCAATTGTTCTGTAATGAGTGCGTACATATATGTAGGATGATTCATGTACTTATACTAAGCACTGTATGTACAGTACTTGTGATGTTTACATTACTTCTTAGGAACCGTTAGTCCTTTATGTTACATTTCCTGAATATACCAGAATATTTTAAAACACAGTCGCTTAAATTGTTCGGAATACAATGGCTATGCGCCGCCTATCAAAAGACTTGTAAAACGAATATATTGAAATGATAGTGATTTATAATGCGAGTCAAAATTTAAAATCTAATTATGTCTTTCTTTTCGCTGCTGATTCAGCTGTGTGTGCCAATTCAAGAACACCAAAGACAGAAAATCCGCTTGTACGAATGTTAATGACGACCCACGTGCGCCCATTGCATTCATTAACATGAAGCCTTTTGGCCTCTGATGTTTTTTGTTCTGTCAGTTAGTGAGTAATAGATAGAAAGGATGTAGCTGTGGACGCATAACAATTACCGAGTCTATTCATTGCTATATTTATATCTATAAACAAAAATATCCTCGTGAAGGATAGGAAAAATGAATATATTCAATGATGTAAAAACGTAAGCGTTTCCCCTTTTCCTACATTATTCAACAATGTTCAACCCTTTATCATTTATAACTGCGTGATAGCGATAAACAATCATTGGGTTATAAAAAAAGGTCAATAAAAATTTGATGGGGAGAGCTCTCTCTCTCGCTTTCTCTCACTTGTAATTGCAGGTCATAGGATGATATTATATGACATTATCTGCCAGCTGCAATTTTATCTCCCTTCAATTTTTTTTTTTCATTTTGAAAACGATTGTAAATATTTGCTTTGCTACAACAATTGCATCACATGATGTATGTATACAGATAAACGCCATTAATACATTACATTGATCCCTTTTCCTTTCATAGTCAAGAATAATTTCGAAAACAAATTAACATGAAAAACAATATTAAAATAAATGAATAAATATAATTACCTGCTAACAGTAAAATAAAATCCACAAAAATTTGAATTAATAAATTCCGTCCCCTATTTTCCTCTCTGCACGGATTGCTGTCATCTGCTTCTCTCGTCATTTTAATATTTGCTTTATTTTTAATTTTTTAGACGGTAAGTTTCGTCAGTCAGTTGTCGTCTGCCGAATGTTACGGTCTTCCATGTTTGATGAAGGGGAAACACTTTATATATGAACAACAACACTCCACTGCGATTTGTCTTCCGTTTTTTTTTTTTCACTGACGTCGGGGGTCAATTTCCACGAGGGCAACTCAAGCTCCGCCTGCGAGACGAAATTTAAAAAATAAACACAAGTCTACGAAAACATCAACTCATTGAAATAATTATTATATTTACATAAGAGGCGTAAGCGGCCCAGCGATTTATTTAATCATTATAACACTTGCGCTAGATAAGAAGTTTATAAATTAGTTGGCGATGGGTCCCGGTTGTTATTTTTATAACAATCCAATCAAACATTAAAAGACACCTGTGCAATACGGTCACCTGTGTATATATGTTAATATCGGTTTTTGGCTTACCTGTGGTGAAAACCTGAAGGCGAGCTTTCTTATTAATAATGATAATTCTTTCCGCTGACCAGATAACCTTGGTCCTATGCCAATTAAGACACTCTGATAGAACGGATCTCTAAGAAAAATACTCTCCAGATTTTTATCTACAAGAAGAGTGTGTTCCATTAGCATTAACATCCCTCTAAGAAGTTTTGAATGGTTAGACCAGGGTATTAAAGAAACAACTCAAATTGAAGATTTTTGGCCGTTGAATTTACTGTGGTAATTAAATTCTCCAAGTGGGAATGTATGCGCTTTTATTAAACTGAATAAATATTAAAACATATGGACGATCTATAATAGCTACAGCTGCCTTTGTCTGTACTTGTGATTGCTGGAAATTCAATAAGGCTAGAAACACATTGTATACGTGTTAATCGTGTGGTAATTAGAGAACCATTTTAAAATTAGTTTCTCCCTTCAGGATATGTATTTTTACTCTTGTTAACAAACGGAAAATGTCGAAATATAACACTGTCTTTAGTTCAAATTAAGGCCTTACACTGACTATACATACCTCTTTTCAGGTCTTGAAAGAAGCCATTCTTATACGACATAATACGACATAACATTGAACTGCTCCTGTATTGTTCTGTAATATTGAAGACCGAATTTCTCAACTGAGGACAATTGATTAGGTCTTATCGCATTCCTGTGTGCACTTGATTTGCTTTAGCATGCAAAGAGATCCGTAGCCAGTTTTTTTAGATTAAAATCAAAATACGCATTTAAACAAAGCATGTTTACCAGATAGATTACGATATGAATGGAGCGATAAAGAGAGGAAAAAAGACAGAGAGAGAGATGCAGTTACATGTCACTTCATGTGTAGTGAAGATTGAATGGTATCATTTTATTGGTAGCCATTCAATGATGAGGAAGAAGATAGTAAAAGCATACGTGTACACTAGGATCGTAGTAGGTGCCATGTACACCAGTCATAGGAAAAAGCATCAATTAATATATGTTAATAAAAGTCTGTTTTTCCCCTCTATAGAAATGAGTAATTGTTCTGAAGGCAATAAGTGGAATGACAGGAACTGGAATAAATTACAGTAACTTGTATCTGAAAATTTAAATGAGCTGTTCAGAGGACCCGTCTAAATAAACACGAGATTTACTGCGATGTGTAGAGAAGTACTATACATACTGTAGTAGGTCAAAAACTAAGTCGACAGGACATAACGCACACCAAGTGCTACTAGAGGAAACAAGCCACAACAACAAATAACATTTTAATCAGGAAACACCGAGAGACAGAGAGGCTATCAGAGTAAGTTAATTAATTGCATGGTCAATTTCAACTGTTGAACAGATTAAGTTCGGTGTCCTACTTACCAGTAGTAATCAGATACCGATATATAAGATATATAGAAATCGTAAGGTACATTCATATATACGGATTCAGACAAACGAAGGCAAACTTAAGAGTTAAAATAAAGATTAGATCAATTATCACGTGTTTAAGCAAATAAAACAAATAAAATGCTCGAAACGTTTTAATAATTTGGAGTTCAATTAAGAGAGAGAGAGAGAGAGAGAGAGAGAGAGAGAGAGAGAGAGAGAGAATACTGAATACTGAGCACTAATCTTCTGAGATTTGTAAAGCAGGTGAATGGAACAGATTTGCACACCTACTTGCAAAACAGAAAGCCATGAGATTAGAGCAAACAGTTGATGATGCTGCATTAGGGTTTAGTTGTTTATTTAATGATAACCTAGAACGATAGTGGTATGGTGAGAATTAACACATTTAGTGTCAGAAAGAGGAACAACACCGATAATTATAAAGACTGACTCGCTATTCCATTAAAGCTTTTATTCGCATGATGAAACAGATACAGAAAATGTATACTTTATACCCAAATCATAAAATAAACATTCAGTTCCTACGACGTTTATTCTTACCATAGATAACATCACTGAATCAGAGTAAAGTATGTCACACGCAGTTCAATTTGTGAAAGAGAATTGCCTGTTTTTAAGAGGGCTGGATGGTCGTGACCAATTTTTAGACTATATTGATCTCCTTAATATGAAGAGCTCTGTATAAAGATATAAGAATATATTCAAATTTTAAAACTAAAATATAAGACATTTTTCTTTACTGAACAACAGTTTAAAGCTTAACAAATCATATCTATAAATTTAAGGTAAATCCGATGGCTAGTTTGTTGACCACCCAGCCTCCTTAAGGGAATGCTGTAAAAATCATTGGATTGACTCTGATTTGGTACACTCTATTTGTAAATAATCGACCCATCAAACTGGTAGCTCCAAGTACGTGCAGAGGGAGTGCTGAGGATCAACAAAGACGTTTCATATTAATGACAATTGACCTCGATTTGAAAGACGCCGAGGTGTTTACTTGGAATAAATTACATATAATCACCTGAAACCGAAGATGAAATTTGGTAGATAAAACGAAGTAAAACAGAGCTCTTCAGTAATTTGTAAAAATATCTAAAAGCAAAAAAGAATCGTTAATTTTAAATATATTTTTCTGTTATATCTAACCGGAAGTACGAAACAGGATTTAAAAAACCCACGTGTCAAAGTTGTAAATTTCACCTATATGATGTGGTTACTATGTAATTGAAATATCATTTTCATTGATAATTTGTAGTTACTCAGCTAGGTATGTAATTGAGTGCAGTTGTGAAATCTGACAGCTAAACAAGGAATAGGGCAGCAAGGTGTGTTATTTGTTCTATATTGGGTTTTAAACATTGAAAAATGACATCACGGAGGGAATGGTACAGTTTGTACTCAAATACAGGAACCCTTGGTTCATCTTATTCAAACAGATAAAATGTCACACCACTCTGATGTGAAACTTAAAAAATAAAAGTCAACGTAGTTTCTTTGTACATATATCTTTTATATACAGAAAGTTTACAGATAGGAATATGAAATTTTGGCATTTCGCAGCTCGATTTTGCCACCCAAAATATTTGAATATGTCATTGAATGTAAACAAATGAAGTAATCAATATCGAAACAGATAAACATTTAATTGGCTTGGAAATCTTTATGCATAAAATATTACTTACTTCTTCACGTATACACATATTTTTTTGAACACATAGAAGAATATTTTTTCTGATACTTTATAGTTTTACATAATTATATTGCGACAGAAATTATGTTATTTTTTCAGTTTGATACGTAAGTACATATACTGAAACGAAATTGTTATCTAATATTAGCAATGATTTTATATCCATTTTTTGCCGGTATGTCTCTTGGAGAGTAATTTTGGACGCAACATATAGTGGACGGACCATTGCAACTCGAGACCAATTCTATCAATTACTTAGTGGAATTTTATCAGCGCATCGATGAAGCTAATATTCCTGAAAGGATATCTTTAAAAATCTGTCAAGTTGTGAACTGAATGAGGGTAACCTTTTTTCCTCCTCCTAAACCCTGGGCGGCCAGCAGCGTCAGAAAATCAGGCTGTGATCTTTGGGGTCCAGGACTGATTGATTTATAGATCGGCTTTCGGTAATCAAGTGATCACTTCAGTGCCAACACTGACACTCACAGAGGACCTGATGTCAAAGTAATTTTCTCCTTTCATACACAGTTGGAATTTTGTAAACCAGACAGATTTTGAAAGACTAAATATGATTGGGTATACATGTAGGTGACGAATTTACAGAATTCTCTCCACTTAATGGCTGCCAAAAATGGGATAAGGAATATCATATCTACTTTCATCAACTATAATTGTGGAAGCGTATATTTATTTATTTTTTTAATTCTTTTTTCAATACTAATCGGCTGTATGTAAAAAAGAAGAATTACAGCATAATTGTACGTATGATATTTTTACAGCATAAATATTAGAAAATGACAGTGGAATATGTATAAATTAGAAATAATTCTCGAGTTTTAATAAATCGCAGCACAATTTTTGATCTTTGCGTATCAAATATGACGTACTATTAGATTACACAAATGAACAGGGAGCAAAATAATGGGAAGTTTGAATGCATCACACAATGACAAAAAAAGTTGGTTACAATAAACGTAGACATAGAAGAAACATAGAGCGGCATGTTATTGTAAGCTCTAGTTATTTAGAAATAACTGGTTTTAAAAGTTCATGTTTAAAATATCTGAAATAAATTTACTCGTTAAAGGTGCAACGTGCATACTCGAATAGCACTGATCACAAACGTCTAGTTTAATATATTGGTTCGCTTCTTCAACTGAGAAAATTATTCCTGGAATGATGTTTTTTGCACTCATACATATGGACTCTTTGTTTGTTCGATCAAGTTTATTCTTTCTATGTCTACACAATTAAAAAAGTTATTTCTCTCATAGATAAACTGCACGCAGTGTTCAATCCTTAGTGGTATCTCTCTAAATCCTCCATTCAACAATGTACTGAGCTGACCTATCATCAGGCGGTTTAACCGTTGCGTGTTCCTAGCATTATATTTGTTGAATGAGTATGATACGACAATTAGTTGTCTCAAAAAGAAAACATTAATAGAGTTACTAGATTATGACGCAACTAACTGCATCGTTATCTTATAAGATAACTTATCCAAGGTAAAAGCCAACTGATAAAATTTGTGGTTCTTTTGCTTGAGTGCAACGCTCTCCATTCGCGTGCTTCGATATAACGATTCCCTGACGTCATATCAATTTATTTTTTTATAACTTGATGCTTTACTCGATTCATTGAAAAATATCAAACGCTGTACAATTTCAATGGTTTAATGGATTATTAGTGATAAAACTTTCTAACACACCGGTATTTTATTTAGCAGAGCACTTCGTGAGGAAAGATATAAGTAATGCAGCGAGAACAACTTTGAATATTTTAAGGAAAGATGGATATTGAAATGTCCTTCCCAAATGTTACAAAATCAATGAAACATTACCGATACATATACAGAAATCCTCAGATAATTTCCAATCCAAACAAATATATTTGAAAAGTGATTTTAGGATTTAAAAAAATTGTGCCAGTATATAATCGGAATTTTTTTTTTCTTAGTTGCAGTATTTTTATTTTGGTATCCGTGTTATGATTTTTTAAAAAACACTGGTTTTGCGGGTTTGTTTATTCGTAATGGTCTTTGAGAATTTATTTTATTGTTGGCGGAAAATTTAAAACAATGATTGAAAGTCTAGATGAGAGAAATACAAAACTGAACCAAAATAATCAATGCAAGACATATTGTAATCCGTAATTTGGTCAAAGAATTCCAGTCATTTAGCAGAGAGAAAAAACGAGAAAGCCTCTGAATACACCATTACGCAATAAATAAACAATTTTGTTTAAAAACAGAAAAAACCCGGTAAGTATGTGTGTATAAGAATACTTTTTCTCATGGATTTAACTAAGTATCTTCAGAATTCTGTCTCCATTTAGATAAACTTAACGGTGCATAGACATTAGAAAGGTGGCGAACGACTTGAAATTAGTGAAACACATTTAGTCACCTGGTTCAAATTTGGTTTTATTTGATTGTGATTTGTGATTCTTTTATTTGATCAAAATCCATATTTCGGTACAGCATCCTTCTTATATCTGTAACATATAAATTTCATAGAAAGTTTTGAATTATTTGAATTACAGAACTTATATATTAGTTGAAGATAGATAACTCTCTTTGCAGGGAAAATTATACAGAAAAAAGAGTGATTCTGCCACATTGCATGATGGAATTGGGTTCAATTTAACAAAGTTATTTATCACTCGCCGAGACGAAGTCGGGTTAAGGTTTTTAGAGCAGGTTAAAGCTTTTGGAGCAGGTGCCCTTTGATGGCCATATCTAAGTTATAATAGATTCTGTCTTTACAAAACTTGGATGGAAGATGCATCTTGTGATACTGATACACTTGACAGGCTTGGAGCTGAATCTGAGCCATAGGTTTCGGAGGCTGGAGGAGGTTAAGGTTTTTGAAGCAGGTCACATTTTAAAGTAAATGTAAATACGTTTTCATACTCGCATGATTGATTTAACTATGTAAATGAATCACAGAGCTAGCTCCAGATACGGAAAGAGATCTTTATTATCAAGATGCATAGGCAGATTTAAGATTTTTAAACAACTTAGATTTTGTTAGGGTGTTGAAACTGGTTAAATAATGAAGTAAGTCTCGTCATACCCAATCAGACTTGCACAGTTAATATAACTTTTGATGTGTAAAATAGAGATAGCTTCAGATACATAACTTGATTTTGATTATCTGGATGCTAGGGCAAGTATTATATTTTTTTTGGAGTAGTTTAAAGCAGGTTTGAATAATGGAAGAAAATGCTGTCCCGACCAACTTTCATGATTCGTTTGACTTTGGATTTAAAACATAAGGCTAGCTTCAGATACAGGATCCTGAACTCAAATATCAAGGATGCTAATAAAACCTGATCCTCCTTTTATCAAACTTGCTTGATGGATGTGTTTGATAATAATATGATTCATATAATCTCAGCGAGATTCGTCGAGACTGAAAAATTTTGACGGACGTCTCTTCCGAATCTCAGACGTACCAGTGCCACATAAAGTGATTCGGGAAAATTTGCCTTTTTACTTTGAACATCCTTGTAACTCCCTACCAACATAAAATGTTAGTTTCCTACCATTATAAGGTTTAAATCCCACAAAATATGAACATGTTTATTTTTCAATTCATTTCCACATGCATTCACACCTCCAATGCTGAAGAGTTCCAGTCAAGGTCATAAATACTCTGTTTCAGAATATGTCGTACTCAAAGATTTCAACCTTATCATTTTATGAATATTACATTATAAAATTGAAAGGTCTAGTTATAAATACCTACATTTCCTTTTCATTTCTTATAAATTCCAAATTTTATGCTTTTGGCAAATACTTTGACATCTAAATGTATCTGTAAAGTTTATGTTTGTCCAGGTATAGTTTTCTATGTAAAACTACGAATACGACATATTTTGAAACAGGCTATTTATGACCTTCACAGGAACTCTTCAACATTGGAGGTTCGAATGAATGTAGAAATGAATTGAAAAATAAACATGTTCATATTTTGTGGGATTTAAACCTTTTAACGGTAGGAAACTAACATTTTATGTTGATAGGGAGTTACAAGGATGTTCAAAGTAAAAGGTTGAAGCGGGCAGTTGATTTAATTCAGCGTATTTCTATCGTAACAACCGGCCGAAGTTGGGGCAAATTTTCCCGAATCACTTTATGTGGCACTGGTCTGAGATTCGGAAGAGACGTCCGTCAAAATTTTTCAGTCTCGACGAATCTCGCTGAGATTATGATTCATATTCCTTTGTTATTGCATCATATGTACAGTATCAAATTTGTTTTCAGTCGGACTGAAATGTCACACTTTCATTGGTTTGAAATGATGCACAGTATCAAATTTGTTTTCAGTCAGACTGAAATGTCACACTTTCATTGGTTGAAAATGACACGTGATTTCCGGATATATTTCTATGTCCGGATGGTGAGAATTTAAATGCGGCAATATGGCCGACGTTTCGCATACGTATCTCTATATTTCATTATAAGTAATATTACCGTATAAAACAATATCATGTCATATAATGCAATACAATATCGTAGCAGAACATATGATATAATATAACATTTTTGAATAAGTTTACTCGTTATATCACAAATGAGATAATTTTATTCCTATGCCCTGAAAATTGCTGAATCACACCGGAAAAAGTTATATTGCCCTCCCGGAAACAGTTATATTTCACAGGAAATAGTTATATTGCCCTCCCGAAATTGTTATATCACCCTCGCGTGCGATAATTCTGCATATTAATTACGTCGGGTTCGAAATTTAGCTAAGCAAACGTAAAAATTTCCTCGAAAATCAAAATGTCAGGACAGTGTCTGCTATTCAGAGGAACTTACTTTAATTGTTTAATTTGAAAAATTATCATGATTTTTATTTAAAGCACCGATCGACATTTTACAAAACTTCTTACATTTATATGATTTGTAAGATATGAAGATGAGTTTATAGAATACACTTGATTATAAGGTAAACATGTTCTTAAACTGATTTTGATTTTTAAAAAATGTTATATAACATATATTGCATGTCTTCTCGGGTGACAATACCAGAATATTTGTCCCTCAGTGACAGGAAAGCCCTGGAGTGTTATGTCGCCCTCTGCCTTCGGCATCGGGCGACATAACACTCCAGGGCTTTCCTGTCACCCCGGGGTAAATATTCTGGTATTTCGCCCTCGAAGCCATGTAATATATGTATAATATTGTATTGTCAGCTGTTGTATAGTTAGATTCAATATTGTATAATATCATATGATACAATACAATATTGTATTGTATGATAGAATATTTTCTCGCATTATGACCGGTGTGAGATCGATCTGTCCGGTGTGAGACAGTAGTGTGAGATTTTTCTGTCTTACACTGTATTACTACGCCGCTTTAAAACGTAATTAAACATTGTCTGCTGTAGGGAAATGCAAAATAATGGATTGAGATTATCCATTAAGCAATTGTTTTGCTTAATTAATTACAATTTAGCATATTTTACTGAAAAAAAACTGTCGTATGCTCTCATTTTGACTTGCACTATTTGAAGCACGCGGAGGGATAAACCGAAAGTAATCTTTTGAACGTCATAACAGAAAGTTGTCGGACATCATTTTCTAACGTAAATAATGCAAGAAAAATAATCATTCATTATATTAGAGGCCAAGATTCACGGTCTAGGACTCGGCAGAGCCTCGTCCTAGACTGTGAATCATGTCCCCTCGGTGGAATTTCACTATCCCACACTCGTAATAATGAATGATTCTATTAATATCATATCACATGATACAATGTTTAATCATATGGACAATATTTTATCGTATGAAACAAAATTATATATATATTTCTTTTAGTTTGTGCATGTGGGGTTCGATCCCGGTGCCTTCGGATTTATCGTGCAGCGCATAAGCTGTCTTAGCTTCTCGGACTTTAATTAATATCTCGTTTTCACATAAAGTAACGTTTACCTCAGGAGTAAATATTATAGCTGGGAACTATTTTCTTGTAAGAAGTTATTCGGTTCTTGTGGTATTTAAACCCAGGACCCGGGCTCTATTGCCGTTCGACAACTTAGCTACGGCCAGTTAGTTGCAAACATGCTGAATTTTTTTTCGTTTTTAAAAGTATAGCCGATGTCCTGGTTTCGAAAAGAATATATCTTTTTAACATGCAGTTCTTGGTGTGGTGGATACTCAAGATTCCGGGCTGGCTGTTGCATGGATGAAACCAATCCGATATTGATTTTACTTGTATTTAAAAACGATAATAAATTTGGCTAATATTGTCACCTCCTTCATTATGTGTTTGTTTCATTTATTTATATGATTATGAACAGGAAATAATTTATGTTCGGCTGAGCGAAGCAAACGATAACATAAGTCATATGATACAATAAAATATTATATCCATTGATATGATACAATATCGTATTGCATGATATGACACAAAATCATATCATAGGTACAACATCGTATAATACAATATACCATTATATGATACAATACGATATTTAAGAAATAAAGTAAGAGTTTTCGTGAATGTTGCAGAACATTCACGATAACAAGAACTTTATTTCAATTCTACTAACAGCCCATTATTTCTACAGATCGTTTCTCCTATAGAGAGACGATATAGGTCATTTTGACGGCTGTTCCGTGTAACCCCAACGGTTTTGTTAGTAATGTTTACATGTGTATCGATCAAAGGAATCACATGCAGAAGACAGAATTTTTCTTTAAATTTTTAATGCTCTTCACTTATTTATAAAACATCTTTGAATCATATTCCTTATATTTTAAGGGCAATTTAATACGATTATTACTACAACACGTTATATATATATTTTATGTAAAAACACGCAGTGAAAATGAAATGTGCTAGGGAGGTCCTAGGAACAGCCGCATTGATCTCTTAAAAATAAACATTTGAGGCAATACACATCGTTTTGACTGGAACTAACACGTGAAATTGACATGGCTTTAAAACTTTTTACGGTTTGAAGTTGTACTTGCATGATCAGTGCCAGACAAATAGGTATTTCTGATATGATAATTTAGTGATGACGTTCGTGGTATATGAGAATAATGTCCGCGGCATCTCTTTGATCTCGGCAATAACTGTAGTAGAATGTAAAATAGAATATCATATTTTAAATATCATATCATATGATACCATATCGTACTGTATCACAATATCGTATTGTATCATATGATACTATATCATATCGTATAGTATTATACAATAGCATATTATACGATACAATACGATATTGTACATATGACACGATACAATATTCTTTTAAACCATAGAATACAGTTTTATAATGAAGATAATATGAACTATGATTTTCATATAGTTATGGTGGTCTTATACAGGTGATGCCTCTTCTCGGTAAGCTTTATTATATGTTTAATGTTATGATAAAAGCAAAACTGTACATAACAAATAGATGGCTCGAAAAATTAATACCCGATGTGTATGAGCAATTAGATGACCATGCACAATTAGATATTTATGATCTTAATGACGGTTAACTGTCTGTTATGTTTCCAATTTAATTTTTGAAACCCGTTATAAAACAATACATTAAAATTAATTTAATATCAATAATTTAATATCAATTTATCCTTTGCTAATTTGGACAGTTCTTTTTTAAAAAAAACCCACAACAATATACTTTAACAAACATGCATTGTAATGAAAAAATAATTTTTCAACACTTACTGTGAACAGAACAATTTTGCTTTGTTAAAAAATGCGCTTCTGTTTCTAGTAGGTAAAAGTCAATACCAGCCTTCTTATTTTTATTGAATCGCAGAAATAATGCCATATACCGCTAACACGTGCAATTTTTTATTAAATCTTCTGCAAATAAAAATCTAAAATACTGCAAACACTTTTAAAACTTTTGATTTGCAGGAAACAAAATTCCTCTTATCACAAGGATTTTGAAAATACAATATTTATCCTATAAACAAGTTGGTATGGAGTACTTCTGGTTTGGATCGATTGGTGCTTAATAGTTTTGCAATGAATGCTTTTATCTTTATTCATTAAAGCGAAATGTAAATCCTATATTCAACAAACTTCTTCAAAAAACAAAGACATCATTTCTAAAATACATATTCATTATAAATTAGAACAAATAAAGCGATGTACATTATTGCAAGAAATAATTTACGATCCTCATTGAAAAATATTTACACTGTTCTTGCACGTACATTAGATGAGTCGGGCACATTAAACTAAGTAAATGAACAAATTGCTAAAAAAAAAGCATGATCAGATAAATTATATAAGTTTTAAAGATAGAAAAAAAATTTAAAAGATGAAAGTTAGAAAATGATTAGAAATGTAAACAAATCAAACCACTGTCAGATTTTTGTGATGTCGATATACATATATATTCCTCAAAGTTTTGGCGGAATAACTTAAATTTTACACGTAAAAATTACCATGTAAAATATCAACATAGATAAGAACAAGTCACAAGACATGTATTATTTAAGAAATATAAAGGTTGACAGGATGATTCGATGAAAGGTGCCCCTGGTGGTACAATTCAGTTACCAAACATGATACTGGATATGCTTTTCACGCAAATAATATAATCCATTTCATTTTTCAACGCATTAATTTAACTTTTTCAAGAAAATGAATATGGCCTTTATACTCAAGATGGCAAATTGAAAAAGGGGTACATGTAATTTTTTAAGACAGAAAAGAATGACAGAAAAAATATAGAAAGTTCCAAGTCATTCGTTTGAAATGAATTAATATTTTAAGCATGAATACAACTTGCTTTGACAGAATCTTTGACAGAATGATTCTTAAACCTCATTTTTTTATATGCACATATTTTTAAAAAAAAAAAAAGTTTCTTGCAAATAAATAACTAACTTCCATTCCATGCTGAACTAGTTTATTTGTAAACTAAGGGACTTAGTACCGGTGTTTAATTTTCCTTCTCACCATCATCTGAGCTCTTACTAAAGAATGAGAATAGCCACGCCAGTGGAACCAAATGATACCACTGGCAGAATCAGTTCCATATTGACCATTCAGATTGCTAAAATGACAGCTTCTGTGCCACCAGGCCCCCTTGAAGGAAACAGCACAATTTCCCCCATCTTTTTCATCATTGTCTTTGTCATAAGTAGTAAACATCATTCTGTTTTGATGGTCAAGACTGTCACCTGTTAAATAGATATATTTAAACGAGTGATGTCTTTATGATCACTAACAAGACGTATAAAGTACATTATATTTTAAAAGGGTTCCTAATTAATTAAAACAATCATTACTGCAGATGAAAAGTATGTATCAAATCAATCATATGAAGTATTTTGTTTTTATTGCTTTGACTTTTTATTCATCTTGCAAGTAAAAGACAAGAATCACTGTCAGGATCATAATTTCAATTGTTCGTGTCGTTAGCCATTTATATATATTTATATATATATACATATATATACATATATATATATATATATATATATATATATATATATATATATATATATATATATATATATCTCTCTGAGAGAGAGAGAGAGAGAGAGAGAGAGAGAGAGTCTGGATTCAGCTAGTGAAAACTTTGCACTTTAGCCCAAAATTTTGTATAGTCTAGTCCTAATTTCTAAAAAGAGCTCTAGAAATACGTTTTAACGGCAAGTAATTATTATTTGGTCCAGCATGATTTTTTATCATTATTAAAGTATGCTGAGTCTGAAAATGGCGTTAAGTAGGTAAAAATAGCGATTCAAAATGGCGGACAGCCAATCTTCAAATTTTTCTTTTAAAGTCTCTTCAATGGGAAAAAATAATGACAAACACTAATGAATTGATCAAACATAGTATTTCATCATATCCAATGTGTGCTGAATCTTACAAATTATGCTGGCTTTCCACAAATTAAGTTAATTAGGTCAAAATGGCGATAACAAAGTTTTGTAAATTCTTCTTATACTTCTTAAATGGATAAATAGCGTGAGACAAACAATGAATATTCGGTCCAGCTAAGTTTTTAATCATAACTTAGGTGTGGATAGTCAGGAATAATATGCTATTTTCAAGAAAATGTCGTAAATTATCTTTAAAAAAAAGGGGGGGGGGTGATTCATAACGGTGGACATCCAGATTTTATATTTTTTTCCTTTAGTTTCTTAAATGGAGAAAAAGCGAGAAACAAACAATTATAATTTTTTAAATAAATTTTTAAATCATAAATAAGACGTGCTAAGACTGAGGAATCATGCTGGTTTCCACTAAAGCGATGCCTTTAATGTCAAAATGGCGGACAGCCAGATTTCATATTTTTTTTCATTAAAGTGTCTTAAAACGGGAAAACGCATGAGACCAACAAGTTTAATTTGGTCCAGCAAAGTTTATCAATATAACTAGGACATGCTGAGTCTTCAGATATATGCTAGCTATGACGGAAATTCCGTAAAATAGGTCAAAATGGCGATTTAAAATGGCCTACAACCAGTTTCATCACTTTCTATTTAAGTTTTTAACAAGGAACAAAGCATTAAAACAATTATAGTCCGGTCCACCAAAAAGTTTTCATTCATAATTAGGGTATACTGAGTTTGACGATATATGCTGACTTTTACAAAAATGGCGTTATTTGGGTCAAAATGGCGTTTCATAATGGCCGACAGCCAGAATTCATAATTCTCTTTTAAAGCCGTTTACAGGGATGAAACGTGTAAGTATTACATTATACAAATATGCACATGAACAAGAGGCCCATGG
>WFKH01007768.1:29002330-29019137 GCA_016163765.1 Magallana hongkongensis
ACAGTCAGTTCAAGCATATTTTTTACAACATACACCATAGCATAGCAAAGCATTGAAATCTCATAGCATAGCATTGGAATCTCATAGCATAGCATTGGAATCTCATACCTTAGCATACAATCTTATAGAATCTTATTCGTCATAGCATACCATATCATACCATAGCATAGCATACATGATTTTAACTCGGTTTTAAATGTTTTTATTTGAAAGAATAAATGTTCACATTGCAGATTAGTAGTAACCTTTGGCTTCTTATTTTACTTCAAAATATGTGGAACTCTTCGGTGTATGGAGGCGTCTTTGTTCAAATCTCATATCATACCATAGCATAGCATAGCATACCATATCATTAGGCCCTTCATTTCAATTTCTCATAGCATATCATACAAATCTCATAGCATTGCATTGGAATCTCATAGCATTTCATTTAAATCGCATACCATAGCATAGCATGAAATTGTAAAAGATATGCATGAAATGACTGTGTATATATATATAGTGTGTGTTTGACCCATGTAGAAATTAGCAAGATTTCCAAACCCGTTCTCTTATTCTGTCCATCCCTCGTAGAAATCTGTATTCCCATCCACTCGATGCTGAAATACCTGGGTTTTAAATGAGTTAACTTTTTAGGTCAACTTTTAGGTATATTTATCAAATTTTGTCAACATGGTTTTAATACAACTTTGCGATAAAAAATATTTTCTTTTTCAAATGAGGCCTACTTGTATATGTATAATATAGGTCAACATATGCATATGATATAATTCATAAAATTGAAAAATTCAGAAAATTGAATCATACAAAAAAAACCCCAAAATACAAGGAGTTAAAGTATTAAACATTAGAAAAAAACCATGTGCACATACTAAGCCACAAAAATGTTTTTTTATTGTACTTACTATATAATCCCTGCTGTCTATATTCATCTCGCACCACATCTCGAGCTCCTTTACTACGCTGTTTGGAAACATTTTATGAAAGCTCTGCGAAGATGTATTCCTGTCAACCAAATTCCCGCTACAATCTAAAAGAAAAGCAAATTAAAGTGAACGGAAAATATAAATATGCAACACAATTAATCAATTAACATCTGCTGTGATTGTAGATGTGTTTTTTTTTTTAAATAAAAACCTTAGAACAATGAATAAATCAAGAAATAACGATTGCTTAATTTAAATTTCCCGCCGTTATGAGGGCTGGCATTGAACTCATCTATTTCGATTAGCATCAGCATTAGTTGATTATGATATTCGCTCTATAAAGTGACAAGATCCAGAAAATATGGAACAATGGATCGATTTGAGACCGTTCTTTTGCCTTTGACTTTCCGATAATTCACAAACCAAATATTGAATGACAGAGCATGTTCGTTGACTTGATGAATACATACATGTTTGCTTGCATGTCAAAATCTAAAAGCGAAGAGCTAGTTTCAGAAATCTCTGCATAATTCTGGGAAATATCAACATCGTAAAAATTTCCTGCTGTTGTTATTTCGCCATGCTAATTTCCCTAATTTAGAGAATTGTGAATATGATTTTAAACATCCTAACAATTAACATAGCTAACTACTTCTTCAGCTGTAGCGGAGAATTTTGACTTGGTTAAAATTTTACTAGTATTGAGGTTTTTTTTCAACATTGAATAATGAAACAAATTTGTTGAAATAGATCAGTGTTATTTGTAAAGTTATCAATATTGAGGAATTGCTTTCTTCAAACTGGTTCTGAAATAATCAACATAGAAAAACGCGTACCAATGTATTGATAATAACAGATGATTATCTGTTATTTATTTAATAAAAATGTACTGTATATACAACTTTATTCTTTAGATTGAAATGTGTACATAAACATCGTCAAATTTGTTCAGTTAATTACTTGAGTAACAAAAAGGCATAAACCAGCGTTTAATTCATAGCACTCTGAACATTGTATATTTACACCGGAATAGATGATGTGACGTCAAAATAATTGATATTCTTGTTTTTAATACAAAAGAGTTCTACATATTAGCCTCCAGTAAATGGCGGGGAATTCGATTTTTGTAACTTCGAACGTGCACTAAAACTTAATTATGTAGTTTATCTTTAAAACACTATGACCATTGAACTGTATTCATTTAGATCTAAACCACTTTATTAGTTCAAGTATAAAATTTCAAACGTAAATGCTTGAATTATCTACCACTCAACGGGTTGAAACATTTTTATAGCTTGTATTTTATTCATTTATGACGATTTAAAAATTAAAACATCTCTAGATACTTTATTATTTTCCTGCTCATTACTAGAATAGGGAATATTACAAATAATATGTTTTACGGTGCTACCGTTGTGGCGAGCGCAGCAAGAATTACACATACCTTGCATCATTGTCGTCTTAGTGTTATTTAGTTATCAACGAACGTTAAATAATTTTTTGAGAGAGAGAGAGAGAGAAAAAGAGAGAGAGATTATTATATAATATTTCTAAGTTTAAATAAATTCTTACAAAATACATAGACTTGCTTCCCTAAAACCGTTCTTTACTTTTGGAGAGAATTGATCCGTCTGTAAAATATAATTTTTGTTTAATTTGGTCAAAAGTGTTAACGATAAATACAGTATTTTTTTTGTTCCTTTTTTTTCCCTGTTCATAATTTTTTTTTAAAATTCGTTTATTTTTGCATTCTAATTACATACGTTATCCGTGCCCCCGGTCCCTGTTTATAGGTGTGTAATTTCCCATTTTCTAATTTAATTGTTTGACTATATGCAATATCTGCATAATTTTTTTAACTTTTTATTTTTTCTCTTTATTTTTTTTTTATTTAGTTCAAAATGTCCTACTTTTTTTTTATTTCCTCCCTACTCATACTTACTGTACATGCATGCAAAATAGCTTAAAATTGGATCGATATGACAGTAAAGTGTGGCTCTTGCTAGTATATATATAATCTCTCTAGCAAAAAAAAAATTAAAAACAAATCATATGTCAATGAGGCAGGTATCGCAGTCTATACTGAAATAGCTAGAGCAAGCGTTACATATGTCTGATCCACCTCTAAATTTATCGCGGGAAATATAGCGCGAGATCACTGTGACGTCATACGTTAAATTCCATAATCATTTGTTTACGTATCTCAACTTAATACGATGGAATGGAAGCATGTAAAAAATCTCTTGGGTCTCACCAAAGCTTGTGTGGTACTCAAAACGTGTCTTCAAACCTCAAGGCACCGTAAATTACGAGTTAAATGTCAGCCATTTTTGGCATAGCACCACGGGTGAAAATATTAGAGAGCATTATGGGACCGAGACAAAAAATTTTGTTGGATGAATCTGTAGGTTTAGCTTGTTCTTTTTCCCGCGCACACTGGTTCTTAGAGCTCGCTACGCGAGCGGCGCTTCGCGCCGCTCGCTGCGCTCGCTATAAAAACAGTGAAATGACACTTACCAATCCATAACGTTTGCACGCTCCATTAACAACAGCAGAGGTATTGGCAACGTTGTTAATATAGATGTAACAAGAGCTGGAACTACTAATCTTGAAAAAGTAAAAATAATAGCAGCTCTCGTCTTTCAAGAACTAGGATGAACATTGAAGCCTAGATTTATTAAGAATTTTGTTTAATTGCGGAAAACAAGCTGTGGATAATTGATAAAACCAATGAATCTGAAGAAGCCATGGAAGTCTTCATGACCAAAAACCTTAACAAACATAAAAACTCGGTTCAGAATAAAGACTTCATTTTTTAAAATGTGAAAAAACTTGATTTCATAAGAATATTATACTGATGTTAAAAATCAATGTCCAAACAAAATCTGGTTTAATTACGTGCATATGAATCTTTCTTAGTCATAAAATGTGATCATTGTAATTTTGTCAAAAAATAATTACACAGAATGTTGGTTTTGTGTCCATTTTTCTTTTATATGAAAACCTTTCGAATGACTTGTTAACCCTCATGTAAGTTTTCCAAAAATGAGGTAAATTTTTCATTGCTTTTAAATTGATACAGAGTGAACCAGAAAGTATGTTGTCCGGTGATAAAAACCTCGATCGGTGATTCGAAGTTATGTCTTTATATTGGACAATGAACGGTTAAATTCAAAACTATTTCAAGATTCTGTATCAAATTCATATCCTATATTTTCGTCTTGTACAAATTACCAATGCCAAACAATGATTGTAATAAAAAGAATGTACATGTACATGTACCGTATAAACAATAAACAAGTGCTCCTTTGTAGAGTTAAGGAAGATAGAAAATTTAATGAGATGTTACTAGTTACTATCATACCTTATGTGCCAAAAAACAACATATTACTATAATTGTTGGTATTCTTCACTTTTCAGTATATGAATATTTCAAACGTCTTAACTTCTTGAATTAAATGATTTATAATATAAAACATTCAATTAAATATATTTTTTCTCCGGATACAGATGATCTTTGGTGCTAAGGAGCATGGGTGGTCAACAAACTAACCATCAGATTTGCCTTAAACTTTTAAATGTGATATGTTTGGGCGTAAACAATTACTTTGTAAAGAGAAATCTAAACATGTTCCTATATCGTTATACAAAGCTCTTCGTCTAAAGGAGGTAAATATAGCCTAAAAATGGTCGCGAGCATCCAGCCCTCTTAAATGTGCATCTCCAAATACACCCCCTTATTGTTCTTATTGGTTTTATTTTAAAAGTTTGTAATTAAATAACATACATGATTTTCAAAATATCAAATGACTATGTATAGTTTTTTTTTTAATTTTTTTTTCAAAAATGCTAAATTATCGGATGGGGAATTTGTATTATCTTCTTGGCTGTCATTGTTTTTCATTCTAATCTATTCAGAAATATTTGCAAATTCATAAGAACTATCATACAGGAATCCTTTTTAAGTGATAATCAAAAAAAAAAAAAAAAAGAAAGAAAAAAAAAGAAAGGAAACAAACAGTAGAATGCAAAATACAACTCTATTTTTCTATAATATTGCCACCTTGAGGTTGTGAGAAGGTAGGTCAGTGCATGGTAGATATTCGTGACATTTTTCATTATATCTGCTATTCCATGTAATTATACATATGCATTCATCACATGGTTATTCATTTGTTTGCACATGCTCATCTCATTTAATGTTTCAAAGCTTTCAAAGCAATTGGTTGACAAGTACAATTGCTGGTGCACTTAAGTAAATTTCAATTAATTAAGAACTTTAAGGAGTGCATGTTTCCATTTAACACAATAATTAGATAGAAATGTCTAAATGCAATCATTCACGTCATATTTTTAACGTTTTCTGAGCTGCGTCATTGTATATATTGTTAGAGTGGAAGTTGTCATTATTGATATTCAATAATTAATGGGCGCATACTCCTCTATAAATGAGACACGTACCCAGTTAGCAAAACAACGTTATTAAAACGTTATGTAAACGTTTTCAAATTGTTACGAAAACATAATCTATAACATCTATAACGTTAAAATTACGTGAGTTTGTATGGTTTTTTAACGTTAATATAACGTAATTTAAAATAATTTTTTATAACATTATCATTAAATGAATATTAACATTTTGAATTACGTTTTTAAAACATTGTGAAAACATTCTTTAAGATGTTTTGCTAAGGTAATTTTGTATGTTTTTTTAACATTATCGTAAAAATCTTTACATACTGTTATTTTCATGCAATAAAACATGATATGTGTTACAAAAAAATTAGGCAATACTAACAACCTTAGTCAAATTACTCTGACAAAATATTGCAAAAATTGTAATAGAAGACCAGTAAATGTAATTTATTTGCAATTTCCAAACAATTCTTATAATGTTTTTCTCTGATTCTGTTTGAAATTCATCGGTTTATGATCTTCTCTTTCCTTTTTCTGAAACAAATACATAGCATTAGTACATGTGGTTATACTATTGGTACATTAACATACTACAGCTATGACGACAACATGAGTGACATGTATATCAGAACATGTGCATGTACATACCTTCAGTTAAATCTTTGGGTTGGTTAGAGGCAAATCACAAAGCATCCTAATCAAGAACCTCTTATTGATGGTATTAAATGGTATAGTTTTCTTTAAGACCTTGCGAACAGCAGCTGATTAATAAGAAAACTTAAGAAATTAGTAATCTATCAATGTTTAAATAACAAAATGAGATGTTAAGGATGAACATGCTAAGCATCAAATACTGTGGTTTCATCAATATTTCTTTGAACAACAATTAATTTTTGTGAATTTCATTGTTAAGTTGATCGTAACTAAATACACTGTATATATTAAAGAGCTCTCTCTCTCTCTCTCTTTCTCATATTATAAAACTGCCCTTTCACATTTTGTGAATATTGAAACTTATTATGTGATATATATTATGTACATATGTGATTGTGAAAGACTAATAAAAAATTATATATATTAAAGTGCAATACATGTATCTCGTACAATTATACTGAAAGAATCATTGACTGAATTCAAATATATCAACTTTAGCAAATTCGCAAAGTGATGACCAAGAATATTGATTATACTGCAGTTGTCAAGATTTAATTTAGAAACATAACGCATGTGACATACACAGGAGGATTTTGTAGAGCTGGATGCCAATGAAAGCATGTTTTCCCGTTTGTACTTCAGTGACAATTAACTGGCTCATATAGATGTTGGTCATAATGGACTCATTATCATTGACCCTGGTTATCTCTCCTGCATTGTTATTCCCTTAAAGAGGCAATAATCTTAAACAAACTTTTACAAAGATGGAATTCACAAATTGATACAAAAAATGGCGACAAACATAAAATCTAATTATTAGTAATTTACTAAGGCGATATCAATTCTCTCAGGAGGGTAATGAAATAAAAAAAGATAATTTTAGACATAAGTTCAATTTATCAGCTTCCTCTGTAAAGTGTTATCCATTTTATTAATAATCCTAAAGCTGCATCAACTGTGCCATCTTGTTGACGGACATCCAGTTTAGAAATAACTAAAATTTTAAAACCTGAAATGAAGTATATAGAGTGAAAATGAAATGTCAAATTTGAACTAAAATATGTAGGTTTACTCATTAAGTTACTGATCACATATTGTAAATGTGTGTTGTTTTACCCATTGCTTGAATTTAGAACATCCATGCAAATATAACTTAATCTTACTGCTAAATACTTATAATTTAACTAAATCAACTAATTAGGAGTGTGCTCACAGACCTTATTGAAACAAATCAGAAATGGCGAAATGTTTCTGATTTCTTGATCTCTGGCGCTTAAGTAGCAGCAGCTGATAATGAAAGTATATACATTATTTATATATCATATCATATAAATCATGTTACATATGGTCATTTAAAACACAGGGGCTCGGTTGTCGGATAGTATAATTCTTAATTATTCGTTCCCAAAGACAAAATTGAGTAAAATTGGTAATCTTATTTATGTGTATATCCGTGTATTGCAATTAAAAACATTCATTGAAAACCACAGTTTTAATCCTGTCAAAAAAGTGTATTCAATGTACATTGAAAAAAGTAAAGGGACGACACTCGCCATTTTGAATTTATAGGGGATCCTCGGTTAAAGCTATGTTTTTAAACAAGTTCTCCAATTTCTCCAACGATTTCTGACGAGATCTAGGTTGAAAAATGATCAAATGACTTATACCTAGACTTATACGTCAGACTACATCTCTGTGTCGCATAATAAACGCGTTGTGTTGAAATGTACTAGATACTCGCCAGTTAGGTAGGTAATTCAATAAATTGTGTGTCACGAGGGTTTTGATGATTATTTTAGGTAACAACTAATTCAATAAATAAAACCACTAATTTTACAATGCGAATTTAATAAGTTTCAGGGAGGGGGTGGGTCCGGACCCCCCGCTCTCTACAGATCCACGTATGCCTCAATGTGCCTTATCGTCGGAAAATAATGAAAATAATGTAAAATCTTAGAATAAAATAGAAGTCCTTTATATGTATGTTATAATAAATTTAATGTAACAAAGTTTATCCAAGCGACTCATTACTATCATGTATCTCCGAGAATAATTTTTATTTTGGATATCTGGCCGCGGTGTTTCAAATGCAAGACTACCTGAGAGCTGTCCCTGCCTATCAACAAACAATACAAAAAGACATATGATAGAATTTCGCCACAAATAATGAAATAAAACCGTTTGAATATAGACCATGTTACCACTCTAAGGATTGTTCGAGAAAGGAAGTTGTCTACCGTTTCCCAATAAAACCAATCTGTAATGGATCTGAAATTTCCGGAATGAGAAGTGGCACAGAGAAAAACGCAAATTTATCTGAGACAAGTTCACAAATGCAATAAAAATCTATACTCACTTTAAACTGCTGCCTGCCTCTCTTTGCCTCTGTTCACGATTTATAAATTTTGAAACTTTCGATGACCACAGTAACTGTGTTGAAATGTAACGGTGGAAATATTGCATAACGCGGTCCCGCTATGGACATTCATTACTACCTTAAATATTCAATTCAATTGAATACGAAATCGGAAACTCGGTCAGCATGATCATTAATTCCAAATCAACAACAATTATGTATTGTTCTTTGTAGCTTTGATTTTTTTGCACGGATAAAATATATTTTTTAAAAATTGTATCCAAACGTTTTAATAACATTTCTAAAAAATGTCCGAAACATGTTATGTAGTAACAAATCATTAATGCAGTAAAATGTATTTTTGTAAGAGTTCACAGAGAGACACTTTGTAAAGAATTATTGTCATATCAAAAGAAATAAAGAACAAATAATGTTTTAACAATCCTTTTTGAAACGTTTTAAAAACAATTTTGAAAATGTATATGATTAGTCATATGTAATGTTCATAACAATGTTTAAGTAACGTTATAGGAAGTTTACAATGTTGATATCATTCGTTTTAAAAACGTTTTTTAAAAATGTTTTAGTTTGGCTCTACGTAATCTATTTTACAACGTTATCGCAACGTTATGAAAACATTAAAAAAATGTTATCATTATGTTATCAAAACGTTTACATAGAAACATTTTCTGATAACCTTTCTACAACTAGAATATAATATTATGAAAACGTTATGTGCTAAATTATGGGATGGGGAATATATATTACCTTCTTGGCTATCATTTTTTTTATTGTTTTTTATTCTTTTTATATATTTAGAAATATTTACAAATTCATAAAAACTAACATACAGCAATCCTTTTTTGGTGATAATCAAAAATTAAAAAAACAAAACCCGGTAGAATGCAAGATATAGCTCTATTGTTCTATAATATTGGCACCTTCAGGTTGTTAAGAAGGTGCGGCAGTGCATGGTAGATATTCGTGATATTTTTCATTATATCTGCTATTCCATTTAATTATACATACGCAATTAGTACATGGTTATTCGTTTGTTTGTATATGCTCATCTCATTTAATGTTTAAAAGCTTTCAAAGCAATTGGTTGACAAGTACAATTGCTGATGCACTTAAGTAAATTTCAAACTAATTAAGAACTTAAAGAAGTACATGTTTCCATTTAACACTATAAATAGATACAAATGCAATCATTCACGTCATACTTTTTACGTTTTGTGAGCTGGGTCATTGTATATATTGTCAGTGGAACAGGTTGTCATTATTGATATTCAATAATGAACGGACGTATACTCATCTTTAAATAAGTGAGACGCCGCCTCGTGATGCGTAGTCCTTGATCGTCAATAAATCACTACGTTTAACAATGATATATTTTGTTTCTAAGTAAGATTAAAATGTTCATTGTTTTTTTTTTCTCTCGTAGTTTCATCCAAATTTATAGTATCCTAAGTATTTTTTTTTAAAACAATTAATCTCATTAAAATATAAAAGGGCCGTCAAAACAATAATGAAAAAATCTTGCAAAAACATTAATCTATGCACAAATCATAAAACAAGGATTTATTATAGATCCGTGCTGAATTTATCGAGCTAGAGAGTTCTATATTCCCATAATTTGTTAAAATTATAAGCATTTAGGGATTGCATCGCGCTAAAGATATCCAAATACCAAATAAAAACGTTCTAGTTTCTAGATCAAGAAGTTAACGAATCCCTATAGAGAACTCCAAAAACATTTTTAAATCGATTGAAAATTTCAATTTTTACTTTAAACTTTCCCCTTTGATTTTAAAATAGCACATATCAAAATCCCCTATACTTAAATGACAGTATATACCCAACCACGTGACAAATTGTGTATTCGTTTTACTGACAAGGTTATCCTGAAAAGTGTTTAAACATTTATGATTAACTTACATGCGGTACGTTAACTTCGTTTTGTTTTTATCAGAATATATTTCTTAACCACGGAGAATAAGCCACAATTGAATGGATCGACGAATTATGCGATTTTTAAAAATTTAATCATTATTAGATAATAAGACCTCGTATTGTACTTTGCTTAGAGCAAGGCACAAGAGAGACACCTTTATATTTGTTGTATGAACGGCGTTTTTTTTTTTTCAAATTTGATCCTAGTTTTTTTTAAAGTGTTGGAGCCACAGACACCCACAGATCTAAAACAGTTATATATTGTCTAAATATACTTAACATAATTTTCTCATTATTGTAGAGAACAAAAGATATTTTAGATATTTTTCAAAGAAGAAGTTTCTTTTAAATATGCATTAAACAGAATTTAACTACCTTCTTGAGAGTCCATTTGTACCTCCACGCTGTGTTTCTAAATTCATACAATAAATGTTATGTTTAGTTGATTGTTAAGAATTAGAACAAAAAGTTGGATGCAACGGCATAGTACGATCTGCATGAAAAAGTCCGGCCCCGCCGTCACCAAAATTTTCAAATCACTCAACTCAGTCCTCAACTCAAATCCTTAAAAGAAAAGTGCATGAATTTGAGGTCAAAACTCAGAACTGGTCAGGGTTTTTTTCTTACCCTCATTTATATTATTGGAACACTAATCTAACCCGATCGTAAATAGGAGTCAGGTTTAAAAATTAATGACGTAAATACTTAATGATTAAAAGTAAAAATATTCCTACTTAATCTGTAGTGCATCATTAGAAGGCTACATGCTAGAAAGAAATAATACGCCACACCATAACGAAAAAAAGTCTGGAAAACGACGAGGGAACAGAAGGAACGACAAACCACGATAAAGAATATGCCCCCCACCCCCACCCCGGTTTCACCGGTAGAGGGGACAAACAAGATTCATAATGGGGAATGTTGATATCTTTTATCACTCGGAAGTCACTCAGAGCACCTCGCAATTTTTTAATGTTATTATCCTGGTCCTTTCATGTCCTTTGCAATACGATATACCCGTAGTCTTATTTCCATTTTTAAATAAGGACCTGACAAGCTATACGGTGCGTTTCAATGAATGATTAGGATTTTCTCATATTTAAGGAATGAATTCAATATTTAAATGTATTAGTTTTATACGATATAAAATGGTTTGGGACATTTTACGCTTTATAAACCGCGAAGCAGTTTATATAGCGTAAACTGTTCCAATAATATGGGGAAAATGTGAAAATTAAGCGCTTTTTCACAATTCCCTTTGGGTCCCATAGTAAATAATGATAACTTTCGAGAAGACCATCAAGGAAATCGTGTTGGTAAATAAATGTTTTTGATCTTAACATAATTGACATAGAAGTAAAACTACATGCAAGAAATTTCATCAAAATATCTAGTGTAGGATGAAACTCGGCCTCGTTTTGCTTCTTCTGAAATAAATTTTTTACTAATAATCATACAAATTATAGAATTGTATTATGTTGAAGTGATGGAATGTAGGTATGGGATAAATAAATAACTGAACTATTTAGGTTTAAATAAATGCTTTAAAAACAATTGAAAACATTAATAAATATATTTCAAGGGTTATGTTTCTTTTATTTCAACTTTATTATTGAAGAAATTTGTTGATGAATCATACTATCGGAAACATATTATAATGCTCATTTTCATTGGTCAAATGTTGCATTAAGTTTATTTATACATAGGAAATGCATATGATGACGTTTTTCTTTGGTTTAGTATCGGCGATGTTTGCTGCTATGTTTGAGGTTAAAAATGATATAGTTTTACAAATGTTGTCTACAGAGACAACAATTAGATTCAACGTTTACTATTAGATTATCTGAAACCCATAACGCCAGGATATACATGTATTTCATTAACCATTAAGGGATTGATCAACACCTATATTATTCTCATCAACGCCTTCAGTCACGTAATCAATGCTCTGAGAAGAAATTGGTCATTTTAAAGACAGAATGTATAAAATAGGTACATTTGGGCTGAATCCTGTATTATTACTTACATGGTTTGTAGTTGATTTAATATGGTTTATTTACTGATAAACCATATTAGATCGACTACAAACCATGTAATGATTATATTTTACCGACTGCTTATGTGTTACTAACATAAAGTTTATAAAAAAAATGAAAATCAGGCGTTCTATAACAAAGTTACAAGTTTCCATTTAGATGCAAAACCTGACGTCATAATACTCTAAGAATAAGAATGACGTCATAATGCTCGAAGGGAGAAATATTTTATACCGACTTCAATTTTTGTAAGTATCCTGATATTTTTCCGTTCCAGATAGGTTGTCGAAGTATAGACATGTATTGAGCTATTTTTAGACTACTATATGACCAGACTTGAGGGGCATCTATAAAAGTAAATAGCTAATTTGGCCTAGCTAGCCGTCCATCTATTTATGCTTGTAAAACTGGGTCTTCCTTGAATTTCATTCTCGCTATCTAACGGTTGCTCTTTCTAAATGAATTCAGAACTCCTGATTATTGTGTGGGATAGTGTTTTTTTGAAATAGCATCAAAACACCAACTTTGACCAACTTTGATTTTTATATTATTTTTTTATTTGGTTCTGTAAAATAAATACTAAAGATAAATGATATATTAATCATTCTAATTGCAAAAAATGTACAGAAATAGTAGTAAATATAAAGTCGTTCACAAAACACAAGTATAAATAATCAATTTAAAGGGTACTAGATTTCTTCATTTCTTGTGAGCCAAATATTGGACATAAATGTTTTCTAACATTTAAAAGAAATAATAGTACATAAAATTTTTTCCAGCGTCTGCTACTCTTGGGATCTCATTTAATAGAATAACGCTGTGGCTAAATTAGTACTGGTGTTTAATTTTCCTTCTCACCATCACCTGAGCTCTAACCAAAGAATGATGATAGCCACGCCAGTGGTAGCAAATGATACCACTGGGAGTATCCATTCCATATTGACCATTCAGATTGCTAAAATGACAACCTCTGTCACCAGGCGCCCCTGAAGGAAGCAGCACAATTTGATGGCGATTCAGCATTGTCTCTGTCATAAGTATGTAGTAGTTTGATCTTTTTCACTACTGTATATGATATATTTTGACTTCGCGTTGTGTTTTTACATGATATTTCACCCAGATAATTTTGAGTCCGCCTGTTAAGGCTATTAACAAGAAGAAAAACAGAAGAATTTGATAAGTTGAAAATATATTTTATTCCTAATTAATTAATTACGATGAGGAGCTAGTGTACCTTAGTGACCAAAATAAATAACGAAAAATTAAAGAACAAAAAAGTAATTCCCCAAAATAAATATGGAATTTGAGTCAGTTTAAAATTGCCAAAAGGAGGGCGACTTCGTACCTTGATGCAAGGCTCAGTGAAGAAGCCCCTAACACGAATGTGCTCGAGTTTATATACTTGTTAAACAATTAGTGAACAATCAGAATTGGCCCATAAGAATTCACGTTTTATAATAGATGAAACAGAAAATGAAATAACGAACCCGATAAATTTGGAAATAATTTAAGAAGGTACTACTACAAGTAGTTAACATCATTCCGTTTTGATTGTCAAGACTGTCACCTGTTGAATAATAAGTCCTATGTTTATGGTCACTGCTTAGACGTATAAATCCGATCTCGTACACCGATTTTTGAGAGGGCTCTAAATAAATTTTTACACAAAATACTTCATATAATTGATTTGATTCACTTTTCATATGCAGCATTGATTGTTTACGTGAATTGACTTATAACTCACTATGCAGTTAAAAGACAAGAATCACAGTCAAAAACATAATTTCAATTGTTCGTGTCGTTAGCCATTTCTAGTGCTATATATATATATGTATATATATATATATATATATATATATATATATATATATATATATATGAGAGAGAGAGAGAATTCATCTTGTGAAAACTTTTCTCTTTAGCCAAAAATTTTATACATATTACTCGAACTAAAAGTCTGAAAACTCCGGCCAACGAAATGAACAAAATCATCTGATACCTTTGTTCATGTTGATCGGTAATTAATTTTTATAACTACTGTAATTGTATCACATGTTTTCTGTGGTAAACAATGTTGACAATTTTATCATTCATTGTTTCTACGTACAGTGTACTTGCGTTTCCGTAGAATCCCGATACTTCTAATTTGTAAAATAAGGATGGTCGCCCAATCATGAAGTTTGTGTAGCCAGCGTATGCCCATTCACCAGCCTAATCCTCCAAGTCAACTCGAAGCTCGTAATCCCCAGATTTTACAATTTCTTGAAGGTTGTAATTTCCTAAAAGATTTTGAATGTCATCTATGAATCAATGGCGAATGATATTTAATGGATGTTATCAATTGTTGATTAAAAAATGTTTTGTTACTCATATAGAAATTGTTAGCAAAACATTATTTTTTTTTTTTAAGTGTTGGAGCCACAGAGCATTTTTTGACATGGCACCACAGATCTAGAACTGTCATATATTGTCTAAATAAACTTAACAAACTTTTTTCATTACTGTAGAGAACAGAGGATATTTTTCAAATATGTCGGGTTTTTTTTTTTTTTTTTTATGCACCATTTAAACAGTATTTAACTAACTGCATTTTTGAGAGTCAATTTGTACCTCCACACTGTGTTTTTTAATTCAAACAATAAATGAATTTTGTTAAGATGGGTTTAAAGAATTAGAAAATAGTGTTGTGAGACCAGCAAGTAATCTAATTTTTTACACCCGCAAAAATATAATCTGCAAACACAAAAACATTTCTTGTGGAATATATGTGGAAAGTTTTACAGAATTCTGTAGCTATATCAAAAAGTTACGAGTATTTATTAAAACCATGGTGCTCGCGGTGGCCTCTGATTTATGAAAATATGTTAAAAGTTATAAAGTGTGTAATTTCACGGCGGGTTAATTTTGAATGTTTTTTTTTTTTGGGGGGGGGGGGGGTAATTTGTTAAAATATGCATGTCTATTCACTAGACAATGCAAACCTGTTAATATCATGACTACCCAAAAATATATATATGTACAAGTTTAGATGACCCTGCCTGTTGGAGAGGGGTTGAAAAACTGGCGTTATATTATGCAATTAAACAATAGTATGCATTTTCATCTAAATAAGCTTTATCTGGTTCTAATGAAAAAAAATACGGGTGCTACATTAAAGCTAATTTCATATTTCACAGTAGTATTGCCGTTTTAAAGGCATAATTTTACAATTTCTATCTACCTTACAGGGGTCTAAACTACTCATTTAATAAAAAAAATTACATAGAAGGATTTTTGGTTTACGACGAAAAAGCCAATTTTTTTGGATAAGCTGCTGTATTTTTTCAGGGCAGTTTAGATGGTCTGATACACCATAAAAACGGGTCGCTGTTTGATGCTCTACAAAATTTTAGAGGAAATATGAGCTAATTTTGTATGCACCATAAACAACAAAATAATAGCAGGGGGCAGTATTTTTGATGGATGAAATTGTGGGGTGGGGGTACCCCCAATTACCGCTGTGCTGCGGGAAATTCTTAATTTGCACCTGGGCCAAAATGACTTGTAACTACTTGTTGGACTTAAGGAAGGACATTAAGGTTAGAAGATCACCCAAAATAACACCCATATCTTTTTCTGGTCAGTTAAAACGTCTTTTTGAACCCCCTGTGTACAGTCAAAATTTTACTCATTTTGTCCCATTTAGACCCCACCCTACTGCGCTCCCTGCAGAGAGATGACCCCCGTGACAGGGTGTAATCTGTAGTCTAACATGTCCCCTCCCTGCCAGTCTGTACCGCCCCACCTCCCATTCTGGTCATTTTGACACTATTTCACTTACCGTCTGCGCTACTTTCTTCTCGCATGAAAAGTGAGCACACCTATTGTTTGTAATTTCCAATCGAAATCCGATAGAACGCCAAAAACACTCAACTTATTAACTTAAAACACAAAATATCAATATTCCTTTAGGTTGCACATCAGTAATAATTTTAACTATATATTCTTACCAAAATTACGCAAATTTAGATGCGGGTAGTTTATTTAAAACTTCTAAGAAACTTCCTCTTAACATAAGATAAGCAGTATCTTATATTGGACTCATGCCACCCTAGACACACCAGGAATAATATTCAATATAATTTAGCAAGGCGTTTATGGACAATAATCTCCGATACAGAAATATTAGAACTTCGTCTCACAGAATTACAAGATTTACTACTTCAAAGAAATTATCCCATACAATTGATTCAAAACGGAATTTACAAAGCAAAATCTCATGAAAAAAAATAAACCCGTCAAAAATGTTATACCATACGTTTCTACGCACAACCCAAGAAATCCAGAAGTGTTCACATTTTATGATTTGAAAATGTTTTATTAAATGATAAGAAATGAATTTAATAATTTTTCTATTGATCGACGTATCAAAGAAAAAATTGACCGGAAAACTTCATCAATGCGCTACGCGCATTGATGAAAAAGTT
>WFKH01007768.1:29020944-29032284 GCA_016163765.1 Magallana hongkongensis
GCACATGTGTAACTTTGATGTAAACAAACTCTCGTGTCTTTGTGGATAGCTGTGTGTTTTTTGCTACTAAATTGGTTAGGAACGATTCTTTTAAAAGTTGTAAAGAGGGATTTTCCCAGAAGTTTGTTATAAACTCGCTACCGGTGTCTAAAGTTGCGTAATTTTGGTAAGAATATATAGTAAAAATTAAAAGTGGTGTGCAACCAGAAGACGGTAAGTAATGATATTGTGCATAACAGTGCATTGTTTTCACAAAATTATACCAGCGAATAATAAATCCACTTGGTGAAATTACACAAGATAAAATAAAGAGTATTATTTAAACCCCTTTGTATTTAATGTCGATATCAACTGTATAATTTTAATTTCCTCTGTTCTTGAGTCTCTTATTAAAGTATAACATGTCAAATAATATGTTTTACGGTGCGACCGTTGTGGCTAGCGCAGCATAAATTGAATTGTAAATACACACGGGTACATGATAATAAATTAAAGCGTGGTTTACCAAATGGATGCACCAACGTGAATAAAAATAAAAATATTTTACGCTAAAGTATACATGCATGTATAAACATTTATGTTTTACGGAGTGGCGGTCTGGAGGACGAAGCCAGTAACAACGATCACAATTTCATAAGATTCATTAGAAACGTGTACAATTGGATCCACCTTTTTTTTATTCATTTAGGCTAAAGGTCGCGTGCTCAGTCTAAAAATTGTGACGTCCTGTTAGTAGAGCAGACAATTTCCGTCAAAGTAACAATGCTCCGAAAATTTGTCAAGAAAATAGTGTAAAACAACTAGTTGCAAACCATTTTTAAGAATCAGCAGAATGTTTTATTCATCTTTTAAATGCATGGCATTCTCAAAATACATTTTACCTGTTCTCGCGAGAACCTGATATTGGTAGCCATTTGCAATTTACACAGAATTGTGGGTACGAATCTGACGACAGAATTTTCAGTATGCCTGTCGTTAGAGCTCGCTTCGCTCGCCGGCGCGGCGCACCGGCGAGCTGCGCTCGCTATTTTCACTCAACTAAACAGTGGAAAATCCCAAAGAAAATATGTTACATGCAATTATAGTAAAATTAAGTTTGTTTTCAACCTAGAGTAGAATATAGTTTGAATTCCCTCTGTTCTTTTATCTCTCATTAAATTAAACATCTCGTTTATGTTTTGAATAGTTTTATGCTTCGAAGCTTTCACAAAATAATACAAACCGGTAGGGGACATGCATTGCTTATGCAATACTCCCAGAATGCTTGTTTCAGTTGAAAATATTGAAGTGTGTGAAGCCATGATCGGACATTAAATTGTACCACCTTGTAATGGTGACTTAAGGTTTTTGCTGAAGTACATTAACTTCTCAGCTAGAATTTTAATGAAGGGAAATGGATTCACCAAAATTAAATCCGCCAAAGTTAATGGTATACTTTGTTGGCCCAAATCGGCTAACTTAGTGTCCCGGCAAAAAAAAAAAAAAAAACCAGCTGCACGGTATATGTTTAGTAATATTATTTTCTATCTAATATGTAATTCTACAATCTGATATTTAAAGGAGGTCATCTGTATTTTGTTTTGTGTGTTCGATTTTTTACACGGGTTAGTTTTGTACTTACTATCCAACCTCCGTTGTCTATTTCCATCTCGCACCACATCTCCTTTACTACGCTGTTTGGAAACGTTCTATTAAAATTGTGTAAAGGCGTATTTCTGTCAACCAAATTCCCACTACAATCTAAACGAATTGCAAATTTAAACATTTTTGGAAACGTCAATTTTCTTGACAGTATAATGCTTAAAATGTCATCAGCATACTATATTTGTAATTGCAGCGTTCATCTCCCATATTTGTTGGGCATCGGCAGAGAAAGGTGTGTCCAATATCACTGTTTGTTTCTTTAAAAGAAGAAGGATAATTACTCACAAGTTTTTAGTTCAATACCTTACATTAGACTTGTATATCTTTTTCACCTTCGAATTTAATTTTTAATTATATATTCTGATAAACATATTACGGCGTATTTAATTCTATCAGAGGGTGCCCAATATGAATTTTACTAACCACGTATAAACAGTATTAGGTAAAATACAAATCAGGTATGTACCAAAATTGTGAAATTCATAGACCAAGGGTTACGGTATCACGTGCAATGCCGGGGCTTTATTTGTCATTAAGTGAAACAGCTTTAATTGTTGTAAGAATCTCTTCTTTTACTGGACATCTGGTAGAGACAAACTAAGTTCCTGTGTATGGTGATCTAGAGTGCTTGGTTGTGAAATTCGGTCCCAGTGTTAGAAACGTAGGTCTTTAGGAAGGGCTCTGTTAGTTCTAAATTTAAGAGAAGGATTAATTCGTTTAAAAAATTACTCAATGACATATACTACTGAACATCTAGTTAAAAATAAAGTATCTGGTCATGACTGGCAGGGGCTCTTTATCAAAATATCAAAATTGTGAAATTCATGGACCCAGGGTTAGTGGTTTTAGGTCTTTTCTTGTACTCTTCTGGTCTTAAATTGAAAAAGAATTCTATAAAAATGCTGTTATTTGTTATTTTAACTTGAAGGCCAACTCGGAAAGGTTTATAATGAGCATCTTAAAATAGGTGCAGGAGAGCATGTTGGCACTCTTTCTGCCTAGTATTTACCCATGTATAGTTTTGAAATGTGTATTTCCATTTTACTGCTGCCAGCAAGTGTATATTAAAATATCAAATTTTCATAATAGCAACTGATGGCCATATTATTTTTCGATCATTCTACAACTGCTACTGAAGTTATAGACTTGTCGAGGAAGTTATTTTTGGTTGCTTTTTAATCAAGGCAACCAAATGGCACAGACTACTAAATACACATACTAAACTTTATACGAATGAATTTGAATAAATGACAAACAAAATAAAACACCCCAAAAACAGCAAAAACTGCTCATAATAGAAAAATGTAACTGTTTTTTAACAATGATTGCAAACATATTGAAATTATCTCGCACAAATAGATTGTCTCGAACATGTGTGCCTGCATTACGTATGGTATGCGTTGAAGTTAATATTTTAAATTGAAGTGATTGTCGATACTTGAGGTTATTTACAAAAAAACAAAACAAAAACAAAAAACAAAAACAGTGAAAACAGTCAACAACAACAACAACAAAACAAATCACAATAAAGAGTTTGAACAACAATTCAAAGAGAAATATGTCGGTCCCCATGTTTTAGTACAAAAAAACTATATAAAAAAAACCCCCAAAACCCCCCAAAACAAGAAGAACCGAAGTACTACTTGATGTTTATAATGTGAGCGCAATCTTCATTGATCAGTTACATGTATTCAGGTTCAAAAACACATCGTGCTGAAAAGGATCATCATGAGCTCTGCAATTTAGATATATACTAGACAAATAGATAACTTTATTCCACTGAATGAACGATTTGTTCCTCCACTTTTTGAAAGAGAATAGCCCAATCAATCCACACATGCATAAAATGGAAGCAAAATCATCAAATAGACAGCTATTGGTCAAGGCTTGTTAAAATGTAATACTTTTGACTAAGTACAATATTTTACTTTGTGCTAGTGCTTTTTTAAAAGTATTTCCCTTTTGTCAACTATTGGGACAATTTTTCTTTAATCGTCTTTTTCATAAAAATTGATACCGTGTCACAATGAATCATTTTAAAGAGCCAGCTAAAAACCTAGTTAAGGATCCTCGACATCCCGTGACTTCTACTTCTTATGACAGTACGTCACAACATGGCGATTTTAACCCATTATGAAAAAGCTTATATCGCCAAAATTTGGTGTCTATTTCTGTAGCGCAGTGGGTATAGTTCTATTTACTGACCCGCAGGTCCTGAGTTCGAATACTGCAGAGACTTTTGTTTTCATGAATAGCGGTAAAATTTTAAAAGTTGATTTTTCCCCAAAATTGAACTTTTGTCTGGGTTTTTTTCAAGTCGAACACATGTTAAAAATCCATATCTTTAAGTAATTTAGAAGTTTGGGATTATATTCAGAACTTTTTCCAAAGGTTTGGAGGATCCTTAAAAGATATAGAACAGAACAAAGCTAAATGTTCATTTACTGATTCAGGTCCCCAACAAAGACAAATAAGTGATAAATATGGTGTAACCAGTGAAAAATATTATTGGGCCCGGTTATTTGCTTCGCAATTAAAACGGTTATTATGCACATTTTACCATCCTTGATTAAGAAATTCAATAGTGATGAAGTAAGAAACTTAAGTACTTACCAATTAATAGCGTCTGCACATTCCATTTTCAACATCGGAATTGTTGACAAAGTTGTTGTTGTTGCTGTAGAAGTAACATGAGATAGAACTACCGGTTTTGCAAAAGTCGAAAAAATAGCAGTTTTCGTCTTTTAAACATTCCGATGAGCATTCACGCCTTGATTTATTGTGAATTTTGTTGATTGCGGAGGCAATATGTGGTTCATTGATGAAACCAATGAATTTAAAAAAGGCATGAATCTGTTCGTGTCCAAAAACCAGAACAAAGAGGACTAAAAATAAGATAAAGATTTGAAAAACAGCTTTAATGATAAAAAATTAAAATTAAAGGCATCCCTCCAGAAAGCAATTTATAGCAAAACTGAAGTTTTTAGCACTTATTTTATATTTATAACGCTAATCAATCTTCTTAGTAAGTAAATATTTGGTTGAAATTGTATGCCGAAAATTTTCAAAGACCTTAGGCATGACCGTTTTCGAAGACCTTAGGCATGACTGTCAAGAAAAGTTGTCTAAAGTTAGCTCTCATCAAAATGCCATAAAAGAAACAAAATTGCCTTTAATTTATTTTTTTAATCCTTATCATGATCTAGTGCTTTTTGAATTATAAGTTACAACATACAATGTATTTGCATTATCTCATGATCAGTTGATGTACTTTAAAAATTTGAATCCAATTAAAACAGTTATGGATCTATACCTTAAACAAAGGCAAATATCTTAGGAAAGTTTAATAGATGCAAGTAGACAATTTCATCCTTGCCTAATAATTGTGATAATTACATGAACATGCACATTGTTTTAAGCATCTGTCTGGTTCCATAAAACATTGATTTTTTTTTACATTTTAAATTTTCTCAATAAATGTTAATTTGCTAGTTTTCTATAACACTGTTTATACTGATCTAAACTAAGGGAAATTATTATCAAAATTTCAATAGATGCAAAGAAATATGGTTTAGCTTGCAAAGAACTCGTTTTAAATAGATATTTTGATATTTGTCCTACCGTCACACAATAACTAGTCCAGAATTAAAGACTTTTATATGATGTATGAGCTGATAAACTCTTCTGTCATGATGTCTTACGCGCTAAAAACCATTTAAATTATATGCAAAAAATGAAAAAAAAAATTGTTAATTCATTTATTTTGTCTTCGGTGAATCGTTTTCGTCCATTATGGCTTGCAGAACGTTGTCTTCTTCTAACAGTTGTTGTCCATCCGTCGCGGATTCTTTTTCTAACAGCGCTCTATCAAGGCTTGCTCTTCTCAATAGGCATAAAGGAGGCAGAGTTGTTTAACTAAAAGTCTATTGTCAATCTGAACCACGCGGAAGTCCGTTGTCACCTTCTAAAAGATAAATTTCTTTTAGGAAAAGATGATAGATGTACGAATATATCCCGTATTATACATCACAGAAAGGGGTTTACTGTTTACATTTTAAGTGTCTTGTATAACATTACCCAAACATAAAAACATTGTGTCATTTTTATGTCAATTTTTTCACTTTCGGGCACAGTTATACTGAAGGTAAACAAGTTTTTAATTTCAATATTTAAATAACATTTTTCTCTATAATCGGATTCAGACCCCATTTTTCTCCCTCTCTTCGATATTATATCATCTCGCAAGTTATATATTTACAAGTAGATTTCATTTATCAATTTTTTTCATCTATAAAGCGTACAAGAGTACCGTTGATCTGTAACACATATACCTGTTTGAATGTGCGGCAGATCTGAATGGTCAACAAATTAACCATCAGATCTGCCGAAAATTTTAAGATATGATTTGTTTAGCTATAAACTATTAATTACTAAAGAAAAATATACATATATTTCATCTTTTGAATCTGGGTATTTTCCTACTTTTTTATATAGAGTTCTCCTTCTAAATGAGATCAATACAGTCTAAAAATGGCCACGACCATTGAGCCCTCTTAATATATTTTCACGTTTCTGTTAACAGCATACAAGTAGGCAGCAGATAGGTTAACGACACATCAAAATGAACCAGACAAATGAAAGCTTTTACATATATAATACAAGCACGACAAACTCTGGATCTGGCGAGGAAAAACCACAAGCTAGTATCGTACCTACGTTGTTCTTTATCATATTAGGGGAACTGGGAAATGGACTGGTGCTGTTTCTTCTCTGTCGGTTTTCCGCAGAACACAAATGGCGTCCTTTTTACAGATTCGTATTGGCTCTGTCCATTAATGACCTTCTAGGATTAACTTTTGCAACACCTTTTGGCATCGCTCGATATATCACAAACTTCAACTTTGATTTCCCGGACAGTTTGTGCAGCTACATAGCTTTCATTCATATGTTTGGAATTTTGAACTCGGCTTGTATAGTATTATCCATGTCTCTGGATAGATTCATAGCGATTGTTTTTCCACTTAGATACAGCGTGTCTGCCAAGGAACGGAGAACTCACTTGTTGTTGATGTTAGGAGGCGCCATATCAATCCTACTTTCGACCGTTCCACATTTGGCGGGAAGACACAGTCGCAGTTTTTATCCGGGTTCTTGGTGCTTCGTAGATTTTATGTCTGACACCTGGATTGATCGAGGCATCTCCTTAGCGTACGCTTCCACTGGCTTTTTAATTCTATGTTTGGTTGCCGTTCTGAATATTTCAGTGATCGTTACTCTTGCACGTCAACATTGTTTAACCGGAAACGAAAGGAAACAAGAGAATGCATTAGGCAAGAAGAGAAAACAGATGATAGTTCTTCTGTTTGCTGTTGTCGTTCTGGCTGTAGTCTGCAACGTACCATTGCTGGTAAAGAACGTTTGGCTTTATTAATGTTACTCACATCAACGCAAGCGACCTATTGACTGTCTGTTTTGTTCGTCGTTTGAACATTATTTTTAACATTTGTTACATAGTATCTTTAAGGGAAGGGAAAGATAAATGTAAAAATTAGAATATATCATCTTTAACCTTCATGGGGTATTAAAACATTTTGATAAGAAATGAAATGCTCTACTGTTCATCTGGTAGACAAAGATTGGACTAGGGAAGCATTTGTCCGAATTGTGAAATTAATGACCCCTGGCTGCATGAGCTCGTTATGTATATGAAGAGAAATGCATAAATATTTGAAAATTTTCTTTCTGTACAGTAATGTATAATCATATACATTTATTTCTATTTTCGTTTTAGATTAGCGTGTTTGCGCGTCCACTAGGAATCCTTCAAGGAATGGAGAGATTTGAAGTGTTCGGTCTCCGCATGGCGTATGTGAATAATATTCTTAACCCCTGGGTATACATCCTACTTCGAAAAGAAACTATTGTATTTTTCCAGAGATTTCTACGTCTGCAAGTGTGTTGTAAACACCAAGAAACTTCCACTGAATCGATGGCGTTGTAATCTTAGTGTGTTTTGATTTTTGCCTTTTAAGGACAATTAATAGAAATAGAATGTTCTACCTCTACTATCGAAGAGTTCCCACAATGATATGTTGATTGGTCTATTTTTCTTATTAATATTTATTCAAAACTCTTATGTTGTGAAGAACACATGAACAAAATTCTGAACTTGGGTTTAATCGTAACTGATTGGCAAATCAAAGCAATCCTTAAATAGCAATTTCCTTATACTTTCCCTGTTGAACAGCGAGGAAAACAAAGAATAACATATCAGTGAAATCGTTAATATCAATGCAAATTATTTTAGAAAGTTTTAATTACTCTTACATCATTATATTGAAAATAACTCTTCTTTCTCAAGTGAATAATTAGTCAGTGATGTTTTTTACTTATCTGGGCTGAAAGCTTAGTAAACTGTTGAGCTTTTCTGATTCCATTTTATTCGGCGTATGTCTGTCTATATGTTAAAGTTTGACATTTTCGACATCTTTTCCAGAATAGCTAGACAAATTTCAATTAAACTAGACGAAGGGTCCAGATCTTCCACTCTCAATTTCTCCAACTCACTATCTCCCCACACTCATACTCTCCTCACTCACACTCTTCTCTCTTTCGGCATTCTCTCTTTCCACTCTTCCTCTCACCGCACTCTTACTTCCCCTACTATCACTTCCCCATTCTCACCACTCACACTCTCCCCATTTCCACATTCCCAACTCTCACTTTTCCTATTTCTCTCTCTCGCTCTCCCATTTTCTCTCCCCACTCTTCCTCATCCCCTCTCTCTATCCCCGTTTCTCTCTTTAAACTCTTATCAACACCTCTCTCTCTCTCTCTCTCTCTCTCTCCACTTTTCTTCCACTCTCGCTCTCTATAATTCCTCCCTTAACACTCTTTCCCTCTTTCTTCCTCCGTTCTCTTTTATTTTATCAAATTCACCAATATTTTTTTGAAAAGTAATCTAAGGATTAAAGATGTTGCGGTGAAAATCCATTTGGAAACCGTGGTTGGAATATTCAAACTAACTAATATTAACCCATGTTATAGAGATATGATGTTTGAGATCCTATTTGGGATTTAGAATTAGCTTATTTAAACAAACTGTTTGCGAACAGATTCGCTTTTAACTGTTGATTATGCACTGGTTAGTTGATACTTTTTTTTATGCATGTACATGCAGAACAACATTTTGCCTAAATAAAAGGATAATGTTTATAAGCCGAGTTCTTTAAGCCTGTGTTTTAATTTACACAATTTTAACCACATGCTCTGCTGAACACATCTTGTGATCATGAAGACATTTTGATCCCATGCATGTTTTGAAAATATTATGTTACTAATAGCTGATAACATGCTGTGTTAATAATATTTTGAAAATTTGCATATTGCAATTATTGTAAAACAAAATATTGTAATTAATAGAGACTAAATCATAATGTTCTCGATAAACCACAAACTCGGTAGATGTCCGGGAAAAGCTCCTTTATGCAAAAACTATTCCGATAAAACCTATTATCCCAAAATCAAACAATCACCACCTCTTCTCTCCACCCATCCCCAGATATCCAAAAGACGTTACATAGATTACACATATTACATAAGTAGTCATATATGAAAAAGAGATAACTCTTGATAGCTTGAACTGAGAGCTTAAGAAGGCGGGATGATCATGGCCATTTTCAAACTATATTAATCTTCCTAAGATAATAACCGCATGCTCCACTTTCAACAATGGCAGAGCTTGAAACGTTGTGGCCATAGAAGTAACATGATGTCAAACTACCAGTCTTACATATGTCGAAAAAATAACAGTTTTCTTCTTTTAAACACTTGGATGAACATTCACTCCTAGATTTATAACTACTCTGATTGTTCAAAAAGGACTTTTCTGCACTGTTTCTATAACCAATGAATTCAAAAAAGCCACGAAACTGTTCCTGTCCAAAGACTTTCACAAGAAAGAGACAAAATAAAACATAGGTCCTAACTGCACCATTCATAGTGGAGAATTTAGAAACGTGTATCATGACAGTACAACAACCCTTAATGTTATCAGAAGTATTTGCTCTATATGCATCCATTTTGCTAATCAATTTCTATACTAGGCAACCATTTGTATTATGACTCCTCCTCCAGGAATTAATAAAGAATTCATCTTAAAAAGTGTAGTAAAAGTAAAAACAAAATCTACATAAATGTTTATTAACGGAAAAGACTGAAACTATAGAGTATCGATCATCGTTGGTACTGAAAAAGAATGTGAAGTCAACCATATTTATAAAACAACCCAGAGCAGTCCGTATCTAAAAGAATTAACTACTTGACTGAATATATCTATTTACCAGACGCAAATGTATGTGTAAGAAAAAATGTATATTTTCAAACCATATTCCTTTCTTATGCTACTTCTGTAATGTCCCCATACAGCATAACTGTAAAGATTACTGATTTTGTACCAAATGTTAATCAATTTGGAATTTTTAAAAGTTATTTAATAATTATGTACATTATGGGTAAGCCCTGTATAAAACTTAGTGTAATGAAGTTTCAAGTTTTTATTCAGTGTTCTTAAGATTTCAATCAGCTTTTAAACAAATTTCCTTGTCTTACACCACATTTTCAAGCGAGAAACAAATATAAAATGATTTGGACTATATTTTATAATCAATCGAAGACTCAGGAAAAAATATTTCTTAAAAAAATGCAAGATAAAAAAGAAATGGTCGAAATTTATCTAAATGTTTTAAAGAGGATTTCATTATACAGAAATTGATCATATTGGCGTAATATCCCGAGGGATTCAATTGCTTTTTATTATTTAGAATTTTATTTCGATAACGGTATAAATGTCACCAACGTTACGTACTGACCTGATGCGTTCATCTCCTATATCGGTGAGCCATTGGCAAGGAGAATTTCATCCACCAATCAAAGATGAGAATCAGCAACATACTAATACATGTAAATGAATATGATTATAATTTTAGTGGTGAAATGATTTTTTCAAAATATTTATTGCTAACAAAACAAGCATTATAAAAAGTTCTCAAGAAAACACAAAAGATGATCCCTTTATCAAACGGGATAAATCATAGGTTTGTAAGCGAATGTTACATACACTTTCTGGTTTTGAAACACATCCCTTTAAATAAAATACAATATTGTATCGGCTAAAGACTCGTGACTTGATGTACTTGTATTTGTAATGTACATGTAAGAAATTATTTATGTAATTATATTGAATGCTATCATGTAACGAACGCAATTAACCTTATTAAATTCTTTCTTGTGTACATTAAAATAAGAAAAAAATTATTATTGAGGAGTGAAACGAGGGAGAAAATAAGTGCGACTTGAATTTTCAGATTGCTGTTTTCGCTTCAACGACATTTGTCGCTAATTTTTGTTATCAACGTAAAATAATAACATCAAAATATATTGTTCCAGATTATGCAGAATGATAATACCTTATATGAAAAAAAAATGGATAAAACTGCAAAAATGTCTGATGACCCCTATTTATTTAAAATTGACCAGTAAGTCTCTAATAGTTACAGTTTGATTTTTAAAGCTTTTTGTATATCAAGATACATGTGTATACATTAATTAAGTGTAGCTTGTCTGTAGATGTCTTCACAATGCAATTACTATAATAAAATATATGGGTTATGAATTTTACATTTTTAGAAAAAAAAA
>WFKH01007768.1:29032384-29056891 GCA_016163765.1 Magallana hongkongensis
ATAATAAAATATATGGGTTATGAATTTTACATTTTTAGAAAAAAAAAACTTCAAAGGTAAAATTCTTGCAAAAGTTTGCTCATATTTTTGAAGACGATTTCTACATGTATATATTGGCATTGTTTTACGCTGAAAGTCTATCTAATTCACTGATTTTGATTTGTGATCATGATTTGTACATGTTAAACAATAGCTACAGAATATGTTCTAAAATAATACAAGTTACATGTATGAGTTTGCCTGCGTTACAACGTCTGATCTACATTTATTTCAAACTTATAAAATTTTTCATGACATCAAAATGATTAGAAAATATTAAACTTATTGAGTTGCTGTTCGGATGTTTTTCGTATCAGTGTAATTCATTTTTTGCTGAAAAGACGGTATTAGAGTTTGCTGAATAATAAAAATCAACTAAAAATAAACGGATAATCACTAGTTCATCAATACATAAACCGGAGTACAGATGATTCAAACAATAACTAGATAAAGAGGAGGCAGTACACTGAAGATAAAACGTACAGGAGTCTATTTAGACTTTGGCGCGAAAAAGTGAAATATGTCATGTTTTCCATCAAACAAACAGAACTAAATCGTAATGAAGTTAATATCTTTCATTTTATTTGAAGGAGAGAATGTTTTCTTTCCTTATAAACAAAAAATTGCATTTACATTGTTACGGTATAAATCATTTTTTAAGTGGTCTTCAAAGTGCCACGACAATCACTAAACGTACATGTATATAAAATAATTTTACCTCAAAACAAATTCAAAGAGAATATGAAATGATTACAATGTATTCATATTCTGTGGGGTGGAACTTTACAGAAATCACTCGCTATCAGTAAATTATCACATTGTGCTTTAAATGAGCAAGAATGTAACATATCTCAGCAGTGTTGTTTTATTTTTTTTCTCACCATCATCTGAGTTCTAACCAAGGAATGGTGAGAACCCCGCCAGAAGTTCCATATGATACCACGGTCATCATTGGTTCCATATTGACCATTCACGTTACTATAGTGACAGGTGTTGTACCACTATGCTCCAATGTAGGAAACGGTACAATTTACAAAATATGTTTGTATAAAAGTCTAAAAAAAAAACCATGCTTTATTTACTTTTTTGAAATGTACATGCTTGAATAATCTACCACTCAACGGGTTGAAACATTTTTATAGCTTGTATTTTATTCATTTATAACGATTTAAAAATTGAAACATCTCTAGATACTTTATTTTTTTCCTGCTCATTACTAGAATAATATATTACATGTATAAAAACAGTAAAATGATGATTACTAATCCATAAAGTTTGCACGCACCTATAACAACAGCAGAGGTATTGGCATCGTTGTTGTTATAGATGTAACAAGAGCTGGAAATACCAACCCTGCAAAAGTCGAAATAATAGCAGCTTTCCTCTTTTAAGCACTCGGATGAACATCGGAGCCTAGATTTATTAAGAATTTTGCTTATTGCGGAAAACAAGCTGTGGATAATTGATAAAGCCAACGAATTTGAAGAAGCCATAAAAACTCGGTTTGGAATAAAGACTTCATTTTTTAAAATGTGAAAAAACTTGATTTCATAAGAATATATACTGATGATAAAAACCCCACTAGTTTGATTACGCGCGTATCAAGCTTTCTCAGTCATAAAATGTAATCAATTTAATGTTGGCAAACAATTATTACACAGAATGTTGGTTTTGTATCCATTTTTCTTATATATGAAAACTTTCATTTTTTATTTTTCCAATGACTTGTAAGCCCTCATGTAAGTTGTCCAAAAATGAAGGAAACTTTTGATCGCATTTAAAGTGATAGAGACTGAACCAGATAGTATGTTGTTCAGTGATAAAAACCTCGATCGGTTTACAAATTACCAATGCCAAACGATTGTAATAAAAAAAAATGTACATGTACCGTATAAACAATAAACAAGTGCTCCTTTGTAGAGTTAAGGAAGATTGAAAATTTTAAAAAATAGGTGTTACTAGTTTCTATCATATCTTATGTGCTAAATATCAACATATCACTATAATTGTTGGTATTCTTCACTTTTTAGTATATATGAATATTTTAAATGTCTTAACTTCATGAATTATATGGTTCATAATATAAAATAATCAATTAAATATATTTTTTTTCTCCGGATACAGATGATCTTTGGTGCTAAAGAGCCTGGATGGTCAACAAACTAGCCATCAGATCTGCCTTAAACTTTTAAATGTGATATGTTTGGGCGTAAACAATTACTTTGTAAAGAGAAATCTAAACACGTTCCTATATCGTTATACAAAGCTCTTCGCCTGAAGGAGGTAAATATAGCCTAAAAATGGTCGCGAGCATCCAGCCCTCTTAAATGTGCATCTCCAAATACACCCCCTTTATTGTTCTTATTGGTTTTATTTTAAAAGTTTGTAATTAAATAACATACATGATTTTCAAAATATCAAATGACCATGTATAGTTTTTTTTTAAATTTTTTCAAATATGCTAAATTATGGGATGGGGAATATGTATTACCTTCTTGGCTATCATTGGTTTTTTTATTCTTTTTATCTATTTAGAAATATTTACATGTTCATAAAAACTAACATACAGAAATCATTTTTAAGTGATAATCAAAAATAAAAAAGAAAACCCCCAAAAACAGTAGAATGCGAGATACAGCTCTATTGTTCTATAATATTCCACCTTGAGGTTGTTAGAAGGTGGGTCAGTGCATGGTAGATATTCGTGATATTTTTCATTAAATCTGCTATTCCATTTCATTATACATATGCAATTATCACATGGTTATTCATTTGTTTGTACGTGCTCATTTCATTTAATGTTTAAAAGCTTTCAAAGCAATTGGTTGACAAGTACAATTGCTGATGCACTTAAGTAAATTTCAAATTAATTAAGAACTTAAAGGAGTGCATGTTTCCATTTAACACAAAAAAATAGAAAGAAATGTCTAAATGCAATCATCCACGTCATATTTTTTTACGTTTTGTGAGCTGAGTCATTGTATATATTGTCAGAGTGGAACAGGTTGTCATTATTGATATTCAATAATGAACGGACGTATACTAATCTATAAAGAGACACGTACCCAGTTAGCAAAACAACGTTATTAAAACGTTATGTAAGCGTTTTCAAAATGTTACGAAAACATTAACGTTAACGTTAAAGTTACGTGAATTTGTATGGTTTTTTAAACGTTAACATAACATTATTGAAATGTCTTTTATAACATTATCATTGCATGAATATTAACATTTTGAATGACGATTTTAATACGTTTTTTAAATGTTATGATAAGGTAATTTTGTATGGTTTTTTAACGTTATCGTAACGTTTTTAACAATCTTTACATACTTTTATTTTCATGCAATAAAACATGATATGTGTTACAAAAAAATAGGCAATACTAACAATCTTAGTCAAATTACTCTGAAAAAATATTAGAAGAATTGTCTGATTCTGTTGGAAATGCATCGGCTTATGATCTTCTCCTTCCTTTTTCTGAAACAAATACATAGCATTAGTACATGTGGTTATACTATTGGTACATCAACATACTACAGCTATGACGACAACATGAGTGACATGTATATCAGAACATGTGCATGTACATACCTTCAGTTAAATCTTTGGGTTGGTTAGAGGCAAATCACAAAGCATCCTGATCCAAAACCTCTCATTAATGGTCTCAAAAGTATAGTTTTCTTTAAGACCTTGTGAACAGCTGATTGATAAGAAAATTAAGTTATCAGTGATATATCAATGTTTAAATAACACAATGAAATGTTAAGAATGAACATGCTAAGCATCAATACCGTGGTTTCATCAATATATCTTGTACAACAGTTAATTTTTGTGAATTTCATTGTTGAGTTGATCGTAACTAAATACACTGTATATATTAAAGTGCTCTCTCTCTTTTTTTTCTCTCTCTCTCTCTCTCTCATATTATAAAAATACCCTTTCACATTTTGTGAATATTGAACCATTTATGTGATATATAGAATGTACATATGTGATTGTGAAAGACTAATAAAAAAATATGTATATTAAAGTGCAATACATGTATCTCATACAATTATATTGAAAGACTCATTGACTGAAGTCGAATACCCATATATAAATTTTAGCAAATTCGCAAAGTGATGACCAAGAATATTGATGAAACTGCATTTGTCAAGATTTAATTTAGAAACATCTTGCATGTGACATGCACAGGAGGATTTTGTAAAGCTAGATGCCAATGAAGACATGTTTTCCCTTTTGCACTTCAGTGACAATTAACTGGCAGGCTCATACAGATGTTGGTCATAATGGACTTATTATCATTGACCCTGGTTATCTCTCCTGCATTGTCATCCCCTTAAGGAGAAGCCAAGGCAATAATCTGAAACAAAATTTTACAAAGATGGAATTCACAAAATGATACAAAAATGGCGACAAACATAAAGTCTAATTATTAGTAATCTTCTTAGGCGGGTAATAAAATTAAAGAAGATAATTTTAGATATAAGTTCAATTTACAAGCTTCCTCTGTAAAGTGTTATCCATTGTGTTAATAATTCTAAAGCTGCATTAACTGAGCCATCTATCTTGTTGACGAACATCCAGTTTAGAAATAACTAAAATTTAAAAACCTGAAATTAAGAATATAGAGTGAAAATGAAATGTCAAATTTGAATTAGAATATGTAGGTTTACTCATTAAGTTACTGATCACATACTGTAAATGTGTGTTGTTTTACCCATTGCTTGAATTTAGAACATCCATGCAAATATAACTTACTCTTACTGCTAAATACTTATTATTTAACTTAGTGGTAAAAGTTTGCGTTTGAATGGAATGTTCTAAACTTTGTATCGAACGTCAATTGTTACAGAAGACACGCCCGTTTCTTTTAATAAAGATAAAACATTTCCAGGTGATGCCACTTGAAAAAAGTTTATACCAAAGGCCATCTCTCCAAACAGTATCAAAGGCCTGTTTGAAATCAATAAAAGCACAGTATAACTTTTTTTACAATTAATAAGTGTTTGAGTCAAAAAAATGTAAAATCAGTAAATTATCTAATGTAGAGTATCCTTTTCTAAACCCTGTTTGGCTTTCATTGATTAAAGTAATACTTTTTGCATATGTCTCTAAACGGTTTCTTAGAATGCTAGTAAACAGTTTCCCCAGGCAGCTTAAAAGGGTAATCGTGCGATAGCTCTCAGGTTGTAACGGGTCCCCTGTGTTTTTATAAATTGGTTTTACAATACCTATTAGCCATTCCTCCAGAGTCGTATATAAGATTAAACAGCTTCTCATATATAGGTAGGAAAATAGAAATTGTAGTACTAATGTGTTCCTTGACAATGCAATCACTTCCGGATGATGTGTTATATTTAAGTTCTTTAACAGACAATAAATAAAATTTCGTTTTGCGTAATTGGACAATCAAGGATTTCATTATATCCGGAATGTTGTGTCTCGGTTTCGCCGGGTGAAAGAGTGTCCTCTGTCTTGACATCGTTAAGATTTTTAAAAAAAATTATATAAATCTCCTATATCATATAATATATATGTTTATATAATATATATATATATATTTGAAAGCTCTTTACTGTAGTGTTTAATCAATTAATCTTTGACATTTTTATATTTCTTGCTTTCTGTTTTCAGGTTCTCTTTGGAGTCTGCAGATTTAATTCTACTGTGTATGCGTTTATTTATGTGAAAATTTTTCCTCGCTGCTCTACATTTATCATTAAATCAGGGCTTTTCGGATTTTTTCTTTGTGTGTTGTTTATCGTGTTTAACAGCAAAGGCGTCCTTAGATGCACTTAGAAAGACATCGGAAAGTTTTGCAATTACGTTGTTTAAAATATCTTTATCCGCCCCGTTTCTATAATATATTTAAGTTCTTTTTCTATTTTCTTAATATTAGAATTATGTCTCTGAATACTACTACAAAAAAAGTTTGCCTGTATGTTGTCACGTGGGACACTTTGATGTACCGTTATGCTAGCTGTTAAGGGGTTGTGTGCATCAGAGAGGAGGTTACAAAAATCTAAGATTTTGAATTTGCTAAGCATAGTAAAGGCTGTACACTACATATTGCATAATCAACAGTACTGCTACTCTTGCATGTAAGAGCACCTATAGACTAATCGTCTCCTTATCGACCATTAAGAATAAAAAGATTGTTATTGATACAAAAATCTACCATCTTATTACCAGAATTATTGCTTGTTACATCTTTAACTGTTCTAGTTAGAGGAATACCAAGAGATTCTAATACACAAACATCTGTGTTTACAGCTTGGGTTATATTATTACAATTTTGGCTGTTTGCTAAAAAGTCATCAGTAATAACAATATCGCGTATATTTCCAACCCTGGAATTAAAATCCCCTAATAATCAAAAATATATACTATCTTTAGTAATATCATGTAATTCTTGTTCAACTTCTAAATAACAGTCTGGGGAAGAGTATTTGCTATTTTCGGGCGGGATATATACAATGCCACAGTAAACATCTTCATCAGAATTAAAAAGTAAGTAACTAATTTTAAACCAAAGAACATATTCACATTTAGTGTGAACAAAACATATATTTTAAAAGAGCATCCGTAACAAGAAGTCCGATGCCACCTGAACGTATTTTGGCTAGCTTTGTTCTGTTCTTTAGAAACGTAGAATTTTACAATTTTATCCACTGACCTTTATTTATGTTGTGTACACATCTATTGTATTATATTTTTGTATTGGGAGAGGGCGGTCTAAGTTATGGAACTTGTGCCCAATCCCAAATGTATTTTTGTACAATAAAAATACGTTCAAATCAAATCAAACGTAGAATAGCCCGGGATTGTACAATGAAGCGCATTGAAGTGGTAAAAGTTTTCGTTCGAATGGAATGTTCTAAACTTTGTATCGAACGTCCATTGTTACATAAGACACGCCCATTTCTTTTTAAACGACACAATGCTTTCGGAACCGCCCCTTTTTTAAGCAGCACAAGCAGGGCTGCGGACCCTGAAAAGCTGTTTCGGACAACAAGTCACGACTAGTTATAATTACTGATCGAAGATGAAAAACCATTTTTAAAAAAAGGGGGGGGCCAGCAAAAAATTTTTCGAGGTTAAGGTGGTCCCCGTCCAAGCGTGAGCCGCCCCCTCCCCCCGTCGGGATCAATCAGCATTACCCCATTAGCATTAGAACAGCTGCATTTATCTTTGATACTCAAAATGCAAAAAAAAATTATGTGCACTACAGCAGTTGATTCAACATATTATGGCCACCTCCACTGTGTGTCTCACAAAATATTTAAATTCAGTTAAAATATTTAGTTATACGTATATGATTGACCTTGCTTTGTTTCTGTCCGACACAACCTTGGGTTTCTCAGAAAAAAATATATTCGTATTAATGAAGAGGGTTAACTTTCTAGAAGAGAAATTTCAAAATTAAAACCATTGAAAAGGGGCTGTCCCAGGTTGCGATTTCCGTCACTTTTTGACGAATTTTAATGAAAATACAAATAACTTTCAAAGAATTGCAATAATTGAAATCGATAGAAGGGGAATCTTCTAAATTTCTTTCTTGACACTTTGTTTGTTTTTACACGGAGAAATTTACAAGATCAAAAACATATTTTGAAACGAAACGAAAACAAGCATCTTGAAAGTATTGCATAAGCAATACATGTCTCCTACCGGCACCGCACAATTTTGAATCAATTGTCCCTTTATGTGCTAAAAATGTCTTGAGAAAATTCGATTAAAGATTTTTATTAAAGGACAAACCCGATCTCTTATGCATATGAGGGTCCATTTGGGTAAATAAACGCACCGACGTAGCACTAATCGATCATGAATACGAGAGATTTTCAGAAATTAATATCTTTTAAAACTGGTAGATAAAAAGTAACGCAAGTCGAACTCGACAAAGTCCGTTTATTCTCTCTTTTCTCATCTTCATTTATTTGGAACACTAACCTTACCCGATTGTAAATAAGAGTCACATTTAAAAATTAATTACGAAAATACTTGTTAATTAAAGGTAAAAATATTCATACTTTATCTGTAGGGCATCATTATGAAGCTACATAGAAAGTTTGAAATCAATTCGCCACACGATAACGAAAAGAGTCTGGAAAACGATGAGGGAACAGACTGACAAACCGCTATATAGACTATAAAGTCCCCGGTTTTACTAGTAGGGAACGAAACAAATTCATTATGGGGAATATTGAAATCTTTTATCATTCGGAAGTCACTCACAGTACCCTGCAAAATTTTTCAATGTTATCATCCGGGTACTTTCATGTCATTTGAAATACGATATCACCGTGGACTTTCTATTTTTAGCTGTGTATTGAGTCATAAAAAGCTAGAGGGGGCGTTTCAAAAATGAAATCTAGGGAATTTTTCATATTGGTGAATAAACATCGCTTGAACTCTAAGGTATTTATAAATATCGAATAATTAAGCAAAATGTAATGCGAGGATAAAACTCCTCGCTGTTTAAAATCAAATGTGATTATGACGTCATTTTACGCATATCAAATGACAACAATTTACAACGGTCAATTACTATTCAAAATGTATCATTTTTCAATCTTCACCGTTTCTCAGGATGAAACTAGAAAGCAACTATTGTTCAATGGTGTTGGAATTACAACCATCCTCATTCTACTTCCGCTTTATATATGTAATTAACCTTTGGGGGATTGATCAACACCTGTATTAGTCTTATCAGCGCTTACAGTCACGTAATCAATGCTCTAGGAAGAATTTAATCATTTTGAAGTCAGAATGTGCAAAATAGTTACATTTGGACTGAATCCCGTATTTGTTAATTCATTTTCGAGTTTTTAGTTTTATTTTGGAGGTCGTGGATCAGTTTCATTAAGTTTAATTAACACCATCCCAAAGGTATTCAATTTATGTAGTATCATGATATTTTCTGTTTTAGAAAAGTTGTCAAAGTATAAATTGAGCTTATTTTAGACTACCATATGGCTAGACTTGCAGGGAATCTATGAAAGTAAATAGCTAATTTTATTAATTTTATGTAGCTGGCTTTTGTGTAAGGAACTCCATATTTGTTTGCGTGTAAAATTGGCACAGAATTGAACACAGAATTCCTGATATTGTGTGGGATAGTGTTTTTTGAAATAGCATGAATCATTGGCCAACTGTTTAAAAATTTTATTTTGTTATTTTTTTTAATTTGGTTCTGTTCATAGATACGTACTGATAAATAATCCTATATTAATCATTTTAATTGCAATAAAAAAAATGGTGTACTTGAACAATACGTAATAAAACATTATATTGATAAAATATATTCATTAAACATTGAGCTCCTTTTGTTGTTTCAGTTTTTGAGAACAATATTTTTATAGATTTGTATTTATGTATTCCTATGTAAAAATTCAACCTCTTCCATTGTGGCCACACCTTACCCTCAGGGATCATGATTTGAACAAACTTGAATTTACACTACCTGAGGATGCTTCCACACAAGTTACAGATTTTCTGGCCAATTGGGTTTTGAAAAGAAGATTTTTAAAGATTTTTCTTTATATAATCCTATGTAAAAATACGAACACCCACCCCTAATTGTAGTTTCACCCTACCCTTTAGGATCATGGTTTTAACAAACTTTTATTTACTCTACCTAAACATGCCTCTACACAAGTTTCAGATTATGGGTCAATTGGTTTTTGAGAAGGAAATTTTAAAAGATTTTTCTAAAATTATTCCTATGTTAAAATTCTACCCCCTTTGTAGCCCCACCATTCCCTGAGGATGATTCTAAACAGGTTTCAGCTTTTCTGGCCATATGGATTTTGAGAAGAAGATTTTTAAAGATTTTTCTTTATACCTTCCTATGAAAAAATTCCCCCTCCCCCCATTTTGGTCCCACCCTACCCCCGGGGATCATGATTTGAACAAACTTGAATCTACACTACCTAAAGATGCTTTCACAAAGGTTTCAGGCAGGTTTTTTTTTTTTGCCGATTGGTTTTTGAAAGTAAAATTTCAAACTTTTTTTTCTAGATATTTCTATGTAAAAAATCGAGACACCCCATTGTGGCCCCACTCTTCCCCCGAAGATCATGGTTTGAACAAAGTTGAATCTACACTATTCGAGGATGCTTCAACACAAGTTACAGCTTTTCTAGCCATATGGTTTTTGAGAAGACGATTTTTAAAGATTTTATTCTATATATTCCTATATAAAAATTTGACCCCCCCCCCAATAATTGTGGCCTCACCCTTCTCCCGGAGGTCATTTTTTTAACAAACTTAAATCATGTACCTGCGAATGCTTCCAAACAAGTTTCAGCTTTTCTGGCCAAATGGTTTTTGAGAAGATTTTCGAAAAATTCCAACAAATTTTCAATTCTTCAAAACCATGTCCCCTTTAAAGAGGCGTGGCCCTTCATTTAAACAAACTTGAATCCCCTTCTTCTAATAATGCTTTGTGCCAAGATTAGCTGAAGTTTGGCCTAGCGGTTTTGGAAAAGATGAGAATGTGAAAAGTTATAACGACGACAACGACGACGACGGTAGACAACGGACAAATTTTCATCAGGAGCTCACTTCATCATTCCGTTTAGGTGAGCTAAAAAAATTTGAAATTGTATTTTACGATTAAACCAATGGGCAATTGCGCCATCTTATTCCCCCCATCTTCTTACTAATTCAAACCGCTTATCTTTAATTAAAAAACATGGGAGCAGGCTTGGACAAACAATAATTTTTCATCAAAGATGCTTTATTCAAAGCTGTTTCATGTCTCCAGTGAGAAATTTAAATTTACGTATGGCAATTTCATTTTGATTGGATGGCAAAATTAAGGTAATTTCTATCATCATCGTACACTTTCTCTAACATTACATAATAATATAAAATTGACAATTAGAGTCAAAATTCACCCTAATTAGAAATTTTGAAACTATAATTTTGCTTTTAACACTCATTCTAAAGAAATATACGGTAGAGATGGGTGAAGTACTTAAGATTGTAATTTTTAAAGCTAAGTGTAATTCCTATATACATCGAACGTCTCAAAATATAAAAAGATAAAAAATAAGATAACATCATTTTTAAAATATATTTTAAACACAATCAAAATAAATGAAGCAATACACAGTACAACATGAATGATTTACAAACTTTCCAAGTCGACATCTACCCCATTTTTTTAACGTATGAAGATGTAATGAACATATATAAGTGGATAGACAAAGTGCTTAAAAATCAAGAAAACGTTACGAGGCACTGAGCATTTGTGCATTTGATAGGTTAGCATAGATGAACGAATGTTGAAAAAGAATTAATAAAACCACTGTCAGATTCTTTGAGATGTATTCCTCAAGGTTTTGTCGAAACAAAAAAAAGTATATTCAATTTAACAAAAAACGTGTATAAAATGGACATAGATAAAACAAAAGACAATTATGTAAATATTGGTACATGTATGTTAAACATCTCTGGAAAATTGTCATATCTATGAACACACTTTTGAAAACTTTTTTTCTATAAATACTGCTGTAAAAACAACCTTTGAGCTCTCTTGTATCTTATGTAATTCGAGTTACAGTTTGTATTCTCTTTAAAGTCAATCATTCATTCCTCATATAGCCTACATGGTGAACAATCGGAATCTAGAGACCATTATTCTCGACAGATTGCCAATGCTTTCATCTGTATTTGTCAAGAACTGGTCTGAAATTTCCAATGCATCACGGATAAAACTGTGTAAGGGTGTTTTTGCTGTACTATTCCGTTATCAAACATGATTTTGGTTATAGTTTTTATGCAATAAGGAATTGTTCTTAAACATACCTGTATATGGGGATACAAATAGGGTTATTTGCGTGATCGAATCAAAGAATGCCCAAAGGGATTTATGGCGGATTTGATCACGTACAAAATCGTATTAATTAAAGAAATAATAATAATTTTTTAACACTTTAAACGGGCTACGGGTTAGCAACTTGATCACATTTGAACCCGTGTTTATATTCTATAAAAGTCAAAGAATGATACCTTAGTACTTATATTTACGTTATTTTTTAATTATTTAAAGAATAAAATTATTAATGATTTTAACGTAATATTTGCATTGTGAAGAATTCTGCAAACCCAGGCCACTTGTGTCCAAACAATATAAATCATTTAACACATATCATATTATTTTTTTCATTTCACAAAACAAAACAATCTGTCATGACAACGGTCATGATGATGACTAGTACTCTAGAAGAAATGAAAGCAATTTTATGATACAATAACTGTAAAAGTAAAGAAAGTCATTAGTTTGAAATACATTCATCTTTGAAAAATAAAACGGCTTGCTCTTACAATATATTTTCAAAATCTTATTTCTATATTGAATCATTTTTTTTATACAATGCATAACAAATAACTTTAAAAAATAATACTAATTCACTCTAGTGAGGGTGAGTGGTATCTATTTAACCTTAGTGACGTTGTTACTGAAATTAGTACTGGTGTTTAATTTTTCTTCTCACCATCATCTGAGCTCTGACCAAAGAATGATAATAGCCACGCCAGTGTGTCCAAATGATACCACTAGGAGTATCAATTCCATATTGACCATTTAGGTTGCTAAAGTGACATTCTCTGTGCCACCAGGCGCCCCTGAAGGAAACAGCACAATTCGATGTTGATTTATCGTTGTCTCTGTCATAGGTAGTGAACATCATTCCGCTTTGATGATCAAGACTGTCACCTGTTATATAGTAATAATTAAACAAGCCATATATATGTTTATGTAGCGAGCAAGAAGTGTTCATCTGCTCACAAACACCGATTTGTGGAAGAGTTCTAATGGAAAACATTTTATAATTATTTTGAATAAACACTTAAATACATTCGCAAGTGTAGTAAAAGATAAATTCAAATGCAAACTCATTTGTGTCTCATCAGTATAAATCATTTGAGACATATCATTCTTTTTTTCATTTAACAAAAGAAAAAATACCTGCGTTTCCGTAGAATCCCGATATATTTAATATAAAGGATGTGGAGTGTCCTCCAATCATGAAGTTCGTGTAGCCAGCGTATGCCCATTCTCCAGCCTGATCCTCCAAGTCAACTCTAAGCTCGTAATCTCCAGATTTTACAATTTCGTGAAGGTAGTAATTTCCTGAAAATTTGGTTAATGCCATTTATTTAGGCATTTAATACATATTTTTGGATATCGTCGGTCCTTTAACAAACCAGGCCGTGCAGACAAATTGAATACCACGCGTTATCGCGGTATTCAATTTGTATGCCAAGCCTGGTGTGTTATAGTACCGACAACATCCAAAAATAAGCATTCAACGCTTATATTTACATTGATGTTTATTTGTATGAAATATTTGTGTATCGCCGTTTTAAGGCCATTATATACGCTTTTTGTCAGGGATGTGAATAATAGATGGAACAGTCATAAAACATTCTATTTAGTCGCTTCCGCGACCTAAAATATAATGCCAGGAACTTTGTCGAGAAAGCTCTTTTTTTAAATATCGAATAGATATGATTCAGCGAATATCTCATAAGTACATATCAAATGTGTTATGTAAGGTTTAATATTTCATTTAATCTTACAATAATAAATCTATTCAAAACGCGTGGTGACCTTTACTTGTGATCATACGCCGTGATCAGGTTTGGCGTGTTATAAAAATATTGAACTTCACAGATTTCTAATAAAAACATAAGGGGAAATATACAAGGGGAAATATCCATGGAGTATAAATATAATTCAATAGAAATTATAAGTGATATGATATGATTGCAATCATTTTTTTGATTAAAAATTGTTAACTAGCGATTTAGTCAGACTTAGTCAACATTCTGAAATTCTCATTTCCCACCGGGTCAATATTTTAATTTTTACAATTTAATAATTACCTATGTTATAATTCAACAATTGATCAGTGTAACTACCACTGATCATGTACATGACGATCTAAAATATGAAAACTTAATTGCTATGATAAAAATTACATAAATTAGGGTAAATCTATATTCAATTCGTTGGAAACGGGCCATCAACAAGTAAAAATGAATTCTTTTGAAAATGGAAGAGAAACATTGTACATGTATAGATATTGCTTGGAGGGTTCAAGTATGTAATGATCTTTGTAATAAAAAACTCTCCCAAAATATCGTGTTAGTTAATAATATCATACAAAATGATCGTACTGAAATCATTAATGAAATTGTTACATGTAATTGAAAAGAACAATAATTAATAAAAATTAGTGATTCTACCGTAATTTTAAGTTTAGGTTTTAAAAAATCGAAATTCCCCCCCCCCCCCCCCAAAAAAAAAAAATTAAACTAAAAATTACCTAAACATTTGTTTTTATTGCACAACTACAAAACAAGAAAATACTGACGAGTAATAATAAGTTAATCTAGAATATTTTAATATTCATAAAATTTATTTGATGCTTGTTTTAATTAAATATTTTTTCGGGTTAAAAAAAACTTGTTTTTTTTCTCCTCAAAATAAACGAGTGCACAATGATTTATAAAACAACTTAATTACTATACATCATAAACATGTGAATAATCAAGTAAATAATTTTATCTTCCTTTTAATTTCTTGTATTTTCTTGAAAAATAAAATTTTAAAATTCATATATATTTATATGTATTACTATTAATTGAAACATTTTTCCATTGAGTTTTGCATGTAAAAATACAATTATTTGTTTACAGAGAGGTCCTCAGCACTTGTCCATATAGGAAACAGACAATTCATAGTTCCGACAAGTCTGGCGATGCTCCGCCCACCTTAGTTACTGTTGCTAAGTCCCAAATTATGGCGACACCGGGCACTTCATCTGATGTCGCCACCGATAGTTTAAAGTCGATCCCGGGCGATTTCTGTGTGAAATACCTACCCAACTCTTCAAAATTATCGGACAAAGTTTTACAAAAGGGTTTGAATTATTTCACCCAGGGTTACATTCATAATAATAAGATTTATAACTCAGACGTCTCTATACAAGCTGCAGCGCGATGCTGGAGGTCGATGAGAAAGAATCAATTGATCGCTGCACCAACTTAGTTTAGAGATACAAAATTATTCTATTTCTGAATCCCATTGCTCCTATAAGGTTGGGTATGTGTTCATGTGTCACCCACATTTTCGTACGTCAGTAAAATATCTAAAATATCATGCGACTGTAGTTGTGTGGATCTAAACATTGGTGACCCAATTTTTTGGTAGACCTATAGATAAAATTCTGCATCGAAAGAATTGATTGAGAATTATTTGTTTGAATGAATAATTAGATTCCACATACATACAAACATATAATTGTCAGATTTCTGGTTTAAGCATATCCTATATAGTAGTATGAATTTAACAATTATCCATTGCAAAGAAGATAATGACTAAAATAATGATGTTTTCAGAGCACATTGTTTCCTTTTTGTTGTTGTTCTTAATTTTTTAAAGATAAAATCCTAATTTTCTACAGTATGCAAAAACTTTAGTGCTTGCACTTCTTTAATTACTTGTATGAAGCTTCTACTATTTAAATTTGAGACACTGTGACAAAACTGCATGTCAACTTTGCTTACAGCTTAAATAGTCACTGTTCCCATATAAGTGGCCTGACAAGAGGCCCATGGGCCACATCGCTCACCTGAACAGCAGTTCCATGTAACATCCTATTTCCTAGCATATGCTATATCTATTATAAATTTGAACCCCTTTCTGGGGCCCCAGGATTGGTCAAAGGTTTATGGTTGGCTTTACCAATTTAGAATTTACACTATTTGAGGATCCTTGCATAGTAATCTCACAAACTGTAGCATTATAGTTCTGAAGAAAAACTTTTTAAAAACATTTTCCATATATATTTCTATGTTAAACTTTGAACCCCTCTTGGGGCCACAGTATTGGTCCAGTGGTCACAGCTTTATTAATTTAGAATCTACATTATTTAAGGATGCTTGCATAGTAATCTCACAGGTTGAAGCATTGTAGTTCTTTAGAAATTTTTTTTAAACATTTTCCCTCTATATTTCTGTGTTAAACTTTGAACCCCTCTTGGGGCCCCAGTATTAGATCGAGGGTCAAAGCTTTTATAATTTCGAATCTACACTATTTGAGGATGCTTATGTAGTTATCTGACAAATTGAAGCATTGTAGTTCTCGAGAAGAAGATTTTTAAACATTTTGCATATATACTTCTACATTAAACTTTTAACCCATCTTGGGTCCCCAGTATTAGTCCAGGGGTCACTATTTTAAAACTATCGAATCTATTATCCAAAGTTGTATGCATAGTAATCTCACAAATTGTAGCATTGTAGTTCTCGAGAAGAAGTTTTTTTAACATCATACCTATATATTTCTATATTAAACTTTGACCCCTCTTGGGGCCCCAGTATTAGTCCGGGGGTCACGATTTTACCAATTAAGAATCTACATAAGCCAGGGATGCATGCATAGTAATTCCACAAACTGTAACATTGTAGTTCTCGAGAAGAACATTTTTAAACGTTTCCTATATATTTTTTAAAATGTCAAATTTTGAGCCCCTCTTGGTGCCCCAGTATTAGTCCGGGAGTCACGATTCTCACAATTTAGAATCTACATTATTTAAGGATGTATGCATAGTAATATCCCAAACTGTTGCATTATAGTTCTTGAGAAGAAGATTTTTAAACATTTTCCTATATATGTTAAACTTTGAACCCCACCTGGGGCCCCAGTTTTGGTTCGGGGGTCACGATTTTTATAATTTAGAATCTTCACTATTTATACAACCTTTTGTGTAAATATTGGCATTTCTGGTGCAGTGGTTCTTGAGAAGAAGATTTTTAAACATTTGTCCTATGTATTTCTATGTAAAACTTTGAACCCCGCCTGGGGCCCCAGTTTTGATCCGAGGGTCATGATTTTCTTCACTATACATATCAAAGGCCGGAAGGGCCATACAGGCGTCAAGCTGACATTTTCTTTACTATAGATATCATTAATTTAAATTTCTGTACCAACATTCGTATATCAATTATATCAGAATAAAAATGTTTTGTGCATATGCAACTATATTTTTATTTGCAATTTTAACATCACCATGTGATTGTTTACTCAGTATATTTCCTCATAAAATACGTAGTGATGCATTTGTAATACAATGAATCATAACTCATCATGGTTACAAAAATCGAAGAAATTTCAAAGTTCAAAAATAAATTATCTTGTTTCTGCTTTAAACAGTCTTTGAACAAATTTCACGGGTTCATCATTTGTATGCGAGGGTATCACATTAACAGTGTTTCCCTAATTATATTAAAACATACTTTTATTTATTTCATTCCGTGTGAAAGACGATTACCTAAGGAATGGTTGTTTAAAATCCACACCACGTGCGTTCTGCCGTATCTATAATGCTCAACCAACCAACTAGCAACAAAATCACAATATACATTTATCGCTTACATTCATTTTGAAGACCGTGCCCGACAACAAATAAATTTACATATCAATTTTTATTTTTATCGGGCACGGTCTCCAAATAAACTGTAAGCGATTAACTAAAATAATATTTAGTGAATTTTTACACCTTATGATATTCATCCGTCATTTCTTGATTAAACAAACTTATATACTTATACAATGAGTTGTCAAAAATCAGGGAGAAACAGTTGGGTTTCTTGGTGCACAATTTAGTTGAATAAATGAAACAAAAATCTGGTAAACAATTTTCTATGTATTTCTGTTAAATTTTGAACCCCACCTGGGGCCCCAGTTTTGATTCGGGGGTCACGATTTTTACAATTTAGAATCTTCACTATATATACTTGCTTTTGTTTAAATATTGGCATTTCTGGTACATTGGTTCTTGAGGAGAAGATTTTTAAACATTTTTCCTACGTATTTCTATGTTAAACTTTGAACCCCGCCTGGGGCCCCAGTTTTGATCCGGGGGTCACGATTTTTACAATTTAGAATCTCCACTATATATACTCACTTTTATGTAAATATTGACATTTCTGGTGCAGTGGTTCTTGAGAAGAAGATTTTTAAACATTTGTCCAATGTATTTCTATGTTAAACTTTGAACCCCGCCTGGGGCCCCGGTTCTGATCCGGGGTCACGATTTTTACAATTTAGAATCTTCACTATATATACTTGCTTTTGTGTAAATATTGGCATTTCTGGTGCAGTGGTTCTTGAGAAGAAGATTTTTAAAGACACATACCCTAACCTTACTGTTTCGCAATTATCTCCCTTTTAAAAAGGGTTTAGCCCTTTATTTTAACAATTTAAAATCCCCTTCCCATAAGGATGCTCTCTACGAAGTTTGGTTAAATTTGGCTCAGTGGTTTTAGAGAAGAAGTCAAAAATGTGAAAAGTTTACAGACGGACAGACGGACGGACGGACGATGGACAAAAAGTGATCAGAAAAGCTCACTTGAACCTTCGGTTCAGGTGAGCTAATAAAAAGTCTGCAGGGATTCAAACTTCACAATTTCTCAAATGTACCAGAACAACAGAGTTGCACAAGTATTCCCCAGCAGTGGCATGTCCCTAGGGGATCAAAGATCAACCCTGTCCCAATCAATCATTTAGTTGTAGTCAGGCCAACTGAATTCAGAAAAAGGAAACCAGTGACATGCCAGATTGACTTAAATGAAGAATATGTGATAAAAGTAAAACCCAGTATATATTCTTTTCCCAAAATTTACATGCTTGTATATAATATAAGCAATTCCTTTAAATCAGAAATATCAACTGAATAATCAGTCTTTATATTAATATAACAAATAACTATAAGAAATTTTTGATTCATTCTTTGTATTTTAATATCAGTCTTCCTAAAGTGTCCAAAAGCGACATAATGCAGTTGAGTGCTTTAAAAGGAACCCCTCTGGAATACACAATATCAGCAGATCATCCACTTGTTCACACCCCTCTTGGTGATGTGCAGATAGGCTCATTATTATCATATCAGGTACATGGTTACATAAAAACAATAACTTGAAATATGATTTACATATTGATTAGTGATTACACATTTTATCCAGTAAACAATATACAAAATTACTAAATGATTTGGGTCACAACCAATATTTTCTACTCAGAATAAATATAACTATTTACTATGTTTACTGTCTGTTACAAACACATCCTGAAATAAAGTCTAAATAATTTAAACCTAATGGAAAGATCTTTCAAACCAAAATTATGTCTCAGTCTACATAAAGTTAAAAATAATCCGTCTTGCAGTGACAACTTTTTAATGTCTTTTCGGCCCTTTCCATAATTTATTGAGGATCCATCAGGTACCAAAAATGCTAAAAGACCAGCAAATCTAATGTATACAATTCCTGTGTAATATTTGAACACATTTTTCATTTTCCCCTCTCTTCTTAGAACTTCATCAACTCCAAATGATGGCTTTTGATATTCAGATGTTTGTTGATCTTTAAGCTCTTTTATCTCTGCTTTCAGTTTGCTGATGGTGTCTTCATTCTGCTTTTCTTTTTCTCTTAACATGTGTAGTTCTGCGGCCATTACAAACTTATCCATCCCAGAAACCCCTATTTGAAAAGAAAAATAATTTGTATTTACTCAAAAGTTATTTCATTTGGCTATACTGGAAAATATTTTTCAGATAAAAAACATAAAGGAAGTTGAGCCAGCAAAGTCAGATGGCTGCGGCAATATAGATGTGTTTCATCAAGCCCCTGTCCCTTTGCCTTTGCAGTTTATTGATTTAAATGAGGATTACAAAGAATGTGACACTCTTAAAATTGAAATAACACCAGAGAACAAAGCGAATCAGCACAGTGGTATAGTGAGCGAAAAAAGCGACTGACTGCATCTAATTTTGGCAAAATTTTGCAAAGAAAATCAACTCCGAATGACAAATTTTTAATTTCCATTTTCAATTTAAAGACAATTTTAGTAAAAATCATGAAAAAGATGCAAAGGCAATGTACTTAAAAGACTTCCCATCTAGGCATATCCATTCTTGTGGGCTTGTTGTAAACAAGGAATTTGCCATTTTAGGTGCAAGTCCGGATGGTAAAGTGTGCGACAAAGGCCATTGTGGCCTTTTAGAAATAAAATGTCCCTATTCCGCTAGAAATTTGTCCATCACAGAAGCATGTGACAATATCAGAGACTTCTTCTTGTTTAAGAATGATGATCTAATTACTTTGAAAAACACACATGCATATTATGCACAAGTTCAGGGTCAACTCTTGATTACAGGTTGTTCATTTTGTGATTTTGTGGTTTATACACAAAAGGATCTATTTGTACAGAGAATACAGCCTGATCTGCCATTCATGACCACTATGCTTGAAAAATTGTGTATTTTTTTCAAAACCTATGCAAAGCAATTTCTTGCCAATCAAAATGTATCCAATTAGGCTAAGAATTGAAATATAATATATACTTACATGGTTCTTCTGTTTGTACAGCAATGTTGTTACTATTGTTCACTTTGTTTGAATTTTCAGGCTCAGTCTCAGTTAAATCCACTTCGTTTTCTCCATCCATTGTACTATATAAAATATAAAATAACGATATCAATCTTGAGTTAAAAGACATATGTTTGTCTGGCATCACAAAAATAAAATATAATCTTAAAACAACTGTTAATGTTTACATGTGGGACAGGGGGGTTATACCTAAGAATTCTTTTTTTTGTTGACACTGGGTGATTGTCAGTGCAGGTGTTTGTTTGTTTAAGAAGTGGCCTTGCTGGTCGAGGAACTGAGCCATCAGCTGGTACTGGGTCTGGAAATTGTACAGTTGGTCCATTACCTCCTACAAAATGCTGTATATAATGCAGAAAAATTAGATTATAGACCTTATGTCTTCAGCTGATAATCACTTTCAATGTATATCGTATTGAAACAGTCTTATTACACCAAGATATATAAACAGAAATAAAACATGATCAATACATCTTCATACATAGTGACTACGATTATGATAGTCATTAGGGATTTCCTTTTCAAGATACAATAATAACAATAATATTTTAATCCCCCCCCCCCCTTTAAACGCAATACACATTTACTAGCCATGGGTTTCTGATACACTTCGTTTCTCATACACTGGCTAGCGAAGATGAACAAAATATAGACAGTAAGCTTTCATCTTATCTACGACACCCGAATTTGCACGGTTTTCTAGTGTTTCTTGTATGCTATGAAAAACGTTTAACATTGTTCTGACAAATTATATCATAAATACGATTACGAACGACACATAACACATCTAATTATTAACAGTTTTACCTTTGAACACACAGCTTTATGTTTGTAAATCCGTTGAACATTCAGCTGGTCGTGTGGGCGCCCGCATGCTTTGATCCAACGGAGGCATTTTTCAAGATTGGTCTTAGGTTTTGGGAACAAAATAAGTTTTACATCATTCTGTAACCTATCTGGATACCTCTCGTCAACATTGCAAGTTCCCCATGCACACTACAAGACCATAATTCAGCGATTTTGTGCGATTTCACAAACTTCCCACAAGTTTGTTTATGGGAGAAAATGGCGACCGATCGCTCATTATGCGGAGCGATCAGATTGCCCTTACCAAAATATTGACCTTCTGGCAACACATTCTGGCACTACTGCAGCAATATTGCAGCAACATTCTGGCAATACATTGCGGCAATGTTGCTGCTGTATCGTTTTTCGTATGCAAATGAGATTGCGGCAATATTGCCAGAAAGATGTTACCGCAAAAGTTTTGCCGCAACACATTGTTGCGACATCACCTTTCTGGCAATACTTGAGATTGCAGCAAAATTGTCAGAAAAGTGTTACTGCAAAAATTTTGCTGCAACACCTTTCTGGCAATACATTTGCATAAGAGAAATGACATTGCAGAAATATTGGTTCAATGCATTTTTTGTGCTGTGGCATCAATGGTACAATATATGCAATATTTATAAATAATAATGTATACAGTAAAGCAATCATGTATGTTATATTAATCTACAACCGAAATGAAAAAAAAAAATTCTTTAATTGCCGTGACAGTTTTATTTTTTTAACAGATGCAAAAAGGTTACTACACGACAAACATTTTGCATTAAATTTGGACTTTTTTTAAAATGAAAAAGACAGATTGTGATTACACAATATTAAAGAAGTAAAAAAATAATTTTGTTCAACATAATATGCACAAAATAAGTATTGAATTAAAAATATAATGTATAACATTAGAGATCTGAAACTGGAGTTTCAACATGCTGATAAAGGACACCAGTTAAAATTAACAATCTTTAAATTTAACACATTTTATAAAATTAATACAATAAACACAAATATGATGAACAAATCATGATGAAACTTGACTAAAAGTACTCGGCCGATCAGTGACGATTTGTTGCTGCATGCAGATAAACATGTATTGCAGTTTGATTGACACAAAGCGCACAGACGGATATGGACAAAATTTCACTGTTCACCGTAAGCAAAGCTCAAACCATATAGTTCACAAGTCCGTTAGTCCTGCACGACCACTTGCTGTATTGCGATTGACGAGGCATTCGTCCGAGGCATTCCAAATGTCCTTTTTTTGACAGTCTCGTGTTCCGCCGGCATTCTGATTTCACACATAAACAATCACAAAAACAGCTATCAGAATATCGCAACAATATCCACATTGGAATTCAGCACTGTTGTGTATATGTTGACGATTCCTCTCCATAATCTTAAACAAATTACGTCATCACTCTTTTTTTGGTTGCCAGTTGCACCATTCATTTAATCAGTGAGTTGACAGCTTTTTTCATGGTATTCTTCAGGTCTGTGTAACCCAGGGCAGACCTATTGGGAAGATAAATGGATTTCATATAAGCACATTGGCAACTGTTTTCATATTTTAAGCAGTTTCTAAGAAAAACTTAAACAACTTTATTATAAAAGCTACAATTAAATTGCTCAACTAACTCTGAGAAGAACATGAATTTCTTTTTTTTAATGTCATATAAATTTAAATTTTATAAAATGCAATTACCTGTATAGTTATACATTTTCGAATTATAATTTTGTAAATTTGACGTTGTTTAAATAAAGCGTTTTAGATTATTTGTTCATACAAGTAAACTGTAAAAAAAAAAATGAAATAAAATAACGGGCGTTTTGCTCGATCCGATACTCGGTATTGTCTTAGGGTTGGTCTTAAACAGTGTTAAACCCATTAGTATAAAGGTAGATCATAGTCTTTCGGTTTATATTCTTATAACAAACATGTTTAAACTGTCATTCAATGAATATATTTTTATTTCTAAACTTACTTTTTCAAAAACGCACTCATGCAGACGGTGCAGGGGATGTCGACACTCGATTCATCAACTCACATTCGTCCTCAGTTCAGCCGTTGATTTTTCACAGTTAAACACTCCATTGGCAATGTATTTTTTAACCTTGTTTACAGATAATTCCCGTATTTCATTCATTTCACCATCTCCAGTGATGGCAGACAACATGGCAGCATCGAATGAGAAAATTGGCGGCTAGCGATTTGATCGACCAATCAGCGCGCGCGTAACTTAACATTAAAACAAAAGTAAAAGTAGAAACAAACAGCATACGAAAATTCTTAATTCAACATGCACCGAGCAGTTTAGGAATTTTAAGTTTACTTAAAATGCTTTATATATATTGATTTTACAAATTTTTCGCATTACGATTTATCGCACTTTTTAATGTGTATTATCTAGAAGTAGAGAGTGCTCCTTTTGGTCACGTAATGTGTGTCATCATTTGACCAATGAAATTAAACGCGGGAATTCTAGCGACTCTCTTTGTTTAGAAAGACGCGCTAATTCACTTTCTTTCAGGACGCCGCACGGGTAACACCTTTGAATACCGATTCTGTTCCTTCGGACCATTTCTTTAAAAATCCACCACCTCCCCTCCACCTTTCCAGTGTTAACTTTTTTATATTTTCTTCATTTTTCAATTTTTTTTGTCCCCCTTCTTTTTTTTTTTTTTTTTATGCATGTATTTTATTGTAGATGTACATGGCGTTTTCAGACCACAAGGAATTTGTTTGACGAGATTACGTAACCAATTTTCGATTTCAGTTTCTCAATACAGCCAATTAATAAAATTCATATTGGTATATGATTATTAATTAATATTCGGAAATTAATTATAATTACATCATATTAAGATCAAATGCAGAATTGTGACATTATTCAATTAAATTTCAATTGTAGTATTACGTAATATTATTTTATATTATTTTACGCAATGTGTTACAATGTTATGTAACAATTAAAGTCACGCTGGTGGCAAAGAGCAACATATACCATGTCTTGTTTGTTTATATATTATGTATCGAAAGATGGAGGTGATGGTTATACGTCAAGTAAACTACATAGGTTATAGCCCCTTCATACGGAAATCAATTATGGATAAAGGAATTTTAAGTTTACTTAAAATGCTTTATATATATTGATTTTACA
>WFKH01007768.1:29108728-29140977 GCA_016163765.1 Magallana hongkongensis
CCCCCCGGAAAATTTTTTTCTGGATCTGTGCATGTGACAAGATAGCAGTACACAAATCAAACCAAATATCTTAGGTATAAACTATTAACACATATAAAATTGAGAGAGAGAGAGAGAAAGAGAGAGAGAGGGAGGGGGAGAGAGATCAGAGAGAGAGAGAGAGTCTGCTTTACTCAGTGTGATAGCAAATATTTATTTTCTTTTGATATACAGTATATCTCTTCTCGAAATAATCTTTTACTAAATTATAATTTCATTAGTTTCATATTTTTTTTCTATCAATGAACTGTCCATAATGTCACACATAAGCTGATGTATCTGAGCACAGTAACAATCCAACATACACATGTATTTGTTATCTCAAAATTGTTTGTATACAATGTACATGTACATGTGCTATGCATGGAAACTTTACCGAGAAATGAATCAATATGTATTTAAATAAAGATAAAAAAAATCCTGAAAAGACTGTATTATGAATATCAGGGAACATAAATACCCTAAAATTCGAAAATACATAAATAAATTGTAGAATAGCATGTAAGTTTTACATTGGTTTAAATTAAAAATAATCTGCTGTTGAGGAAATGTATATGTTATTGTATGCATGTACATGTGGATCAGGTAGTGAATAATAACAAACCAGGTCAGTTTCAAGCTTGTGCCCCTTGAATTATTATATAGCCACTATGCAGTCTGGTCTAAAGCGGCCGAGTCTGGCCACCACAAATGTTGGATGTTACTGGTTGGGGTTTATTATCAGATTATTATGAAGCATTACTGCTCATATTTAACACATGAAATATATTTAATCATATAATTTTAATGCAGCACATACAATTATGTACATGCAAATCTTTCTGAATTTTTATTTCATAAACAAAGCCATGGAAGACAATATGCTACAATATTGTTTTATTAAAATTAAGTAAAGAAATCATGATGCATACATCCACATGATGATTAGATCATTCTACACTTGTGTACCATGGGACCCCACAGGTTTACAGTGTATCCTATTATGGTGTGTATGAAATAGTCCAATAAAAACTAAGACACACATGTACATACAGTATGTATATAGCAAAATAACAATAAGAATTCAAAACAGCGTTATAAATATCTACTGTAAGCACTAATCCAGCAAAATGAGTTATATCATCTAAGATTCAAAATTTTACTGAAGTGCAAAACATGTGTAATCACCATGAAAACATGCATGCACTTTGTACAGCATTCTACAATTATGTACCCTGGGAACCACACCTCTTTCAGGTGCAATGTTTACAGTGTCTGGTGTGTAGTTCAATACACAAAAGAAATAAATGTATAGCCTAATTAGACATAAGAATTCAAAACAGCGAAGATGGGCAAAACAACACGTGTGTAGGTACACTGCATGGACTGAAAAGAGCAAATGTTTTGAAAAGAAAAGATCAACACGACATATCCTGTATTAAAACATACCTTTATTATCTCTTAAACGATGGTTGAGCTGCATTTTCCACTCTCGGCGTCTCGCAGGCCATGCATCTTATGAAAATGTTTACACACCGCTGTCAGCTGTTCGCAACCAAAACAAGGCGAGTGAAAGCGCTGTGTTGACGCGGATGGTAAGCAAACGACAATGCAATTTTAAGAAATAAACGCCTTTAGTCACAGATTTTCGATTCAATATTGTTTAAAATAAAATTCAAAATGATTATTTAAAGCAATCAATCGATAAATTTTAACAGCGATCGCTTAACTATATCGAAAGTAAGAAAAAGATGAATACATGAATAATGGGCGGAGCTAACGTCATGAAATGTCACGTGATATTCATGAGGTGAAATCTATGGGAGGCCTTAACCTAGCTGCGCAGTAGAGTATGTTGGGACTCTTTCTGCAAAGTTTTTCCAGTATTTGGTGGCCATATTATTTTTCGATCATTCCGCAACTGCTAATGAAGTTTTAGAGTCGTCAAGAAAGTTATTATCGGTTGCTTTCTAATCAAAGCAACCAGATGGCGAAGACTACTAAATACATATGCGAAATAAAAAATGACCAAAAAAAACTACTCCTAATACAAAAAATGTAGCTGGGTTTTTTTTCTTAACAATGTTTGCAAAAATATCGAAATTATCTTGCACATATAGATTGTCTCGAACATATGTGCCTGCATTACGAATGATATGACTTGAAATTGATTAAATTTTTAATTGAAAGGATTATCGATACTTGAAATTTTGTTGCTGAAACAACAACAACAACAACAACAACAACAAAACAAATCGCAATAAAGAGTTTGGACAGTTCTAAGAGAAAAAATATGACAATGTCATTCCACATTCTTGAGCAAAAAAACCCTTTAGTACTACTTTATGCTTATTATGTTAAACAATCTTCAATGGTCAGTTTTTCAGGTTCTAAAACACTTCGTGCTAATAAAGATCATCAAGAACTTTAAATGATATAGAACAGAACAAAACAGAATACAAATAAGCGCTGAGTATGGTGTAACCAGCGAAAAATATTTCCTGGGCCCGGTTAACGTTGTTTGCAACGCCATTAAAACGGTTATTACATCTATGTATATTGTTCAATCATTGATTAGGAAATTCAACAGTGATAAAGTAAAACGGTACTTACCAATTCATAGCGTCTGCACATTCCATTTTCAACATCTGAACTGTTGACAATGTTGTTGTTGTAGAAGTAACATGAAATAGAACTACCGGTTTTGCAAAAGTCGAAAAAATAGCAGTTTTCGTATTGTAAACATTTCGATGAGCATTCACGCCTAGATTTATTATGAATTTTGTTGATTATGGAGGAAATCTGTGGTTCATTAAAGAAACCCGTGAATTTAAAAAAGCCATGAACCTGTTCCTGTCCAAAAACTATATCAGAAAGAAGTAAAAATAAGATAAAGCTTTGAAAAACAGCTTTCATGATGAAAAATTTAATCTTAAGGCATCCCCAGTAAGCAATTTACAGTGAAACTGAAGCTTTCAGCACTTCTCATTTTATATTCATAACGTTAATCAATATTCCTAGTAAGTAAATATTTGGTTGAAAGAAATAGGTACAGTTTCTTTCAACATTTGCCCTAAAATTCAAAAGTTGTTTAAATCTCATGAAAATAAACATATACCATCTTCAACATGTGTGTATATAAACTACCAAGTTATACACTTCTATCTTATTTTCAAAAAAAAATTTAATGACTTCAACATTTTGTCATATTTCTAAGATTTAGTAAAAAAATGATTAAAAACGGCTGCGGACATAGTTTTTTATTAAAAAAAAAACCACTGAGAAATTGGTGTCTTCTACTCAGCTTTAAGAAAAACGGGAAAATGTACTGTTTATGACATCACAATTACCCTTGTGAAAGTCTAATCAGGTAACTATTTATAGATTCTTAATTTATAGGTATTCTTGTGTAAATAAATGTTACATTTCAATTTTTGGTGATATTTTTAAAATTTATTTTAAAACAGGGCAAAATATGACTGACACTGTACCTAATTTTAAGTGTATCGATCTTGCAAGTTTCAGCTATAGATGAAATTTCACAAAAAATCTGAGATTTGCGACCATAGACCAAAAAAAATTATGTGTATTTTTTATTTTAAGTAATTATTCTTAAACATTTCTCAGATGCAAAAAATTTATGGAAATAAATTCTCACAGTTTAATTTTAGTCAATATTCGTAATGATTTCAAAAGTTATAATATAACTTTAAATTTATTTAATTTCCTTTATGATAGATAGTGTTGCAGCCTGATAATATCGAGTGCAGCGAGCTCTAACGACAACGCCTGGGCAAAGAGAAAATTCGGACTACTGCTACCTTTGATATATATAAAATACATGATTACTGTCTTGAAATATAAGCTATATATGGGCGATGGTAAGAAAACGTGACAGAGGGCGAGGCTTCCCGGCTGAGCCCCCTTCACGTTTTCGACCCGAGCCCAAATATCGCTTATATCTCAAGACAGTTATCATGTATTTTGATTATCCTGCAACATAATATCACATTTTGCGCCTCAAACGAGCTTTATTCGACAAATTTCGCTGCAAGTCTGCAGTTGAATCCATGACGCCATGCGTAAACGAAGCAAGAAAGATGACGTCACAATGCATTTGAACGTCGGTTGAATACACGAGGCTATATTGGGACATTGACCAAATATAGCTTTAGTTTATTGGATTACCTTTATTCTGTCAATGCAAGGGGTAGTTGCAGGAAAAATTAAAAAATTTGCCGTCAAATTCGTACCTACAATTCCGTGTAAATTTCTAATGGCTACCGATGTCATGATCTCGCGAGAACAGATATTATGTATTTTAAGAATGTCATGAATTTAAAGGATGAATAAAACATTCTGCTGATTCTGAAAAAATGAGTGAGAGATCTGCATGTAATTATATGCATGTATATATGCTTTGTTTTAAATAGTTGTAATGAAATTGTCAAATTCAAAGATAACTGATCATTTCTTACCGATTTTCACGTTCACGCAATTCATATGATTTTTTTCTAAACAGTTTATAGGCAACATGCTGCCTCATTCGCTTCACGGTTGAATTTTTCGTTCCGTTTTCAAATTGACAAATATGTTAACATTCAATTTAATTATTTTTAGTCGAAGAGAATTTCTTTAAATGTGTTGATTTTGAAACGTGTACTAGTATGTGCACGGTGTTTTGATTTTGCAACGTGTATTTGCGGTGTTTACTCAGAGATCTCTTCTATCTCCCTTTCTTCCGCAATTTTGTCTTTCGTTCTTTTATTATTATTGATGCTTGTTCTTAATAAAATCTTTGATTATCTACACATTCATTCACATTTATTTTTACCAAACAACCGATTTGTTTTAACAGTATTTTAAAAATCCTTATACCACATTTCCGATCTTTTTTTATAGGACGATAAAACACGTGTACACCAAGTATTATTTAAAGATATTGCTACATATCCATAATTCTGAAATTTATAGGCCTGATTAATTAGATCTTATTATCAAATGAAATTTAAGAATATTTTTGTGGCATTTTAAAGACGCTTTTAAATAAAACTACACAACATCTTCAACATTTTCATTGGCCTGCCTTATACTTTTCAGTTCATGTGACAAAATGAATTAAAGTAATTAAAATGCCCTAATTCTCTTTAAATGTAACTCAGTCATTAAACGTATCTAAGAAGAAAAGGATGTTTCTGTTTTAAAAGGTTTAGGATACTTTAGTGAAGGTGAAGCATTTTCTTTTGTTAAATTTTCATTGCAGTACGGGGTACTCATCATGATATTCCTCTGGTAAAAACCTGATAGTTTTTTTCATTAACGACCAATTAAAACTAAATAATCTGTACTACGAAATCAGATAATCTCATCTGAAAATAAAGACACGTTCATATATGCAAAAATAGCTAAAATTAAGTCGATAAACTACTGTAGAATTACACTAGTTCTAATGCATTGTTTACATCAGTGGGTCTGTGTGACGTCATATATCCACAGAATCAAGAACGATAAGCGGGAACAATTTTTGGGGTGCTGAGTTTTCACGGTTATTTTTCAGAAATGCAAAGGCAAAAACATCTTACTACACCTATTTTAACATTCATTTATACCAAGTTTTATATTTATGAAAGAAAATCAGTTTTAAAAATCGTTTCATATGATCTTTAAACAAAGGCAAATATCTTATAAAATTTTAATAGACGCAAGTAAACAATTTCATCCTTGCCTTGTATTTATGATTGAAATTACATGTACATGTACATCGTTTAAACCTTAGAACGTGACAATGGATAATGCGTTTGTAAACAACGTTAACGAACACATAGGCTGTCTGATTCCGTGGAAATATTTTTTTTTCATTTTAAATTTTCAAAATTATTGGAAAGTTGCTTATTTTCCATAACACTGTTTGTACTGCTCTAAACTAAGGGAAATAATTCTCAAAATTTCAACAGATGCAAAAAAGCATGTTTGAGCTTTCAAAGAACTCGCGATCGTTTTAAATTGATTTTTTGATTTTTGTCCTACCGTTTACTCAAAGCTAATAAAATCCATGGTACGATGCCCAGGCTCTTAAAAAATCATTAGGTTTTATAATGACTTATTTGCTTCTGTGTTGTTGTAAATGTCTGTGTATATATTTTTTGTTTCATCATAACATTTTGTATGGTTGGTAATTTTTTTCGTTTATAAACGTACTCAGTGATTATGTGTTAATGAAAAGCGTGTTAAAAATTCTGTATCCTTTTTAACAATCAAGATTAATGAGAATATAAAATAAACATACATTTACTCACGTCCATAGCTCACCGAAAATGGGAATCTTCATGCCCCCTAATTAAAATACATTAATTTTTAAAAAAAAAATGCTTTTTCTAATAAACCATGCATAAGGGTGGGAAGTTTGAGAATCAAAATTAACGTCTCGTCTCATGACCTATCGAGTCATTAATATTTATGCTGAAAGTTTCTGTTGCTTGTACGCCAATATGCGCCCTCTACTTGCATGCCTGAAAACTCATAAATCCCTCTCCCACGCTTCGCTTGAACAGAGAAAGAAAGATAACTATTTCTGATAAATAGAAAGTTATGAAAATGAAAATCAACAATTCTTGATTTTTTTTAAACCTATGGATAAAATTTACAAGTCAACTGCCACTCGCAATTAACATTGCTATAAAATCACATTTCAAACAAGATATTGGCCCGAAATTGTGCAATTCAAGAAAAATTTGAAAATCTAAAATTCGAACTAGATTGTTATTAAACTGTTAACGATTTAAACAATGCAAAGCAAAAACTGTAAGTTTATTTACAACTTTTTATAGGATCTTACTGAATATGCACTGTTGGTTATGTATCCAGATAATACCACTTGCAGAATCAATTCCATATTGACCATTCAGGTTGCTATCGTGGCAGTCTGTGCCACCAGACCCCCTTGAAGAGAACAGCACTATTTGCTCCATCTTTTTCAACGTTGTCCCTGTCGTTAGTAGTGAACATCATTCCGCTGTGATAGTAAAAACTGTCACCTGTTGAATTATAATTGAAAGGAGTCTTATATATACTATTATTAATTATTGTTTTTTATGGAACGATGGCGTGTCACCACGTTAGCTACCGATTTAAAAGAGGGTTTCGAATGGAAATAAAACTGCTCTAAATATATGTGAATGATCAGACAGTCGTGGATTAGATACTCATACAATGAATATTTGATTAATTATGCTTTGAATTTCCGGAAAAAATCCAAGCGACTAACCAACTGGTTAAAAAATTAAAACTTTAAATAGTAAAATTATGTAACAAATGATTTTATTACTTCATTGTAATTGTTTACCTCGAAGTGTTTCATGCCCCGAAAAATAAGATTTTATCAATATTTACCTATCGCACACAATCACACAATCCTGTTTAATACTAGCATACTTTATTAACATTTCTATTTCTACTGGAGGATACTAGGACTATTTATGAACAAGCAGACTTCTTTGATAAAGTAAGGACATACTATGAGGCTTTATATAAAAGTTCTGACTCATTTTTAGTTAATTTATATCTACACTTCCAACTATTAATCTCCTAAGATAGAAACACATGTGGCAAATGGTTTATAGAATGACTTTGATAAAGGAAATTTTCTTAAGTACTTTACCATATGCAGAATAATACATATAGCATATCATCTGAGATTGATTAAACAGCTAAATGTTTTACATTATTTTACCGATAAGAATAGTCAACTATTAGTTTTCCAAATATTGCCACTAAATTTCTTTTTATTTCAGTATGGTGCACCCTCAATATAAAAATAGGCAACAAACCAGTTTTTATTAGATCCCGGTATGAGAAAGGAGTAAAGGTTGTGCAAGACTTTTTTGATGAAGATTGTAACTTTTTATAATAGCATTGTCACAGCAATTTTGAAATATTTAATAAGATGTCTATTGATAGGACTTCTGTCAAACGATTTCCTAATCCAAATATTCCTTTATTTTTTTAACATATTTTTTAACTGAAAAGTGTACGAGGGACATTTATAAATCTTTGAATTATAATAAGGTTATCCCAACTTCAATTAACAAACGGAAGGCATAACTATCTCCATAACTAACTCCATATTAAGTAGATATTATTTCAGTTTATTATGTTTTTAAAATGTGTTTTAAAATAAATTTAGATTCTTCTGTCCAATGGATGAAACTCAGATTATTACATAGAATTATTTCTGTTGGAAATTTTTGAAGAAAGTCAACATTAAAACCTCTCACTTATGCAGTTTTGTATGGAAAATGAAGAAACAAGATTACACATTTTTGTTTCATGGTTTTTTCTTTAGACGAAAATGACAGAAACAAGCAATTTTACGAATGTTTAATATACTTTTCTTTTCAGTATAATTTATTCATTATTCACATTTTAAACATTTGATAGGTTTGTAACATATTCTATAGGTTCTGTGTGACATGTACAAAATTAAATCTTGAGAGAGTGATAGACGTTTAGTATAAAATCATGCATATATATATAAAATGTCTGAATTTTTTTTAAGAGAAATTTTTCGAGAATTTTACCTTTGAAGCCCTATAAAATTTGACATCACTGACCCCTGTGTTTTATTATGTCAAAATGATACTGAATACATATCTAGGCAAACTGGATAAATCTTATATGGTAAATTTCCACTGTCTTATTGTAACAAAGTTAATAATTTTATTATTTTATATGCCAAATTTACTCGATTAATAAAATAAATTGCCAAATATTGCTGGATTACTACGTCATCTAAAAATGAAATATGATATAGAAAAAAATGCAGGTATTCAAAAGAAAGAAATGTTCACCTTAAAAAAATTATTGGTCAAATGGAAAATTATTATTAATAATCATATGAATTTTTTTCATAATAAGATTTCGTTTTCTCTTTCATTTTCATTTTGTTTCTGTTTTTATTTTTTATTTTTGTTTTCCTGAGTTTACAAAGTGACCACTTACTACCAGGGCTTAAAGTTGAATGTAAGTGAGTGGAGTTTACCTGTTTATGAAAATGTTCAAGTTGCTTCAATTAATTACTTTAACTAAATGATTATAATTGGTGTGTTTGTGTTTAAAAATATCTAGGTCTTTTGGGCTGTTTCTGATGCTTTGCTTTGACAAAAAAGTAATCAAAATTTTATTAAGCAGGCACAAAGGTTGAAAGATTTGTCTGCAATATCTGATGGATTTAATATATGTGTTTTTGTTCACAAAATGCAACTTTTAAAATTTGACATCGGTTATTGGCGGTTTTTATTTTCAATATTGATTTTACTGTAGCATTCGTTAAGCTGCTTATATCAAATTGCGACATTTATGATAAATTATAATTATCAGATTCAAACACCCTATCAAAATCACTTGAGTCGGAAATAAAATGAATTCGAAAAAAACTTAAATAAATTTTAACTTATTTAAAAATAACTCTTGATTGTATAGAGGTAAGATATTGCTCAGTTACATGTACTCTAATTATGTTTGCACTTATTATCCAACCCCCGTTGTTTATTTCATCTAGCACCACATCTCCCTCATTACGCTGTTTGGAAACGTTCTATTAAAATAATATGAAGGTGTATTCTTGTCAACCACCTTTTCTTTACAATCTAAAAAAATAATTTATTTAGTTTATGAAACGTGACGTTAATTTTCTTTACAATATGATGCTCAAAACTATTGCCATCAACATACCATAAAAGTCATTGCAGCGTTCATCTCCCATATTGGTGGGGCATCGGCAGGTGTACGCTAACGATACTTGATATGTTAATTCATGCTCTAATTTTCCCAGAGTCAAAAGATTATTTTGCAAGTAATTGCTTATCATGTTACTCGAGCTCCTTACTTGAGTACAGAATAAGAAAATCATTTTTCTATTGAAAATTTTTTAAAGGTCTTTATTTATCCGTTTTTAATTTATTATCTGATGACACCAAAACAATTCATCTGAAGGTATAATTTAAAAAACTTAGGTATAGGCATCCTTATGCGTGGACTAAATGGTTTAAACCAGTTGTTAAAGAACAGGACCTGCCGCAATAAAACTGTTCAACCCAAATCTGGATGCTAATTAATGAGTAAACAATAATCTTAAATCGTCGCCATAAAAGTATTTATGAATATCATCTAAAACGAGTAACTCCAAGGAGTAGGTTGAAAATTTTTATTTTACATTTCCGTGAGACAATTTTCATCAAGTTTTTTTAATGCTTAAAGTAGCCCATTGTAGCTCTTCCGTCACAGAAAGGTAGAAAAACATACATAGTAAGGTATTAAAAACATATGCCGTCTGCTTAATTTTTTGAAGAAAAAAAATATACAATTTGAGAAAAAAAAACCTGGCAAAAAAAATTATTTTCTATTCAGCAAATTGTAGCTCCATCTCCGCTCCAGCCGGGGTTTGAACTTAAACCTGCGAAACCCACTCTCCTACTACTGCGTCATCAGCGCGCTAATCATCGATAATTCATTTGCTTTTGATGACGAATGAAACATATCTAAAAGTTTAAGCATTCCAACAAGTTATATTCTTTGTGCTCAACATTTTAATAGCGGCGTCTGAGAATGGGAGGGTTAAGAAATTTTTCAGATTTAATTTGAGAACATTTTCGGACTAAGTATATGGCTGCAACCAAGACTTGGTAGATTCATTTTTACATCCACTACATATTTTTCCTCCATTTTTTACGAAAATCAGATGCAATTCATACAGAAACTGACAAGACTGAACTTTACGCAATCCAGAATGAATATACGCATTACTTTAACATTTAGATTACCTTATTTAGCAAATTAAATGTCAAGCTGTAATAAAAACGCTGCATACTGTAAATGTCAAACTGAAGTAAATTTGTAACATTTTATTGGCGTAACTTACTTTTTGCAATAACAATATTTTCATATAGTATGTTTTAATTTTTTCGGAACATCACAAAAATTGTTGGATATACGATATTTGTCTCAGTTTAAATGACACACAATTTCTACAAATTCTTCAAAATCAATTGTTGATTGAGTGCAGTATGTAGAAGAAATCAAATTTGTAAAATTCTACGTGCATAGTTTGAGAGATAAGCCTAGAGGGAAACTAACTTTGTCCAACAATATTTTAGAGTGTATGGTTAATTATAAATAACACATGGTACGTTCCCATGCAGAAATGATATAATCTAAATCTTGTTCAATAGAAAATTTTTTAATGGTTATGTACATATAGCTACGTATACCTAAAAGTAAAGCTTTGGTACAATTAAATCTTAATAATGCTCCCACCCCTGGTATTCTTTTCAGTATGTGTTTTCACATTTTAAGCCTAATAATTACGCGTGTTTAAACCACTATTAAATACAAATTATATGGTTTCACACACAATTAACAAGCATTGATTTTTCAATAAAAATAATACCGTCTGTCTTAAAATGCTAATTATTCTATGATTTGTTTACGTTGCGTTCGACTGGAATGTAACTTTATTTTTTTTTTATTGATAACGTCAAATTTTATGTTTAAGAATGAAAAGAACTTTGAAAAGGATCGTTCGATATTTGTCCGAACTTTAGACTTAAAATGTTTATAATCCATAACACAGAGGTTAAACCTGGATCTGGATCGGTTTGTTACTATGTAATTTTTCATTATTTTTATTTATCAATTTATTGAACATTGTTTTCAACTGTGGACGCTCTATAAAAACACAAAGCGTACAAAAATAAAAATAAGCTCATTAATTTCTGTCTTTATCCCACATCAAGACGAAACAATGATACATGGAAAGACATGATTTGCATGTTTTTTTTTGTTTTGTTGTTGTTGTTGTTGTTGTTGTTGTTGTTGTTGTTGTTGTTTTTATAATAATTTTATTTTTCTAAAATATATACACCATATATAAACAACATATTATCTATCAAATTATAATAGAACAAAGGCGATAATAATGATAGTATTATAGTAGTGACAAAAATAATCATAGTACATGTATTGGTAATAATAGATAATATTTATTTATATTGTGTTATCTAATATATGTCATATGCATACATCTTTATAAAATGATGGACATTTTTTTGTTTACTATCTTAAGTCACATTTTAAGGTATATTGCTTTAAAGAAAAGATTATAATACTAATAAGAAAGTTTATCATAAAACAGGATTTTACAATTATTTCAACTCATATATTTAAATCCAAGCAAATAAATTTTGAGAAATCTAACAAAACATGTAGATGTAAGCTGCCTATAGGGATCACCACTTCTTCGTTACAGTTCATTCACATACCCTATAGACAGCGCTACTGAAGGACTGGTCTCCTCTCAGTAGATATTTAATCTATAAATTCTATTATCATATAAATATATATGTTTACATGCAGTAATATTATTACAACATATCAGCAAAATCAGTGATATAGCTTGCTCTAGATTTGTGCTTCAAACGCAAAACAGATGCGTAGTTTAACAGAGATGATTTGATATGCGCCTTAAGACCTTCTTCGGTTTCATCTATTTTTTTCTAATCTACAATACTTTTTATACTTATATATCTTTAGTGTTGTTAAGGATATTACATAATTTAATGTAGCAGATTTTCTATTGTTTTCTAAGTAAAAACCTATAATAATATGTTTCCATTTAACATCAAAAGAAAGAAATTCACTTAATAACCTCCATATCAGAAGCACATTTTTACATTCATAAATCAAATGTTTACTTGTTTCCATATCGTTATATCCTGCATTCTGCCTTCACATCTAACTTCCATTTACAGAAATAAGCATTATTACACAGTATATTGTTAAGTAGTCGGTAATTGAAGTCGGATAATTGTTTATCTTCAACATCTAAAATTTTACAGACATATATTTTCCCATTGTTGAGTACCGTGAATTTCAAACTCTTTTGACAGTCTTGTCTGGTAGCATGGTTTTTTAAACTTCATCTTTATAAAATTTTTGTAAAAAAAATCACATTTTTCCATACAAGTTATCATAGCCAGTGTGAAAATAAAAATCTAAACCAATTTTCTTATCCACAAATTTTGTATTTGCAAAATTGTATTTTCTCACCACAGATTTTAACACAGAAATAATAGTCTTATATTATAAAAGAAAATTAAAAAAAAAAAATAAAAAAAAAAAATAAATAAATAAATAAATAAATAAATAAATCTAATTGGTTATGTGAATATAAGACATGATTTGCATGTTACTTTTATCTCTGCTAACAAAGTTCGCGCACTCTTTTGAATTTCACATTCCATAACAAAATTTCTGTTTTTATCCCATATCAGGACGGTATAATGATGCATATAAAGACATAATTTGCATACAGGGTTTTGAAATATTTTGTATTTGCCAATACACGATAAGCAAAGTAAGAATTTCACAGGAAACTAAACTTACTTTATTCTAATATCGAGCAAATAACTAAAAAAAATACAAATTTGAACTAACATATTTGATTTCAGTTTGATATTCAGTATGAACCAAAGTGTTTTCAAGCTTTCAATGAATGAGTTTTATCTGGATTCTAACCATGCCCCCACTTAAAAATTCAAACCTATTAAACGCACATAGTAAAATTATCAAAACCAGGCATTGGAACCACCCACTTCCCCAGCAAACAAGGTTTTCCCTCGAATACCACCCCCCCCCCCCCCCCCCCGGAGAAATTATTCAGATTGTTAAAATCATTCTCATAAATTTGCCTATGCATTACGTTTTCAAGATATGATATTAAGAGGCCACCTTTTACTTTCCGTCTTACAATTGTACGACTTGTTTTAGAATTAACAATTTAAGATCACATTCTTTACGATTTTTCGCGTTACAGTAGCGTATAAGAATTAAGAAATAAGTTATGTTAAAAGAAACATGGAATAACGACTTTAATTAACATTTTCCAAAAAAGATGATTATAACAAATCCAAAGGAAATGTACTGGATCCCACAAATTAGAATACATTGATTTCGAAAATGCAAACTGGTGAATTGCGAAATTTGAAGTATAATTTACAAAATTCTTTCATCATGTATATAACATTTATTGGTCTGGAGACAGTTTTAAACATAGGTCGATCGAATATATCTTAATACTTTTAAAAATAAATTGTAAAGATAGAATATTAGATAAAATGTGCACTTGTCAATTATCTTTACAGTATACAGTTATTGACTGGGTATGAGAGCAAAATAGGATTTCTTGGACATATAACTGTTATATACAGCAACTGTTTTGTAATACCCTCAACTACAGATACAAGTATCATTATTTTTAAGTAGCAATTTGAGCCATTCATGTCACAGAGCTCTTCTGCTATATTTCTGTTCAGCCGAGAAAGGATGAATATTAGCTGTGACGTAGCGATCGAACATTTTAAATGGCGGACCGACAGGCAGGTCAACATGAAATTCGTTGGACAGATATACATTAAACAAAACATTAGTTATGTTTGACTTTTAGTTAGTAACAACTGTTTAAAAGAATGCATTTCTATGGGTTTAACAAAAAAGAATATTTATTACGAAATAAAAAAAACTGTATTTTGTATTTCGAATTTCGATTTACGAATGAGCATTCTAGGCTTTTGTATGTATTTGTTAGTGTCTGAACTGTTATGAAGAAACCAATCACAGTTGACAATGAATCGAAATTCAAAATACAAAATTTAAAATATAGTTTAAAATCTTAATCATCGAATCCATTCATGCATATGAAAACATGCTTCCAAGCGATACCAAACTATTCTAAATATAGATCATCCTTAAATATTCTAACCTAAATATAAATGTTATATTTTCTCTATCGCTTTTAACTGATTACATTTACTTGGACGAATTATCTTACACCCAATGAATAATTGTATCAATGAGAAAATCATGTGTTTCGCAATTGAATCTTGGTTGTTGTTTGCTCGATGAATATTTCTCCTGATACACGGAATGTATTTGCCCTGATTGTGTAAAAAGATGGAATTGTAGTGAAGGGAGGTTATTTTTGAAAATCTATTATAATCTAAATAAAATTTATCAGCCTGGTTTCAGCTATGAATCTGAGTATTATTTGTAATTTTGTAGACGCTGGGAGATCATTATTAAGATATCGTCACATCGAAGAAGATACCAAAATTTTAAGACTCCTCTTTTAAGGAAACACCTTATACATGTATATCTAGCTTGGCATTATTGAAAACAATGAAGAATACCGGTATGTATTTTATTTGTGCCAATTTGTTGACAGTCATAAAATGAGCTCATGTGTAAAATAAAGTGAAAGCTCAAATTATTGCATGTATTTTTATAATTGTTAATGTTCTAGTACGTTATTATTTACTGAGTATCATAATTAAGGTCTTCCGTTTCCAACAAAGACCTTACTAATACTAGTATTCTAAAAATTTTCAGATTTCTTCTTATTTCTTTTTCTTCTGGACGCCAACTTTGATCCTTAATATCTCGCGCGTTTATTCACCGATTCTTTTGTTTTCAGGTCTGAAAGCATGTCGCGCGTTGTTGTCGTTTAGTAGTTCAATTACTTTAAAATCCCATCCGGTTGTGAATTACTACCCTTTTAGAGAATTTAACGAACACTTTTGTCAGATTGGTTTAGCTTTAACGATAACTGACAGTTTTTCAAGATTGGCTAGTTTGATTAGATAAATTGAAAAGGTGAAAGATATTATCAATTTGTTATAAAATTGCAATTAAAAGAAGTGTTATAGGTGATGAAATAGAGGTTTTAAATTTTCATGTATTGTCCTTTTTATTTTTCCACCTGATAATAATTTGTTAAAAGATGTATTTCAAAAGTTTTTGGTATTACCAATACCTTTCATTCGGTATGAAAATGGGCTGGCCCTAATTTTATAGGAAGTTAGATGCTTTAAAAGTTTTATGTCAATAACTTGTAAAGGAAGAAACATTTCTAAAGCATTATTGAAGCAAAGTTGTTAAGAAATTAATTGATTCCATCCCTAGTATTGAATTTGATGTTTTTATCATATATAGTCAGTTTTTGCAGAAACTGTTTAGCCGGATCGGCTTTTGTACTTACACACTGTATATTTATAATTTAAATCACCTTTGTTCGGTTGAGTGTAACAAGATATAGTAACATAAAGGTATCTGTCATATATGGAACTAAAAATCAATCAGTACTTTCAGTAGTTTGATCTTGATATTAACATGCTTAGAACAAAATCAAGAACGAACGTTAACTTGTTTTAATCGCATTACAGTAAACATCGTATATTTGCAATGCACACAATCGTATTCATACTTATTCTTTAATAACACTTTATTCACAATATAAATATATTAATTAAAATATCACTATTTATAATTTGTTATACACTTGAGTTGTTCTGCTGTTGACAAATTCTTATGGTAACCGACGTCTTCCTGACAACCAAAGTCAACACATTCTGGCCGTCTTGGCCAATTTCAAATGACCACCAACATGACTAAGCTGAAGCTAACGGCTATTTACAGCAACCCCTAAACCGTCAATAAGGAACATCATCAAAGTACTGTGAGTGCTGAGAATACTCGAATGGAAAATTACTTTTTACTTTATCATTGGCATATTTTAACTAATATGAAGATTATTATTGAATGTCACATCTCTATCATCTGAATCTCGCCACTTTTAAATTGAGACTGAAAGTTGCCTTGATGTGGGGTAGATAGTACGATCTAAGAGAAAGTGTTGATCTCATTTGACGTTTGTGACGAGTTTGAGAAAATTTTAATTATATGTATGTCTTATGTCTTCACTTGTGTATGATGTTCCATTATTATTTTCCACATAACAAAGTTGAACAATATCGACACAATATCTTGCTGATTTCGTATGTGTTCATATTGCAGGGACCTCTTCTAATTTCAGATTTTTTAAGATTTCATAACACTAATCACAGACACACACTATAGCCTATCTTGATTATACTAAGAAGGATATATATTTCATTTGATGGGTAACCATGGAAACGGGTGACACTTGGGTTTCCCCCTTGTTTATTTTAGATTTATTGAAAAAACAATACAATATATATGTACAACTCTTTTTACTTTATTGTAAATACTACCCATTGCAAATGAATGAAACTCATTTCTTAAATTTTAAAGACCTCAAGAAATTTGAAAAAGGATATGAAATCGAATTACTGAACACAATGCATAAAGATATCACAACCTTAATGTAATGGAAATAATAAAATTTTATTAAATTTGACCTATCTGCAAATCTTAAAACCGGCATAGCTGCCCAAGAAACGCATAAAATAATATTTAATATTTTGTCTGTGTGTGGAGTTTTCCATTGTCTATAATCAGTTTGAGGGAATTTAGTTGCAAATGAAATTCATTGGAATATTCACTCTATTACATGGAGTAGCAAAATTAGAATGTCCTTATCATATAAAACATGTAATCTAGGAGAATTATATAGTCTTAAGATAATTAAAAATTAATCAAATAATCAGGCATCACTACTATGAACTGTCCCTGGTCGGTGGGGGATCTATTCCACTAGTCTACTGTAATTTTTTAGCATAAAACTAGAAATTATTTCTCTTCCTATGGTATTGAAATAACAACGATTTGTCATCAAACTTCCGCGATGTTATTAACCATTGATTGCAAAACCAACACCTGTTTAATCTTAGTAGGGTTAACATTTTTAAAAAACCAATGCTCTGACAAGAAAATTTGATAGAAAGCAGGTCTGAATATCTATGAATTTCGGAATAATCTGGTATTTCATTTCGTAAATCCAGTTTAGAGATTTAAGTTTCCCCGAGAACCTTATTTTAGACGTCGTCATCGAATCAGTTTACCACTTAAACATTCTTCTATATGCGTTCAATATCATAGTTGAGCTATTTTAGGCTTCTATATAGTAAGATTTGCAGGGGGCCCCTAAAAGTAACTAATTAATTTGCTCTGGTTCCTATGTATTGACCGTCTAACTGTTGAAGCATGTAAAACAAAACCTTTGTTGCATTTCATTTTATTTTCTATTATGTCAGGTTCTATTTCCATGATGAACTATGAACCCTTGATTAAGTGGAAACATAGGAATGGTGTTTATTTCAATTTGAATGTATCATTGACCAAAAAATGTTGTTTTTTTTTGTTTTCTTTTTCTTTCTTTCTTTTTTTTTTTTTTTTTTTTTTTTTTTTTTTTTTTTTTTTTTTTTTTTGTTTTTTTTGTTTTTTTGTTTTTGGTTGTGTTAAATAAATATTCATGGATAACTCTATAATCATTTCAAATGCCATACACACAAAATACAACAATATCAAATATTAAAAGCCATCGACAAAACACAAACGAACTTTAAGTGTACTCGATCTCTTTATTTCTTACAATTACTAATAAATTTAGACAAGCATTTTCTAGCTTTTTAATAAAATGATAGTACATGCTATTTATTCCTTCGTCGCTACTCTGAGTTTGTCTTTTATTAAAAGGACGTTGAAGCTTAATTAGTACTGGTGTTTCGATTTTCTTCTTACCATCATCTGAGCTCTAGGAAGAGGCTGATTTTAGCCACGGAAGTGTTTCCATTTGATACCACCTTTAGTAATATTGGGTTTATATATGAAATTCAGGTTGCTAGTGAAACATTTTTTGTGCCACCAGGCGCTCTTGGACTTAACTGCGCAATTATTAAGCGCTATATCGTTGTCTCTGTCATAGGTACTGAACATCATTCCTCTGTGATAGCGGAGACTGTCACCTGTTGTAAGATAACGAATCGTTCCCACATATTGTGTTCTTGCTTCTATAATATGTGTAAAATAAGTTCAAAAATGCATTTATAGAGACATCCGATAAAGAAAGATTGCACAAGTATTTGATCTGAATGTATGCCATTGAATATCCGACATGGAAGCCCTACGTCCAATGTTGTGTGTTCAAAAAGAAAATAAACTAAAACACAGTTGCTGCCTCAAACAAATTTTAATTTACTAAAGTCTATTCTGAACTACTGCAAAACAGGAATTCCTCAAACGGACATAAATTTTCTGTCTTCCATCTTTAGAAATAGTATAAATCAAAATACAGTAGAAATCTTTCACTTGCCATGTGCATCTGTATACCTTAAGATTTTTATCTTAATCAGAGGTGTTTTATCTGTTTTTTTCTTATATTGTTTCAAAACTAGAAAATTCCTACTTGTCCCATGTATAGTATACGTTACCCTTGAAAATATTTACTAATTAAGTCGTTGTTATAAACAATATTTGAAGGAAGTAAATTTGTAGGTTCAATTTCCATGCCTACAATGCTATGAAAATATTTTTTTTCATTTTAAGTAGGTAGTGACTATGGCTGTAGACACTGAATACAGTTATGACAAATTGCAAAACAACCTTTCTTTTCCTTAAACAGAATATTTCATTATCACCTTCTTCAAAATATATGCTGAAGTGCGCCTATGGAATCCTTCACATGTGTCATGGAAATTCATTCTTACATAAAAAATAACATGTGAATGAAGTATGAGCATTCTACCTCAAATACTTAATAGCCTATATCAAAGAAAGGGTAAAACTAATTCGTAAAATGGTAAAATATATCGAAGAAGTTACAAATCAACTTAAGGACAATTTATTTCATTAACTTTAGTCTGTCCCAAAGTATTGCTTCCATCACTTTTTGATGTTTTTAATTAAAATAAACATGCGTGTCAATGAAGTACAATTCAAATCGATAAAAGGGAAAAAATCCAGTATTTCTTCATTGATAGATCATCTGTTTTTACCCGGAAAATTTCACATGAACGAAAACACACACCACGGAGATTCAAAATGGGAAATGTTTACATCTTTTCTTCATTCGGAAGTACTCGTGACACCTCGCACAATTTTTTAACGTTATCATCCAGGGTATTTTAATGTTTTTTTGCAATCTAAAATCCACGTAGACTTTCGATTTCTGATTGTGCATTGAAACCTGAAGGGTTGAGGGGGCGTTTCAAAACAGATAATCTGGACTTTTTTATTCTAGTGAATGGGTGTAGTTTGGGCGCAAAGGTGATTATGATTATCGAGATATTACGCAAAAAGAAGCAAAAACTTGGGACAGAGTATAAAATCGAATGATTTTCTACTATTTACAATTCTAACACAAATTCAAAACAAGTTTTACAATTTTAAATAATTCAATAAAAATAAACCTTTCTGGTACATTGTATAGTTATTCTATAAACGCTTTCAACTAATGAACTGAAGTTATACAATCTAGCTTCTTTTGTCAATGATTTTGCTATTTTTGCCATTGTATATTACCTGCGTTTCCGTAAAAGCCTGATACGTTTAGAGTGTAATTTGTGGAGGGTTCACCGATTGTGAAGTTCGTGTAGCCGGCATACGCCCTTTCTCCAGTCTGATCCTCCAAATCAATTCGAAGCTCGTAGTTCCCCGATTTTACGATTTCGTGAAGGTAATAATTCCCTGGAATATTTTTATATAATCATTGATAACTATGGTGGTTTCAATGAAAATGATATATTGAAATTGTGATTTTTCAATTTGAAAATAGTTAACCACCCATGTAGAAATTTGTTGCAAGATCTCCAAACCGTTCTCGTATTCATCCCAGCATCTGTAGAAATCTGTGGTTCCATCCACACGACGCTGAAATACCTGAAGTTTAAAAATCACTTAATTAATTCTATAGGTGCATATGTTATCAAAATAAAAAGTATGAATTTTATATAAGATTTTTAGATATCTAATGTATGTTATCTTCAATTGTAATGTTATTTTTCACTTTTAGAAACTAGATCAATGACCTACTTTTTGAGTTAGTGGCCTGTGAATACATTTTTTGAAAATCTATAAGAAATCCTCATAATTTTATACATTATGTTTGAGATTCTCTTAATTGTGAAAAAAAAACCAAATAAACTAACTCATTAAAAAATGAAATACAAATTATGAAAGCCAGTTTAGCTACTAGTAATTAGATATGAGGAAGTAGGTTTTATGTTTAAAAATAATAACAGTCCGAAATTTCTCTATCAATTTTCCAAACTCAAACACCATTTTGGATCCAATATTCAAAACATTTATACTTGTACTGGTACTATTCTGATGGCATTAAATTTATGTGAGGTTAATGGTCAAAGTTTTGAGATATGGTGGCTTTTAATGTTTTTAAAGCTTTTTTTAATATTTTTGCATCGCGTACCATACGATAATCTTAAAGTATAAGTGAGATAAAACCAACAGAATGTATGCAAAATTATATTGACTAACAAATAAATTCTTAAAGTTTATTATTAGAGGGCTGCAAAAAATTTTTAGTGGAGAAAGAATCAGAAAAATTAGTTCGAATTTTCTCTGCTTTGCTACAAGTCTATTTTTCTTTGAGCCTAATTCCATAACATAGCAAAAATATTGAATGTGTTGTTAATAATTAATTCATGTAATTAATACTTATTGTGTTTAGAATAAATTTTACTCATGACATTGAACTTTATAGCAATCCGAATCAAACCCTGTGTAAACAACATCCTTAAGGTGGTATGGGACACCTCCATATTGTGACGTACTTCCTTTTAAAATAAACAATAAAATCAAGTATGATTTTATAACTATTTTCTTTCGCAAATTTATTACCTAACAGCGAAGCGCAATGGGTCAAAGCGTAAACTCGAATCTTTAAGTCATGAGTTCGAATCCCGCTGGGGCTTTTATAATGTTTAACTTTCTTAATAATTTTAAAACGTATTTTTTTACCTAATATTATAAAATTTAAAAATACTAAACCGGTAAAAGTATTTTAATTATAATGTACTTTCATCCACATTAATGTGGTCAGGTGTCCCATACCACCTTAAATGCATAAATATATTATATCTAACAATTGTTTTCGTACAAAAGAGTGGGTCTTTTTGTGGGCTTTACATTTTTATAACGACTTTTCTTAAGTTGACCAAGGTGAAAAATTAGATATAGAAATAATTTCTTTAATTTTCATTAAACAATATGGCTAGAATTATTACAATGTAACACCAATAAACTATAATTAAAACAAACATTCACCAGATTACAACTAGATGGTTTTAACAACACGATAAATAATTTCTGAGGATCTTTTTATCTGCTATATTTTCAGATGTTTTGCTTTGACACATAAAATAATTCAAAATTTCTATATAAAATTAAAACAAGCAAAGAAATAAACAAACACAGAGGTTAAAAAATTGTATAAAAATCATTTAGTTCTGTAAAATTGTTTGCGAACATTATTTTCATTTTTTACATACATGTTAATATATTTCAAAATGAAAATTAAAACATAACAAAAGGCCCATGAGCCCCATTACTCATCTGAACAATAGTTCTTGTTTCATTCTATTTCGAAATGTCTAAATATGAAACTCTTTAAAATATTATAAAACTCCCATATTTTCCAAAATTTGACAATAACATTAAACAATACATAAAAAGAAGCCTCCTTTTTTGAACACCATATCTTAAAACCGAAGATGCATCAACTGTCCAATCTTATTATCCTAAACCTAAACATATTAAAGAAAACATAATTGTAAAATAAGCCATAAATGAATATAAAAAGTGAAAGTAGGTCACCGTGACTTTCATATGAAGTATGAGGATGCTTACATAGTAAAATAAGTAAACGTAGCATTGTATTTCTTAAGATTTTTAAATATTTTTCCTATATACTTTCCTTTTTCCCATATACTTCTATATTGAACTTTGAACCCATCATAGGGCCCCAGTATTGGTCCGTGGGTCATGGTGTAAACAATTTAGAATTTTCACTATCTTAGGATGCTTGTATAGTAATCTCACAAATTGTAGCATTGTAGTTTTGAGAAGAAGATTATTAAACAGTTTCCCCATATATTTCTGTTAAACTTTGAACCCTTCTTGGGGCCCCAGTATTAGTCTTGGGGTCACAGTTTTAACAATTTAAAATATACAGTATCCGAGGATGCTTGCATAGTAATCCAACAAATTGAAGCATTGTACATGTAGTTCTTGAGAAGAAGATATTTAAACGTTTTCCTTATATATATTTATAAGGTAAACTTTGAACTCAGGGGCCTCAGTATTGGTCACAATTTTAAAAATTTAAAATCTTCACTATACAAGCTTTAGTGTAGCTATTGGCATTTCTGTTGCAGTGGTTCTTGAAAAGAATATTTTTAAGACACATACCAATTTTTACTGTTTTGTAATTATCTCCCTTTTAAAAAGGATTTTGCCCTTTATTTTAAGAATTTGGAATCCTTGTCCCATAAGGATCATGGATGCATTGTACCAAGTTTGGTTAAATTTATCTCAGTTGTTTTAGAGAAGAAGCCCAAAATGTTAAAAGTTTACAGACAGACGGACGGACAGCAGATGGACGGACGGACAGACAAACAGACGGACAGACAAGCGGACACAGAGTGATCAGAGAAGCTCACTTGAGCTTTCAGCTCAGGTGAGCTATAATGTACCCAGGTTTATTATATAATTAGCCGAAACATTTTTGAAATCGTACTTTATTTATAGCGAATGTCAAAGTCGTCATACAATCATTCCCGCGTCAACGCCGGGGCGAATTTTAGTAACGGGTGAAATAAAGCTATACTCTTTCAGGTAAACTTTTTTTGTAAACAAATAATTTTTATATCATTTTCCCATGGGAATATAGGTAAATTGGCCGGTAAAACTATTGCGATGCTTTTTATTATACAATACTACGCGAACACATCGTTTAAGGATCCTCGACACCCCGTGACTTCTACTTTTTATGATAGTACGTCACAACATGGCGATTTTAACGCATTATGAAAGAGTTTATATCGCCTTTTTGTGCTGTCTATCTCTGTGGCGAAATGGGTGTAACTTCGGTCTACCAACCCGCAGGTCCCGAGTTCGAATACTGCAGGGACTTTTATTTTCATGAATAGCGGTAAAATTTAAAAAGTTGATTTTCCCCCCAAAATTGAATTTTTTTTCTGTCATTTCCAACACATGCGAGAAATCCATATCCATATAAGTAATTTAGAATAATGGACTTGTAAGCAGAACTTCTCTGAGGTGTGTGGAGGACCCTTAAAAGCGAACATAAAATTTGATAGAAAGTCGGACCAAGCAGCTTTAACTTACCATTCGAAAGTAGCTCTTGGCTGTATAGAGATGAAAAGATTTCCCGGTTACTCTGTATATGTAATTATGTCTGTACTTACTATCCAACCCCCGTTGTCTATTTCCATCTCACACCACATCTCCTTCACAACGCTGTTTGGAAATGTTTCATGAAAACTCTGTGAAGGTGTATTCTTGTCAACCAAATTCCCGCCACAATCTAAATAAATAGTGTTTAAGTAGCTTTTCATTGAAATATAATGCTTGAAACGATTGTCATCAACCTGCCATATTTGTAGTTGCAGCGTTCACCTCCCATATTGGTCGGGCATCGGCAGGGAGAAGTGTATCCAGCGTAACATGTTTGTTTCTTTAGGGATGATATTTAAGATTTCATATAATGAAAAAATATATAAAACGATAGTATAAAATATTTAATCATTAAAAAAGTTAATTTAAAATGAAACCGTATGGTTGATTCTCAAAATTTAATAACACAGACAGTAGTTTAAACAATTTAATCATTTTCAATATCTATATAATTTTTGGATCAGGAAATAGAAGAAATAGACTACCACTTACCAAAGCATAGCGTATGCATCTTCCATTATCATCATCGGAAGAGTTGGCAACGTTGTTATCATAGAAATAACATGAGATGGAACTACCAACCTTACATTCGTAAAAAAAAAAATAGCAGTTTTATTCATTTAAGCACTCAAATGAACATTGGAGCCCAGATTTGTGATAAACTTGGTTCATTACGAGAGAAAACTGTGGATCATTGAAAAAACCAACGAATCTAAAGACGCCATGGAACTGTTCAACTCCGAAAACCATTGCAAACAAGAGGCCCATGGGGCCACATCGCTCACCTGAGCAACAATGATTTTATATGGGCGTTCAAAGGATATTGTGCCATATGGCCCCTCGGTAGAATAACAAAAAATAAATATTGTAAAGTATTGAATTTTATAATTATTTTTGCATACACTTAATCTTTGACATTGTACCTTTTTTACCGAAAATGCAAGATATAAAACTAAACTTTTTGTAGGGGTACACTGTTAACTTCCAATTCCGTATATTTTCGTTCTGCCCCCCCCCCCCCCCCCTTTCTAAAGCGAACAAAATATTTGAGAGCATACATGTACATTTTCTTCTTCAACTACTTACTAGTTACTGTATTTTTGACAAATTTATTATAAAAGTTATTGTATTTTATTAAAAAAATTCAAATAGATGTGAAGAATAAAATTGTACCTCAATGCGCTCAATTCCTCAAATTAAAAACATTCAAAAATTGAATTAGTCTTCCCTGTTATAAACGACTGTTGTTTACCTGGGGTAAACTCGTGTGACTTTTATAACCTTACTCACTTGATTGATGAATACTGTTGTCACGTGACATGTTAAAGAGCTATTATAATCAATGTATTGACAGGCATATCACTCTATTTTACTAAGGCCCACCCATTATTTTCATCTTTATTCAAAAACAACAAATGGCTTCAATCCAGGATGATTTTCCGCTGTAATATTTTCTTAGGAATAGCGATAATGCCTTTATCCCCGTAACAAAATGTGTCAGAACTATGGAAACTGTTTTAATGTTGTCGTTTTTATTTTCTCGTGTCTGAAAAACTATCAGAATTGATGTAGAATTCATATAATTCATCGTATAAAGAGGGGGCCCCAGAAAGTAGTTACAGCATATCATCCTTTAATTTTTTTGTACAAGTATTTAACGTTTAGCGAGACATTTCTAATGATCAACCAAAATCGTAGAATTATAAGCAAGATGCAGAGCTCACGATTCTGCTAGGTTTGAGTCATATTTTGTTCACATGAGTTTATTACATTCAGCTTAAGATTTCTAACTTGGTATTTCCTATTCAGCATTTAAAATGTAAACAAAGAATGGCCTCAGATCTGTGTACAAACATAGAACTGTGAGCAATGCTCTGTATCTTGCTTATAATTCGAAGCTTAACACTCAAATATGGTTAGTAAATAGAAATTGTAAACAATTAGACAGAAGAAACATGCACTAAAACAAATAAAGACCACGATTTATTTTTCAAAATGAATCAAATATATACCTACATATTTCCGTCAGCGATATTAAACTCTGTTTAAACTGAATAAACTCGAGAAAATGCTGAGCATTTCAAACAAAACACATTGCATTAATCAACCATTACGCAAAAGATCATACCGAATTACCAACAGAATGAATTGTATTTCAGTACTTTAATACATCAGATTATTTTGCGCAGGTAAACAGTCGACTGTCTGATTTACCGAAGTCTTTGTTTGATTTGATACGTAAAAATTACAAAATACAGGCGAGAGTTCCCCATGTTACATAGCATAAATAATGAAAAAGAAACGAAAATCAAAACAAGCTATAACATAATACCACCGTCAAATGTAAAAACTGTCAACGCATTGAAATATTTAACCTTAATTTACTTCACAAAATCGGCACCAATGTATCTTGCATGTTTAAAAGATTCCCTTCGCACACGAACTGTTGCACAGTAAACAAATTCATCTTTGTCAGATCGACCCGTTTATCGTACGTCCAACACGGCTGCTTTAAACAAAGAAATTCGTTTTAGAAGTATGTAATACCGAACCCGAAGTTATAAACTGATTGAAACACACCTTTCCTTTTTATTATTTTCGTAATAACTCAGATTTGAAAAAGAATTAGCCCATAATTTTTGCAATTTATATTTTCCTTGCCATAAGGATTATTTATGCTAAAATACGTTGAATTTGACTCAGTAGTTCTTGAGAAGAAGATTTTTTAAAAATGCAGCGCCCTTTTTCTACAGTTTCGAGATTTTCTTCGCTTTGAATAAAGATCGGTCTTTCATTTCTGCAATTTATATTTGCCTTCCCATAAGAATGCTTTGTGCCAAATTTCGTTGAAATTGGCCAAGCGGTTTTAGAGAAGAAGTTCAAAATGTAAAAAGTTTACAGACGGACGGACGGACAGACGGACGACGGACAAAATGTGATCAGAATAGCTCACTTGAGCTTTCAGCTCAGGTGAGCTAAAAACAACAGAAATGAAATAAAGGTCCGAAAAACAACATTCATTGTTAATAGTTCAGAAAAATCTGCTCTACATGTGTGACTATCAGCAGTTTAAATATGTAGTTTTTTAATTGTACCTAACCCTACATATTCATGAAGCGGTATCAATTCTTTTGTCAGCATATGTTTGTCTAATATTATATCCTCGTTAATTCACAAATCGTTGACGTTTAAAACTTTTGTATATGTATCGATTTTAATTATAAATTTCTCAAATAAGACTCAAAACTTTCTTTGTATATAGTCTTGAATTTACTGTTCACTCAAGAATGAGCAGCACAACATATTACTGGGGATTTGAAATCATTTATTAACGATTATACTCTATTTAGGATTATATAGTCTGTCCAAAGTTATTACATCCATCACTTTTTGATGGTTTTTAATCTAAAAAAAAAAAGCATACCTGTCAATCAAATACAATTCAAATCGATAAGAGGGGAAAAATCCAAGATTTTTTCATTGATTCATCAATTTATAGAAATATGAAATTTATGTAAAATCTATCTGAAAGTTTAAACATGTTAAAAAGTATTCACTGTGCTCAACATTTTAATGGCGGTAACCGACAATGGGAGAGTTTGTTTTTAAATGCGATACGCATTACTTTCACTATTAAAATTGTTTTAAAATGCATTATTTGGCTAATTAAATGTCAATATTCATTCAAAAAGCTGTAAATAAAAAAAAGTTGCATACTGCTAAATAAATTTGAAAATGTGAAAACAAGTAAACTTGTAATAATTTTATTACTTGTAACTTCCTCTCTGCAATAACAATATGTTCAAAAAGTATGTTTTAATTTTTAAAAATTTCGGAACATCACAAAAAATATTGCATACACAGTATTTGTTTCAGCTCAAATAACACTTAATTTCTACAAATTATATCTTCAATATCAAGACTGTTACAGATTGTTAGATTGTAGTTTTTAAGGTAGAATTCACTATATACTTATTCATGTAGAGTACAGCATGTGGGATGTGGAGGAAATCAAATTTGTAAAATGCTACGTGCATGGTTTTAGAGATAAGCCTAGGGGGAAACTCACTTTGTCCAACAATATTTTAGAGTGTATGGTTAATTATAAACAACGCATGGTACGTTCCCATGCAGAAATGATATAATTTAAATCTTGTTCAATAGAAAAAAATCTAATGGTTATGTGCATAGGGCTGCCTATACCCAAAAGTAAAGCATGAGTACAATTAAATCTTTAAAAAAGAACCTTTGATCCCACCCTGGTATTCTTTTCAGTATGTCTTTTTACATTTAAAGCCTAATAATTACGTGCGAGTAAACCACTATTGAATACAAATTACAAGGTTTCACAATTAACAAGCATTGCCATTTTCAATAACAACAATACCATCTGTCGTAAAAGGCTAATTATTCTATGCACTGTTTACACTGTGTTAGACTGGGATGAATTTTTCTAATTTTTCATTGATAAGTGTTTCCTCATTGTCAATTGTTTTGTTCAAAAATAAAAAGAACTTTGAAAATGACGTTTTGATATTGCCTGTACCTTAGACCCATAAAATAAATAGCATCAATAACACAAAGGTTAAACCAAAATTGGTTGTGTTACTGTGTAAGTTTTTTCATTTTCATCTATCAATTTATTGAACATATTCTTTATTTCCTTCTATAGTAAAACAAAACCTACATTAATAAGAATAAGCTCATAAGTTAATAGTTTAACCTACATCCAGAAGGAACATTAAATAAATACAAATAAAGACATTGTTTGCATACTCTGTTTTGAAATATATTGTAATTTATATATGCCTATACACGATAAGCAAAGTAAGAATTTCACAGTAAACTAAGCTTACTTCATTTCTAGGAATTATTATAACTGCAAATAACTTCCAAAAATACAAGGACCAACATTTCTTACTTTGGTATTCAGTATGTTTTCAAGCTCTTAAAGAGTGAGTCTGATCAGAACAGTGACAATGTCCAGACCCCCACCAAACAAAGTTTTCTCTCGGACACCCCCCTCCCCGGAAAAGATAATCGTTCACATAAATTTCCATATGAATTTCATTGTGACGATGGGATATTAGGTCTTACTTTTCGTCTTACAATTGTACAACATGTTTTAAAATGAACAAGTTACGATTACACTCGAAATAATTTTTTCGCCTAATAGTAGCGATTAAAAATTTACAAAGTACGTTAAATAAAACTAATATGAAATTACGAATTTAGTTCATATTTTCCAAAAAAGATCCCATAAATTTTCATAAAAGCAAAGAGGTAAAGTGCAAAATTTGAAGTATTATTTACAAACTTCTTTCACACGTATATGACATTTATTAGACTGGACGCAGTTTAAAAAATAGTTCGATCGAATATATCTTGAAAATTAAAAAAAATCGTAACAATAGAATGTTAGAAAAAATTCGCACTAGTCAGCAATCTTTACATTATACAATTATCGACTTTGTATGAGGGCAACATAGTATATTTGGACATAAAGACACAAATGTTGCCCAAAGTCGATGCATGCCAGATTTCCAGTCAACAGTTTTGTAATACCCTCTACTACAGATACAAGTATCATTTCAAGTAGCAACTTGCGCCATTCATGTCGCAGAGTTTCCTTATAGTTCCGTTCAGTCGAGAATGGATGAAAATTAATTAGCTGTGACGTAGCTGTGACGTAGCGATCGAACATTTTTTAAGGTGGACTGGTAGGCCAGTCAACATAAAAATTTGTTAGACCGATTAACATTAACCAAAACATTAGTTAAGTGACTTTTTTGGTAAGAACTGTGTAAAATAGTATATTTATATTGGTATAACAAAAACGAATATTTATGAGGAAATAACAATAACATAAAAGAAAATAATTACATAAAAGAATATTTATGAGAATATTTATAAGGGTATAACAATTATACATTCGTTATGTATTGTTCAAAACCAATCAAGTAGATTAATCTTATAGACATTTTGTATAATAATCTTTGTATACAATAAAAAAGGAAAAAATATTTTTAAATAAAAGAAACATGGCTAATTAAATCAAATTTGCTATCGTAAGAGACCCCATATTAAAAGAAAACATACAGTTACCTGTTTAATTGGCAGGGCTAAGTCACAATCAATGCTATTTACTAAAGAGGCCGTGTTCAATATAGCTACGATTGTATATATTCTTGTGTAATATTAAAATTTTAAGATAAGACTTGCAATATCCTCCATAATAGCGTATCGTTGAGTAGCAATTTTACGTCGTCTTATTTTAGTTAAATTAAATTCAACCATACATTCAGAAATAACATTGACGCAAAGTAATCTTTATATCACATCCACAAAATTACGAATTATTCACAATATTTAACTTAAGATCAAAAACAAGTTTTCATACACAGAGGATTTTTATTTTTATGATTCAATGTGTAGTAAAATGGAGCCCAAATAATTCTATGGAGAAACTTTCTAAGTTTCCGAACTTGTGTCTGATTCTTTTGACTTTGTGTCAAACTATGTCAATTCAACAATAGATTATAGGCCGCATGCACCTATAAGACATTATTCAGGGTAGGTTGTTTTAAATTGTTTATTAAATAATTGCTAAAATTAATTTGTTTGTAAAAGAAATTATATTGTACATGTAGGTCAACTCATCCAATGTAGTCAATGTCAGATGCTTGAGTTCAGTGTTTAAGCCTATTCCATACAATCCAGACAAGCAAATAAGGATTCAGCCATTAATTGATCGGCAAGATGCGTGTAGAGTTATCATTAAAACAGTATTGAAGCGAATTTCAGTAATTTCATTTTCATGTTAAGGTAAATGGAATAATTCTCAGAACGACAATACGAGTGATTGTAATTAAACTGTCTAACTATTCATTCTTTATTTGATACTTAATTTACATCTTACTCATTTGATATTAAAATAGCTTAATATAAATTGTATAAGAATATAGCTTATATCGAAATATAAATTGAGCAACTCCCTATACGTCGTTTAATTCCAATTCAGAATCGTTTACCTTATCAAGAATTATTGGAATGATCACATAACGTTTACATATTTATATGCATAAAGATTACAGTGTTTTCTGGTGAATTTCTATGGTCAGCGATTCCGCAATGGCAAACATTGTATGAAGTTGTGCGTTTTAGTTTGTTTTTTTTTTATTTGTTTTTTTTTTCATCTTTTTGTTTAAAGGAAAGTTATGAAGTTATTAATAAATTCGTTGTTCATAATCTATAAACCAGTAGTTAAAATCACTGTTGCATCTTATATACATGTACATGTATTCTAATTTTATTTTGAGTTCCTCTGAGCTATGCATTAAACTTGTTTAAAATGATTTTTACGTGGCGCAAGGAAGCCAACTCCTCGTTAACTGAAAAAAAATTCTCCTACGAACGAATATATCAATCATACATCGTTACTTCCAATATTCAAACTTTTTTTCTTACTGAATGTAATCTAGTTTCTTTAAAGAATCAAAATTCCTTTCAACTTTGAATTGGTTTTTCATAACAGTTCAGTCATAAACAACTACATACGAAAGCCCAGAATGCTCATTTGTGATTCAAAAATCGAAATATATCTAAAAATGTTAATCAACGAATCATTTATGAGTATCACGGTACGAAAATTTGCATCCTAGCACTATCAAACTGTTATAGACGAAGATCATGTACTTTCAAATTCTGCTAATTTGGTAATATCTGTAAATACTCTTAACTACACAAAAATGTTATATTTTCTCTATCTCTACTTAACTGATTACATTTACTTGAATGAATTATCCATCTCGCACGCAATGAATAGTTTGATCAGTAAGAATACCATGTGTTTTGCAATTGAATCCTGGTGGTTTGTTCGGTCTGTGAATATTCCTCCTCATACGTTTTAACCCAGAACGTATTCGTCCTGATTGGGTTAAAAAAGGTTATTTTAGTGAAAAGAAGTTATTTTTGAAAATCTGTTTTAATCT
>WFKH01007768.1:29153975-29171665 GCA_016163765.1 Magallana hongkongensis
CAAATCAAACATATCAAATTTGACACAAATAAGCAAATTGGAAATTAGAGTTGTAGCGAGCCCTGGGAACAGATGCTCACTAAATATAACCCTATTTAAGTTCAGCTAAGGATTGCGCCAAATGGACATGGAGTGTCCACCGCCATAAGGGCGGTAGCTGAACACAATCATTAAGGTGCTTACTTAAGATGTTTAAGAATATATAATCTAAGAATTCAGCATGTTTAATTTATGACTGGTATTTAGCTAGAATTAAGTGTATGCCATGGCCATTACATTATGACACAGGGTACTAGTAGACTCCTACACCTGACGAAACAAACCTTTTCAAAGCTTTCTTTAAGGTTTTAAGGAAAATTTTATTGCCTTTTTCCGTCAAATGCACCCCATCCCCCTTGAATAAGCTTTTGTCAGATGGAGTAATCTTTTGATAGCGAATGTAGCCTCCTTGGTGTGCCAAGAGTTTTGTAGCAACAAAGCACTTTACTCGCACCCGTGTCTTATTGAGAGCGTTGTTGTCTCTAGCATTACGCCATTTCAGTCTAGGCAGTATTTGTGACCAAATAATTTTCGTTCTTGGCAACAGTGGAGAAAGTGCATCCAAAGATTTCTCCATTTTTTCGCGCAATTCGCTAGATTTAATCTGACAAATGTCATTACCACCACATTGAAGAACCAGAAAATGTGGAGGGTCTTCATACCGTAACAATTGCCTGATTTTGGGGAGGAGATGTCGCCATCTCATGCCGCCTTTCCCCTGCCACCATATGTTAGCTTCCATGGGAGAAAACCCAAGATTGGACCCCCCATTCATCCTAGCATAACTAAATGCATGCCAAATAATTGAGGATCCAACAATCCATACTTTAACGACTTCTGAAAGAATATATATATACATAAAAACACAATCAAATTACTCAGTACAACTCAACATTTCTGTGCACTACAATATGAACACACAAGATATAAGAACGTCAGGTAAGCTGCTAGAAAAAGGTCAACAGTTCAACTTCTCAATCATGAATTAACTTTGAGGTTGGTATTCTTATATAGCGCTTATAAGCTCTTGACTCCCAACGCCCAAGTTCTTTAATTTGACCATCTGAAATGCCATTGATAGAAGCTGTTGTGGCGCCACCTATCCTAAAGGAATGTGATTTGTATCTTTTAATATCTACACCAATACATGACAGAGATTTCTTTAAAATGGCATTAAATTGGTAACGAGTCAGTGGCGACCTATCAAAATGACAGAAGAAAGGGCCTTGCATTTTAGGACGCTGCATTGAGAACTGCTTCAACAACTTTACTGGACAGACCTTACCCTTTACTGCAGGCAAAATCAATACAACTCCCCTACCAAGTTGATCTGTTTTTGAACGAGCCACATAAATCTTAACAGCTGAATTGTCCTGAAAAAATTGGATGCTGGAGGCATCCATTGCATGGGAACTACTGCCTTTCATGCTATCCAACATGCTATCCAACACTAACTCACTCAACCTGAATAGACCAAAATATGAACACGAAAAAACTGCCTAAAATAATAAAACTTCATACAAGGAGCTGCAAACAACTGGAAGTACATTTATTAACTTTTCCAACAAAGCAGGTGTAATGGGAAGTCGAGCATCCGTGGTACTTATCAACCTTGACATGCCTGCCAACAGTTTTTTGACAACAAAATTTTGGGTGGGGTCCCGTGTGCATTGAAGTTTGCATTTAAAACTAATGCCAGACAGATATGTTCTTACAGATGCAGATGACAAACCTCTTAAAGAACAGCTAACAATGAACTGTATGATATGTTGATCGGAAGGAGGCCATACTAAAGGTAACCCACTGGAGACCCTAAAACGGTCAAATTCAACTAAACCTGTCTTATAAGCCAGCCTAGTATTTATTGCACTAGAACCTTCAATTAATCTGTTAAACTCAGCCTGGAAATGATGGTTAGGAAAGAATCTGGTATTGGTGTTGGTTCCAAGTCTGCCTGGGGTACAAGGGTCCGAAAACGCTGAAACTGACAACGAGATAATGCATCAGCAACTTCATTATGAACACCTAAAATATGACAAGCCTTGAACTGAATAGCACTTAACATGGATTGCAGCACTAAAGGGCGAATCAAACCCATGACACGCTTTGACTTTGATGATTTTTTTTTCAAAATTGCAACCAAGGCCTCATTGTCCACTCGAAAAACAATTTTTTGGCTAGTTAATTGATTCCCCCAAGCATGGATTGCTAAAACAATTGGGACAAGCTCAAGAAATGTTATGTCCCTCATTGCTTCTGTACCAGCCCATTCAGTGGGCCACTTAAAAAACAACCAATGATTTCTAAAGAAAGCACCACAACCCAAGTCTAAATTCCCCGCACTGTCTGTAAAAAGCTGTAAATGCTCATCATCTACCCAGTCAATCTGAGGAAAGTAATAGCAGCCATTGAATAAATCTAAAAATGTAAGCCATACTCTTAAGTCCTCCTTAACTGCTACTGAAACCCTAATATAGTGATGTGGTTTAACAACACCTTGCATGACATCATAAATACGTCTAGTAAATGCTCTAGCTGGCGGAATGGCCCTTAAACAAATATTAAGTAATCCTGCCAGAGCCTGAAATTCTTTCAAAGTAGCCTTCTTCCTTGCCAGAAAACTAATAATTAAATCCTTTAAACTACACAGCTTATCTACTGGAATTTTTATTTTCATTTCTACTGAATCTAATTCAAAACCTAAAAATATTAGAGAAGTTGTGGGCCAAACTGTCTTGTCATCAGCTAAAGGGACACCTAACTGCCTACAAAGCTCCACAAATGTTAACATGAGTTCATTGCATGCATTGTCACCTGCCTTACCAGCAAACAAAAAATCATTCAAATAATGCACCACAGATTCTTGGCCAGATTGCTTCCTTAGTAACCATTCTAAACAAGTTGAAAACTCTTCAAAAAGACTACAAGACACTGAGCATCCCATAGGCAGGCACTTGTCAAAGAAAAACATATCATTTAATCTAAAACCTAAAAGTTCAAAATCTGATGGGTGGATGGGAAGCAATCTAAATGCAGATTTGAGGTCAATTTTACCCATCAGTGCTCCTGTACCCAATAAGCTTAGCAACTTAACAGCATCATCCAGCGAGGAGTAATTGACTGAACAAAATGACTTGTCAATAAATGAATTTACACTAGAATTGGCAGGGAAAGATAAGTAATGAATCAACCTGAATGAACCATCTTTCTTAGGAACTAAACCTATGGGTGAAAGACGTAAATTAGGAAAAGGTCTTGATCTAAATGGACCTGCAACTCTTCCAGCTTGAATTTCTTTAAAAACTCTCTCAACAATCTGAAGCTCATTATCTCTAGCAGACTTTAAGTTGGAACAATTAGTAGCGTCCCTTGGACCAGTGTAATTGAGTTTAAATCCTTTCCAAAATTCAGCACTTCTCTTATCAAAATCAGAATTTTGTAAGTAAGCTGCAAGGACTTGCACATTAATTGGGGAAAAACCTAGGCCCTGCAGCTCTGGGTACATTAGGGAATCTGGCTCTGTGCAGTTGAGTTGGTCTTGGAGAAGGATTCTGGCTTCTGTACGGTGATGGGGATCTGTGACCTGAAAAATCCCTAGCAACAGGTTGATAATTAGAAGACCCTACACACATGACTGATGGATGAGGCCCACTACAGCTCAAACATTTATGTAAATATTGACACTGTTGTTTAACACACACCCCATAATTATTAAAATCATAACATTTCAGAAAACGCCCTCCTGTTGAAGGCTTTTGCACCGGGTTAGCTGATGGAACCATATACATGTACATTAGCCAGAGCTCTTGGTCTACTACTCCCCATGATGCACTAGGATTTTTAGCCATTCTCATCCTAAATTGCTCATCATAAAATTTCCACCCTATTCCTGCACACCTTGTAGCCCCTAGTCTTATAGTGTGGATGTATTTCAACAAGCCAAAAAAATTTTCAGGGTGAACAACAGCAAATATTGATGAAAAAATTAAGAATGCATCCGTCCACTGCTGTACATTTGTAATCTTAACTGAGGTCCTTTTAGGTTCAATAACCACTTGACCATTTGATATTGTGAGAGTTTGCTTACCATCCATCGGGATCGGATTGGATAGTAGCTGACCTAAATCAATAAAATCTCCCTTAACAATTTTTTGTTTTACTGATTCTGAAACATTTGCCCCCAAACTGTCATAAATACTGGCAACTGCATTACCTGCTGTATTGCCTTGGATAGAGGATCCAGGACCATCGCCATAGGAAGAATCCACACTTGGAGTTCAGACAGCATCAGTAGATCTAGACACACTGGTAACCGATCCACTGTTTGACACGGCGTTAATGTTGTCCTCTACCGCTAGAACAGGAGTTGTAGTTGCAGTATTTCTCCTCTTACTTGGGGCTGGTGGCCGCTAGGCACTGGCAGACGCAGCGGGTCTCTTTCGAGCAGGTTTCCCCCTTGGCATACTCTCTTATTTATCTGAAACTAACTTTTTACTACAAGAAAAAAACAAACAAACAACGTACCCTGTTAAATGATTACTGAAAATGTATTATTCCTGCCCACTATCAGAGTTATTTATTTCTCTGCCACTATAAAATTTCAAACATGTGGCCGATTAACACTGTTTAAAATCGTGCACCATTTCAAACATGTAGCCGTTTAACACTGTTTAAAATCGTGCATCATTAAACGCTATAAATAAAACAATGAAGAAACTAAAGCTATAAAATATTTGTGAAATATTCTTTTTTTAAAATTTTACGATCTGAAGAGTTAATTTTAACAATGTTGAATTAAAATAAACAGATTTCAAACTGGATATGCGATTTCTCGTCTGCTTCACTCCGTCGATGAAAAGGAAAAGGAAGTGCAGTGGGTTTTGACTAATTGACGAAGTAACTACTGGGGTATGCTAATAACCCCAACCCCAAACCCCCCCCCCCCCCCAAATAATGGCCTCTCCAATAAAGCGATTTAATTCTTTACACAATTAAATCGAAGTATTTTGTTGATTACGGAGGAAATCTGTGGTTCATTAAAGAAACCAATGAATTTAAAAAAGCCATGAATCTGTTCTTGTCCAAAAACCATTACAGAAAAAAGTAAAAAATAAGATAAAGATTCGATAAACAGCTTTCATGATGAAAATTTTAAACTTCAGGCATCCTTCTAGTAAGCAATTTATAATGAAACTGAATTTTTCAGCACTTCTTATTTTATATTCACAACGCTAATCAATCTTCTTAGTAAGTAAATAGTTGGTTGAAATTGTATGCCTAAAATTTTAAAGTGTATCGATCTTGAAAATTTCAGTAATAGATGACATTTCACCAAAAGTGTGAGCCATGCGACCATAGACCAAAAAATTATGTGTATTTTTTATTTCATGTAATTATTCTTTAACATTTCTAAGATGCGCAAAAATTCATGGAAATAAATTCTCACAGTTAAATTTTGAGTCAATTTTCGTAATAATTTCAAAAGTTATATTAATTTTATTTTTTTATTTAATTATTTCTATTTTTGATATATGGTCTTGCAGCTTGATGATAGTTGAAAATCGATTAAAACATACATGAAATGCTAAAATAATTTTAATAGGTTTTTTTGCAACAAGCTTTATAAGAATAACGTTAAACATATCAAAATTGTAAAATTATGATCGAAAGTGAAATCTATTATTTGATGAATGTTTTCACTCTGTTTATTATGTTTTATATATAGTATTACAGCTTGCAACACTCTATTAACTTTTGTAAAATACATTAAAATATTTCAATATTAAAAGTTGATCTGGCCGAGAAAATACTATCATTTAAACTGTTGGTTTTTTTTTTCAGACTATTTGTTAAGGTTAAGAATATATCTTGTTTAAATTTTGTCGCAGAAATACAGTATCGTGTGATATTACATGTTTAAATGCCAATTGTCGAGTTTATACAAGCAATGTATCCTAAATTAAATTATTATATATCAATTATATATTTATCATCGGTGATAAAGTCGTCATTAGTTGCATGAATTTACTAATGCTAAGTTCTATAAATTAAAATTAAAAGTAAAGGCTATGGTCAAGATCTAAAAAAAAAATTTGGTATTTGGGTATATGCTGAATATAGTTTTGTATGGAAACTATATAAAGCATATATTAATTTTAATTTGATGAAAAGGTCGGTGCAAACACAGCTGCAGAAAATATATTTGACCTTAGACACGACTGTTCAGAAAAGTTGTCTAAAGTTAGCTCTCATCATATACCATAAAAGAATCAAAATCGCCTTTAATCTATTTTTTAATCCTTATCATAATCAGTTGATGTACTTTAAAAAATCTGAATAGTTTGAATCCAATTCGAAACAGTTATGGATCTATACCTTAAACAAAGGCATTATATCTTAGGAAAGTTTAATAGCTGCAAGTAAACAATTACATCCTTGCCTTATAATATGATATTAATAACATGAACATGCACATTGTGTTTACCTAAAAACGTAAAAATAACTAATGCATTTGCAAACAACGTTAACGAGGACATCATCTGTCTGGTTCCGTAAAACATTGATTTTTTTTTCATTTTAAATTTTCTCAATAAATGTTAAGCTGCTTATTTTCTATAACACTGTTTATACTGATCTAAACTAAGGGAAATTATTATCAAATTTTCAATACATGCAAAGAAATATGTTTATATATGTATATATACTACTGTCAAACACGAAGAAAAATGGAAAATTCTACTTAACCTTGATGATTCATTCTGTTGGAAAGCAATATATAATGCACTTTTTAAATGCACAAAAGACAGTAAACTGTTATGGCTGGAATATAGAATACTTTACCGAATTTTAGGAACAAATATGTATTTATTCAATTGTAAAATAACTAACAACAACAAATGTAATTTATGCACAACTGAGTCTGAGTCAATTGAACACTTGTTTTTTTACTGTGATAAAAGTAAACAACTGTGGATGCAGTTGGAACACTTAATATCAATTTATTGTCAATCCAATGTCCATTTTTCATTGTGTGAAATCATGTTTGGTTATACAAAAGAAAAAAATGATATTTTTAATTTATTGATTTTGTTAACGAGGAAATACATATTTTACAAATCAAGAAAAAGCTCAGGCCTTTTTATCAGTGAACTTGAAAGTTCAATTTATTCTTATTATTTAATAGAGAAAAAAGCATATGCTACTAAAATGATGCTAGATAAATTCACTATAAGATGGAGTATGCTTGATAACTTTATTACATCACTTGAATAATGTATTGGTCTTTATTTAGTTTTATTTTTATTTGTTAAATTTTCCCTAATTTATCACCCAAACATAATTAACTTGTATGCATAACCAAGAATGGAAATATTTTCAAAATGATAATTACTACTGTATGATTTTCAAGGCTTTGTACATTTTGAATGAGTGTGTGAGTGAATGAGTGTGTTTGTATGTTTGTCATTGTCTCTTCATGTTTTGTCCAATAATTAATAAAATGTGGGAAAAAAAATATGTTTCAGCTTGCAAAGAACTCGTTTTAATAGATATTTTGACATTTGTTGTTTGTTTACTCAGGTCGCGATCGAATAAGATCCATACCAGGAAAATAATTTTCAAACTTTCATTGATTTTTCCCTAGAATTGCTGTATATAGATTATCAATTGCAAATGTTCGATAGAGGCTAACAAGGAAGAAAACACATAAATGAAAATAATCACACATAGTTGAATCATCACTCATTTTGACGAAGAATATATGATAAATGTTTGATATATGAAATATTATTGTATGTGTACTCCAAATGCTGAATATCAATGTTTTACCTAATTGTATGACTTAAAAATATATTGTAAAATAGCTGTCAGAACTACAATTTTATATCATTAATTCTTACATTTTAATTGGATGTGATGAAATATGATTTCGTGCATTTACATTGTACCTCCAAAACTTTATAAAAATTATACTGAAAATGTTAGCTTGTCTTTTATATGCACATTCACCGACGGACTACCTGAATTTTTTGTATTCCAGATCTTTCCCGGTTATGCATATTCATTCAAAAACTATTTATCAAACCCTGACTGCTATTCTCTTGAAAATACCGCTAAAACTTATACATTCCTTTTGCAATACTTGAATGGTTTAGTTTATCCTTTCAAAAAGCGAATTGACGTCAATTTAGTTTCTTAACCTATATATACTAATTATTTATTTCAATGACAGTAGAAATTTATATCAAAGAATATTTGTGATAAGTTTTCTTTTCTAATTGCTTTCGACATTTTTATAAAAGAATCAAACATAAATTTGACCACCATAGACGCTGCTGCCTTGGCCAAGACCAATCCGCTATGGGGGAACTGGCAGTTGCAGCTCGCAAATAGGTTAATTAAATTCACCGACATAAGGCATTCTACCGGATGCATTGCGAAGAGTAAGTCGTAGAGTTTTTAAGGTATTTTTCATAATATATGTTATTTCATTAATGCGCTATACATATGTTTATTATTTTGTTCGTGGCTGCTCATCGCACACAGTCTTTTATTAGTCCCCTACCGGTTTCACCGGAGGGGACTATAGCTTTCCTCTGCGTCCGTCAGTCCGTCTGTCTGTCCCACTTCAGTTTTCCACACTTTTTTTTATGTATTTGAGGAATAGTATGAAACTTGCTGAACAGCTTAAAAATGTCAAACTACAGATAAAGTTTACACTTTTGTAGCGTCTGGTTGACATATTTTCGAGAAAATTAATTTTTTATATTCCAATTTTTTAATGTTCGGGTTCGTTATCGGGTTCGGTGTGTATTGAATAAACGAGGCCAGTATGTGAGATTCGTCAGTAATAATATCGTGCGTTACTTGTACCATTCCTTTTATCATTTCTAACAAACAAATAAATTCTGTAAAATAGTGTCAAGCATTGTGTTGCAAATTTAATCGGCAGGTTGGTTTTTTTTTTTGGTATTATTACAATCGGGTTCGTTATCGGGTTGGGCTGTTTAACTGTTTGGTTTGATTCGGGGTACAGAAGACGGTAAGAAAAGATATTGTGCATAATAGTGCATTGTTTTTACAAATTTCTACCAGCGAATACTTAATGAAATTGGCGAAATTATTACATTAAAGAGTATTATTTAACCTTCTTTGGATTTAATTTCTATATCAGCTATATAGTTTGAATTTCCTCTCTTCTTTTATCTCTGATTAAAGCATGACATCTCGTTTACAATAGTTCTGAAATAGTTGTGTGCTTGAAAGCTTTCATAGAATAACACGAACCGGTAGGGGACGTGTATTGCTTATGCAATACTCTCAGAATGCTTGTTGATTTAAAAGCTAGCAAAGGCTAATGTACTTGAAGTGGAAATCTAAATTCTTTTAAGACCTGAAAGGGCGGGGGAATGTTTTACATCAAACTAAACACGCAAATATGCCGATGTCTAATTGCATGTTGCAATTATTTATGTTACACTTCTTTAACATTTTTTGAGTCATGTGGGTATTGGCAAAATGAAACTATTCTCATTTATAAAAGTTGACGGACGTGAACTCATCTTTTAGTTGTACGAGGTCCAGGCTCTTCAGACTCATTGATTATGTTTTACTGAAAATCGTGTAAAAATTTACAATGCACCTAAATGGGATTTGTTTAGTTCAGTTTTAAGAGAACTCATTTCTAACTATTTACATTTACTAACTAAAGTGTTTTCACCTATATTTCTTAAGAAAGTTTATTTGTAATGATATTTAAAGAATATAGAAGAATACAGTAAAAGACAATACTGAAATTAACACGATTTTGATTCCTGTTCTAATCAGCTTAAAAAGACCTATCTTAATGAATAAATGTATTCCCTTAACTTTAAATGCATTGTTTACCTATTAAAATATTAAACTTCATTATAAATGCTGCGATATAAAAGATTTACATTGCTTATAAGTATCTTCTTTTGTGCTATTGATGTTGACTTTGTATTGATTTTTCCGTAATCAATGGAAACTTAAACTTTTTTTTTGAGGGAACGAACTCCACTGATTTACACGGGCTGACATCAGACTTCCATGTAGTTGAAGTAACCATGGTAACCTACACATAAAGGGTTGATTTGACTGTTTCCTCTGTATGACGTGCTGATTGCCACTAGTGTTAGTAATATAGTAATATAAACAGAAAAATGCTTCCTTAAGTGTTTCATACGGGCTTTGAAAGGAGCAATCAATGGAGAATATAGATATACATAACGCACAGGGAAATTCACTATATTGGTGCTCCACCTCCGCCCCGGCCGGGGCTTGAACTCGCGACCTCTGGAACCCACTCTCCTAGCAGTGAGCGGCCACCGCACTAACCACTCGGCCATCTAGGCAAGACAAAAATCTTGCTTTCGATGACGAACGGAACCTAGCGCGCTGGTCGCTCATCACTACACGGTCGTTTGAGATACAGGTGGAATACAGTTAAACGACAATTTGAGAGGATCGAAACGATACACATTTTATATTATAATACATTGTCAATGGAGTGTTTAACTGTGAAAAATCATCGGCTGAACTGTATTAAACTAATAATAATAAGACTTTATGCATTATTAGGAATATAATAACACAACATATCGATAGCATATCAATTAACGTTAATGCATATGGCTCGAGAGCAATTGTATTTCACAAAGAAATCATCATGAAACAAATTCGTATGTATATCGAAAGCATTTGTCTCTTTCACTAAGGGTCTATACATATAGCATTGTACCATGGCCAGGTATCAATTTTGTATTATTTCACAAATATGACGCAGCTGCGACGGAAGACCTAGTCGTTGCTTTGCAACGAGCTCGTTTCTAGTTGTTTATCTATTACGTTGTAGCCTTAGCATTCGAAGGCAAATAACAAAATGTAACATGTTGCTTCGTGGAACAGGTCGGTAACAATCCCAAGCAAGGTGCACTCTTTCTTTGAATATTTCAAACATTTGGCTGTTATGTAACCAGCGTCAATAAAAAAGTTAGCAGATGACAGTAAGACGTAAACAGCAGTATGCCGTTGAGATCTGACGTGTTATTATATTTATTGTAGTATTATTGATTTTTGATCACACGTATTTTGTTTATTTAAATAAAGTCCCATTCGGAGACCCTCTTTTTGAGCATTTAGACACGGCAGCCATCCACAAACATATATGAATTGTTTAATATAACATTTGTTCTCATCATTGTAGAGAATAAAATACTTTTTTAAAAGATGTTTTAAAGGTAAAATTATACAGTATTAAAATGTATTGTTGGGTGAGCTTTCGTACCTACAGACTGTTTCTTTATAATTTAAACCATCTTTGTTCGGTAAAGTGTATCGAGTTACTAGTATAATAACATAAAGTTATCTGACGTATATGGAACTAAAAATCAATCAGTACTTGCATCAGTTTGATTTTGATATTACCATGCCTAGAACAAAATTAAGAACAAAATTGTTTTAATCGCATTACAGTAAACCTCGTATATCTGTAATGCAAACAATCGTATTCAATCTCATTCCTTAATAACACTTTATTTACATTATAAATATATTCATAGAAATATCACAATCTATAATTTTGTTATAGACAGTTATAGATTGTTATTGAGCCGGTCTGCCGTTGACAAACTCTCATGGCAACCGACATCTTCCCGACAACCAAGTTCAACACATTCTGGCCGCTTTGGCCAATTTCACATGACCACCTGACAAAGCTGATTCAAAAGCTAACGGCTACTTACAGCAACCCGTAGAATGCAGCAACCAATAGGGAAAATCATCAAAGTACTGTGGGTGCTGAGAATACTTGAACGGAAAATTACTTTTTACTTTATCATGGCATACTTTAACTAATACCAAGATTATTATTGAATGTTACATCTCTATCATCTGAATCTCACCACTTTTAGATTGAGACTGAAGGTTGTCTTGATGTGGGGTAGATAGTACGATCTATCATCTGAGCTCTAGGAAGAGTCTGAGTTAAGCCACGGAAGTGTTTCCATTTGATACCACCTCTAGTAGTATCAGTTCCATGTTGGCCATTTAGATTGCTAGTCAAAACTTTTTTTGTGCCACCAGGTGCTCTTGAAGGTAACAGCGAAATTATTAAGAGCTATATCGTTGTCTCTGTCATAGGTAGTAAACATCATTCCTCTGTGATAGCGGAGACTGTCACCTGTTGAATGATAACGAATCGGTCCCACATATTGTTTTCTTGCTACTATGTGTAAAATAAGTTCAAAAAAATGCATTTATAGAGACATCCGATAAAGAAAGATTAAACAAATCTTTGATCTGAATGTATGCAATCGAATATCCGACTTGGAAGTCCTACGTCCAATGTTGTGTGTTCAAAAACAAAATAAATTAAAAGACAGTTGCTGCCTTGAACAAAGTTTAATTAACTTAAGCCCATTCTAAACTACTGCAAAACAGGAATTCCTCAACCGTACATAAATTTTCTGTCTTCCTTTTTTAGAATAAATTAGTAATCAAAATACAGTAGAAATTTCACTTGCCATGTGCATCCTGTATACCTTAAGATTTTTATCATGTATTTTTATCTGTATTTTCTTACATTGTTTCAAGACTAGAAAATTCCTGCTTGTCCTATGTATAGTATACGTTACCCTTGACCTTGAACATATTTACTAATTAAGTCGTTGTTATAAACAATATGTGAAGGAAGTACAGTAGGTTCAATTTCCTTGCCTACAATGCCTATGAAAAGATTTTTTCATTTTAAGTATGTAATGACTATGGCTTTGAAAACTAAATACAGTTATGAGAAATTGCAAGACATCTTTTGTTTTCTTTAAGCAGAATATTTCTTCTTCTTCGAAATATATGATAGACTGCGCTTATAGAATCCTTCACTTGTGTCATGGAAACTCTTTCTTACATAAGAAATAACATGTGAATCAAGTATGTACATTCTACCTCAAATCCTTTATAGTCTATATCAAGGAGGGGGTAAAACTAATTTGTAAAATGGTAAAATATATCGAAGAAGTTACAGATGAACTAAATGACAATTTATTTTATTAACTATAGTCTGTCCCAAGTTATTGCTTCCATCACTTTTTAATAATTTTTAATTAAAATAAACAAACCTGTCAATAAGTACAATTTAAATCGATAAAAGGGGAAAAAATCCAAGATTTCTTTACTGACTCATCAATTTATAGAAACATGAAATATATGTAAAATCTATCTGAAAGTTTAAGCATTTTAAAAAGTTGGAGAATATTCACTGTGTTCAACATTTTAATGGCAGTAACTGACAATGGGAGAGTATTTTTTTTTAAATTAGGTACGCATTACTTCAACTATTACAAATCGTTTTAAAATGCATTTTTTAGCTAATTAAATATCAACCTTCATTCAAAAAGCTGAAATTAAAAAAAAGTTGCATAATGCTAAAAAAATCTGAAAATGTGAAAATAAGTAAACTTGTAATATTTTTATTACTTGTAATTTCCTTTCTGCAATAACATTATGTTCAAAAAGTATGTTTTAGTTTTTAAAAATTTCGGAACATCACAAAAAATTTTGGATACACAGTATTTGTTTCGGCTCAAATAACACCTAATTTCTACAAATTATATCTTCAATATCAAGACTGTTACAGATTGTTAGATTGTAGTTTTTAAGGTAGAATTCACTGTATACTTATTCATGTAGAGTACAGCATGTAGGATGTGGAGGAAATCAAATTTGTAAAATGCTACGTGCATGGTTTTAGAGATAAGCCTAGGGGGAAACTCACTTTGTCCAACAATATTTTAGAGTGTATGGTTAATTATAAACAACGCATGGTACGTTCCCATGCAGAAATGATATGATTTAAATCTTGTTCAATAGAAAAAAATCTAATGGTTATGTGCATAGGGCTACCTATACCTAAAAGTAAAGCATAAGTACAATTAAATCTTTAAAAAAGAACCTTTGATCCCACCCTGGTATTCTTTTCAGTATGTCTTTTTACATTTAAAGCCTATTAGTTACGTGCGAGTAAGCAACTATTGAATACAAATTACAAGGTTTCACAATTAACAAGCATTTCCATTTTCAATAACAACAATACCGTCTGTCGTAAAATGCTAATTATTCTATGCATTGTTTACATTGCGTTAGACTGGGATGAAATTTTTTAATTTTTCATTGATAATTGTTCTGTCATCGTCAATTGTTTTGTTCAAAAATAAAAAGAACTTTGAAAATGACGTTTTGATATTGCCTGTACCTTAGACCCATAAAATAAATTGCATCAATAACACAAAGGTTAAACCAAAATTGGTTGTGTTACTGTGTAAGTTTTTTCATTTTCATCTATCAATTTATTGAACATATTCTTTATTTCCTTCTATAGTAAAACAAAACCTACATTAATAAGAATAAGCTCATATGTTAATAGTTTAACCTACATCCAGAAGGAACAATAAATAAATACAAATAAAGACATTGTTTGCATACTCTGTTTTGAAATATATTGTAATTTATATATGCCTATACACGATAAGCAAAGTAAGAATTTCACAGTAAACTAAGCTTACTTCATTACTAGGAATTATTATAACTGCAAATAGCTTCCAAAAATACAAGGACCAACATTTCTTACTTTGGTATTCAGTATGTTTTCAAGCTCTTAATGAATGAGTCTTATCAGGACAGTGACTATGTCCAGACCCCCACCAAACAAAGTTTTCTCTCGGACACCCCTCCCCCCTCCCCGGAAAAAGATAATCGTTTACATAAATTTCCATATGAATTTCATTGTGACGATGGGTAATTAGGTTTTACTTTTCGTCTTACAATTGTACAACATGTTTTAAAATTAACAAGTTACGATTACAATCGAAATAATTTTTTCGCGTAATAGTAGCGATTAAAAATTTACAAAGTTTGTTAAATAAAACTAATATGAAATAACAAATTTAGTTCATATTTTTCAAAAAGATCCCATAAATTAGAATATCTTCGTAAAAGCAAAGAGGTAAAGTGCAAAATTTGAAGTATTATTTACAAACTTCTTTCACACGTATATGACATATATTAGACTGGACGCAGTTTAAAAAATAGATCGATCGAATATATCTTGAAAATTAAAAAAAATCGTAACAATATAACGTTAGAAAAAATTCGCACTAGTCAGCAATCTTTACATTATACAATTATCGACTTTGTATGAGGGCAACATAATATATTTGGACATAAAGACACAAATGTTGCCCAAAGTCGATGCATGCCAGATTTCCAGTCAACACCTGTTTTGTAATACCCTCTACTACAGATACAAGTATAATTTCAAGTAGCAACTTGCGCCATTCATGTCGCAGAGTTTCCTTATAGTTCCGCTCAGTCGAGAATGGATGAAAATTAATTAGCTGTGACGTAGCTGTGACGTAGCGATCGAACATTTTTTAAGGTGGACTGGTAGGCCAGTCAACATAAAATTTGTTAGACAGATTAACATTAACCAAAACATTAGTTAAGTGACTTTTTGGTAAGAACTGTGTAAAATTGTATATTTATATTGGTATAACAAAAACGAATATTTATGAAGAAATAACAATAACATAAAAGAAAATAATTACATAAAAGAATATTTATGAGAATATTTATAAGGGTATAACAATTATACATTCGTTATGTATTGTTCAAAACCAATCAAGTAGATTAATCTTATAGACATTTTGTAGAATAATCTTTGTATACAATAAAAAAGGAAAAAATATTTTTAAATAAAAGAAACATGGCTAATTAAATCAAATTTGCTATCATAAGAGACCCCATATTAAAAGAAAACATACAGTTACCTGTTTAATTGGCAGGGCTAAGTCACAATCAATGCTATTTACTAAAGAGGCCGTGCTCAATATAGCTACGATTGTATATATTCTTGTGTAATATTAAAATTTTAAGATAAGACTTGCAATATCCTCCATAATAGCGTATCGTTGAGTAGCAATTTTACGTCGTCTTATTTTAGTTAAATTAAATTTAACCATACATTCAGAAATAACATTGACGCAAAGTAATCTTTATATCACATCCACAAAATTACGAATTATTCACAATATTTAACTTAAGATCAAAAACAAGTTTTCATACACAGAGGATTTTAATTTTTATGATTCAATGTGTAGTAAAATGGAGCCCAATCAATTCTGTGGAGAAACTTTCTAAGTTTCAGAACTTGTGTCTGATTCTTTTGACTTTGTGTCAAACTATGTCAATTCAACAATAGATTATAGGCCGCATGCACCTATAAGACATTATTCTTGTTAGGTTGTTTTAAATTATTTATTAAATAATTGCTGAAATTAATTTTTTTGTAAAAGAAATTATATTGTATATGTAGGTCAACTCATCCAATGTGATCAATGTCAGATTCTTGAGTTCAGTGTTTAAGCCTATTCCATACAATCCAGACAAGCAAATAATTGATCGGCAAGATGCGTGTAGAATTATCATTAAAACAGTATTGAAGCGAATTTCAATATTTCATTTTCATGTTAAGGTAAATAGAATAATTTTTAGAACGACAATACGAGTGATTGTAATTAAACTGTCTAACTATTCATTCTTTATTTGATACTTAATTTACATCTTACTCATTTGATATTAAAATAGCTTAATATAAATTGTATTAGAATACAGCTTATATCGAAATGTAAATTGAGCAACTCCCTATATGTCGTTTAATTCCAATTCAAAATCGTAAACCTTATCAAGAATTATTGGAATGATCACATAACGTTTACATCTTTAAATGCATAAAGATTACAGTGTTTTCTGGTGAATTTCTATGGTCAGCGATTCTGCAATGGCAAACATTGTATGAAGTTGTGCGTTTTAGTTTGGTTTTTTTCATTTGTTTTTTTTATTTTTTCATCTTTTTGTTTCAAGGAAAATTATGAGGTTATTAATAAATTCGTTGTTCATAATCTATAAACCAGTAGTTAAAATCACTATTGCATCTTATATACATGTACATGCATTCTAATTTTATTTTGAGTTCCTCTGAGCTAAGCATTAAACTTGTTTAAAATGCTTTTTACGTGGCGCAAGGAAGCCAACTCCTCGTTAACTGAATAAAAATTCTCCTACATACGAATATATCAATCATACATCGTTACTTCCAATATTCAAACTTTTTTTCTTACTGAATGTAATCTAGTTTCTTTAAAGAATAAAAATTCCTTTCAACTTTGATTGGTTTTTCATAACAGTTCAGACATAAACAACTACATACGAAAGCCCAGAATGCTCATTTGTGATTCAAAATTCGAAATATATCTAAAAATGTTAATCAACGAATCATTTATGAGTATCACGGTCTAAAAATTTGCATCCTAGCAATATCAAACTGTTATAGACGAAGATCATGTACTTTCAAATTCTGCTAATTTGGTACTTTTTACTTGAATGAATTATCCATCTCGCACGCAATGAATAGTTTGATCAGTAAGAATACCATGTGTTTTGCAATTGAATCCTGGTGGTTTGTTCGGTCTGTGAATATTCCTCCTCATACGTTTTAACCCAGAACGTATTCGTCCTGATTCGGTTAAAAAGGGTTATTTTAGTGAAAAGAAGTTATTTTTGAAAATCTGTTTTAATCT
>WFKH01007768.1:29171765-29209091 GCA_016163765.1 Magallana hongkongensis
GGTTATTTTAGTGAAAAGAAGTTATTTTTGAAAATCTGTTTTAATCTAAATAAAAATTATCAGCCTGGTTTTCAGTTGTAAATCATTATTATTTGTCATTTTGTAGATGCTAGTTGAATATACGTAAAGGATATAAGCCGAAAACTGTCCATTCTGTGAGAGAAAGAACTTATCGAGGCCCGTAAGGCCTGTTGACAATGCTGATAAATATATTTTTCAACTTTGAACAATAAAACCAGTCTTGCATAGAACTTTCTGTTGTTCACTTAACAGTTTCAGGTATGTGCAAGGGGTTTATTAAGCTGTGCTGTGAAAATTTCATATTCATTCACTCTTCTACTAAGCAACACAATCTCATTCTCTACTAGGGAGAGCATTTCTTATTAACAATATTTAAGGATGTAAAAGAGGTACTGCAAACTGTTTTAAGTGATATTTTTGATATGGAGGGTGGGAATGCTGTGCCAAATTTTGATATGACTTACAAAATCATTTGATGAACTGATTAAGGTACTTCACTACACCGAGACTTATACTTTTTAAGATACTACGTCACAAGATGGCGATTTAAATGTTTTGTTAAACTGTTTGTATCAATCGATTCAGATGTATATCGTCATAGCTCAGTGGTTAAAGTATCAGGCTTGTGAACCACAGATCATGAGTTCGAATCCGCCTGGGGCTTTTGTTCATGTTTACTGAATGAAATTTTTGAAAATATCATGTTTTATCAAAAAAATGCAAATTTTTTCGCCTACTTGACATATATACTTCTTATCCATCATGCTCTCTATCATAATCAAGTAATTTTGCGCTGATTTGAGAAACTTTTTGAAGGTGTAGTGAAGTACCTTAAGCCAAAACAAAAACCAACACCAAAACAAAGAATGCATTGACCGGTTCCGATGCAGAAACTTTTCCAGGGGTGTGGAGGATGTTGACGGTCAAGATTTAGTTTTAACTTTTTCCAGGGAGAATGTGATCGAAAATTAACTTTTAGATATGTGAAGAATATAGTTCTCATATAGTTTCACAATTTTTTTCATATAGTGCAGTGAAATTTGTCTCAGTCTACGTTCTGATTATATCTACTGTGATTTGTGGTTACAAGTTATTAATATGATAAAGTGGATTAATTTTGATTCGTGATTCTGAAAAGAGTAGATATTATATATCATACTGGATAATATTTACTAGTTCTTAGTGTTTCTTCGCTGTATCATGCTAGTACCAGGTAACCTGTCTCATTCTCAGAGTGTTAAACATTAAATCTGTTTCTTTATTTGCAAATGTGATGCCTTTATTCTTGTTTCCAAATTACCTGTAGCCGTCCAATAAGTTAACAGTTTCACCTGTCTCTGTCCATTATTTTTAAGAATGGACACTTTTCTATCCATTATTTTTAAGAATGGACACCTACAGGTAGCTTATTGGATTGTTTTAAAATTTAAAAGTATTCTATTTAGAATAAAAGCCAAAAATAACAGAGGATTACGTAACAAAAATGTTTTAATTATTATTTATATATATTATATATTTTTTTATTATTTTATTATTGACCATCACATCGAAGAAGATACCAGAATTGTAAGACCCCTCTTTCTAAGGAAACACCTTATATGTCTAGCTTGGCATTGTTGCAACCATTAAAGAATATTTATTTTATACCATAAAGGTAGGGTGCCGATTTGTTGACAGTCATCAAATGAGCTCATGTTTAAAAATATAATCTTCAAAATTTGATTGCATGTATTTTTACAATGTTTTATGTTCTAGTAAGTTATATTTACCGAGTATCATGATTCAATATCTGTTTGTCACACGCTATTTCAATCCGCAAAAAAAATGGGAATGCATCGAAGATGGTGGCAAAGGTAGCCTTCAAACACATTTAATTTACTTTCAATTCTGTCACATTCAAGCATTAATTATTAAACATCTGTGTATTTCTGTTCAGGAGTTCCGCCCATTATTTCGCCTTTATTATGGATTTGCGTCCCAATTGCTAATCTTTACTGAAATCCCCCCCCCCCCCCCTCCGAACAAAAAAATCTTTCAGCTGTTGTAAGTTGTAGAACTAGGGTACAGTAAGCTTCCTTCAAATCAGCTACCGTCAGCTGATTTAATCATATTAGCTTGTCCATCCGTCTTTGTTTCCCTCTTCCTAACAAAAAATGCAAAAACAAAATGTCTCTGAGGACAAATAGGCTTTTATTTGTTACATATTCTGCATACATGATGGTGACAAACTACATCAGCATCTTCCCATATTATGACCGATCAAGTATGTACGAGGGTTGATCCAAAAGTAATGTCAAAGATGCGATAAAATCGTGAAAAATCCGCGTAAAGTGACAAAAATTCGTGCTTAGAGATATCGACTTAATTCAATTCAGACCTGAAAATCCTAATGCATTATTATAAATATTTCTGAAGATAATATATTTTGTAGAGCGTGAGGTAAGGATAGTCGCCGCACGCTAGCGACGTCATTTCTTGATCTTTGGCGTTTTGGTAGAATTTCGTAATTAAGTACTCTATATAAATTCGCCACGATGCTCTAGTTTACAATTTTTTATCCTTTTTTTTCATAAAGTAACTAATTAATCTTTTTGTAATCGATGGAGAAGTATATTGGATTTTTTAATGTGCGATCAGTTTGTCGAGGTCTCTACAAAAAGTCATGAACGTAGCTTTATAATATAGCAATTGACGTAAGAACCCAGCTTTAACTTTCCTTGAGAGCGTATGTCTTTTATCTATCTAATTTATTTATTAACATGACATATGCTTTTATTAGGTATTGGAACCATGTTAATGGTGCCCTGTTCACTCGCTCTCAATTTTAGGTTGATATATCAATTCCAGTACATTTTCTACAGTGATTTCTATCCATCGAAGCACAAAAAATGCATTGTATCACTATTCGCATGTCCAGCCTTTTTATCCCTTGATCTAGAGACAAAAGGCATTGCGTAGATATCCGAAATGGACGGTAACGGTTCCTAATTTTTCAAAACAGTTAGAAAAAGTTTATAATATATCTGTTTCAAAATATTGTGTTAATTGGGGCTTTTTTGAATTTTGAAGCATGTAATTTATTTATAACTACAAACCTAAAAAAAGACGTAAATTCATGACGCGGCGATGTCACGTATATATCATGCTATAAACATCAATATCTTGTAAAGTGTTCAACGAAAGTTGATCAAAATTTTAATTCGAATTTGAATTTTGATAAGGAAAATTTTGATGTATTATTTTATACAATACAGCGCAAGTGAGAAGCGCGGTGCATAGTGTGACATTACTTTTGGAACAACCCTTGTACATATAGTCAACGAGATAATAAGTTGGAGCAGTGACGTATCGGCGGGAATCCAGAAAAAAAGATCGGTAGAATTAATATTTGCTGTTGAAATTTTAACTGTTCCAAACCACCGCAGAGGTCAAAATTTGGAACCTACAGTGTATATGGAAACAAACTTTTATATCCTATATATACTTATATAGGGGGTTTTTGTAAATAGAAATCATAAGAACGATTATTCACGTGGATGCATATTCTACAACGATAATCAAATTGCTACATGATAACATCTATATTTATCCTATAAAATTTATTTTATTATTTATTATGTACTGTTTTCGTCCACGATGTAAAATTGCTTTCCTGATAAATATTTCAGAACTCAAGTACCTTTTTTATATTACACAGTTTTACAAATATTTTTAAAATAATAAGACAATCTTTTTCACCTTTTTCTTTTTTTTTATTTCACGTATGCGGGAAATGGGAAGGAGGAGAGGGGCACTGAGTAATATAATGCATGCCTTCTACTTTTTTAAGGATACGATTATATAGATATTTATATATTTAAAATAGTTTGGTGTCGCTAGGACACAGGATTTCACATATGTATGATTTGATTGGTTAATTTAGATATTGAATTTCATCTCATATTTCGAATTACGTATATCGAAAATGAACTTTTGTTAAATTGACTTATAACGCAAAAATATTTCAGAGGTTTCAGTTAGCTAAAATTCACTGATACTTAAAGTGTTTTTCATTAGTTACTGGTCTTTCAGTCCAAAAACTAGAGTTTTGAATCTGTAAAACTATAAAGTTGTAATAAATTAACTAAAAGGCGTCTTTTTGCGAGCTGATATGGCATCCGTTACGTTTCCAACGACCTTATTTAAAGTTACAATCATTGTCATTCCAGTTTTCAGCACTTTAAGAAAGGTAAAGTTGTTTCTTATAAAAATACATTTACAAAGTATATAATACAATATTGTTTTAAGTATAGATTGTTAATCACAGATGCAAACCATTTATTTGAAGTCCTCCATAAAGAGCCACATCATTACAAAATTCATGTAATCACTCACATTGATACAGTAATTTTTCAGTTGCAATTTAAATTGTTATTGAAATGCAGACAAGTTTTTCATACCTCGTAGGACACAACTTTACATAATTAAATCAGTAATTTTTCTAACGTTATCCGTTTATCCGAGGAACGCTGTAACAGAGGAAACTGCTATTCTTTTTTCCTCACCATCATCCGAGTTCCATTTAGAGAATGATAATAGCCACGCCAGTGGAACCAAATGATACCAGTGGGATCGTCGATTCCATATTGACCATTCAGGTTGCTAAAATGACAGGTTCTGTGCCACCAGGCCCCCTTGTTGGAAACAGCACAATTAAACGGTTGTCCATCGTTATCTCTGTCGTAAGTAGTGAACATCATTCCGCTATGATAGTCAAGGCTATCATCTGTTGAATCAAAGAACCATTCTATAGTTAATAGCTACCTATCACCTGTTGAATCAAAGAACCATTCTATTGTTAATAGCTATCTAGACGTGCGTATGTAGTAGTTTCAAACACCGATTTTAAAGGAAACTCTCGAAATGAAATATTTTGTAATGCAAGCCTGCAGTAGAAGTTTTAATCGCTGATTCAAGTGAATGATATTGTTATGTGCATTATGCATTGTATGATTTTTGCGTTCAAAAATTCAACACCAAAAACATGATTGCTAAAGAAGCATGGATTTGATTTGACTTTACAAATAAATGCTCTTTAACCATAACACTGACAATGCTTATTCATAAAATACTGAAACTTGTTTACATAAAAACAATGAAAGCTCTGTCTCTCACGCTACTCAACACTTACATTTCATAAAGCATTTATAATACAAAAATCAAAAAATTATAAGTACGCTCGTATATCATATCAAGTTTTCAAATTTAAGTAATAACACTCTCAATACTTAAATTCAATTTACCGGCGTGTATATGTAACTTGAATATTTCATGCTCTGTGTACATACTTGCATTTCCGTGGAAGCCTGATACGTTTAACAAGTAGAATGTGGAAGGTCCACCGATTGTAAAGTTCGTGTAGCCGGCATACGCCCTTTCTCCAGCCTGATCCTCCAAGTCAATTCGAAGCTCGTAGTCCCCCGATTTCACAAGTTCGTGAAGGTAGTAATTTCCTGAAATATTTTAAGACATTTAATACGTTGCGAAGCTTGTAAAAACATCAATAATAATGATCCTTGAAAATTGTTGTTTTAATTTTTTTTAAATAGTTAGCTACCCATGTAGAAATTGCTGTCAAGATCTCCAAAACCGTTCTCGTATTCATTCCAGCCTCTGTAGAAATCTGTAGTCCCATCGACACGACGCTGGAATACCTTATTTTAAAATTATCCTTATTATTCAAAATGGTCTTATTAATTTGAGGTATTTTGATTCAAAATTGTTTTTATTGTGATTAAAATTTGATTCTGCGTCAGATTTGATTTTTTAACATTACTTAGACTTCCCTGCATTTCGATAATATATTTATGCTATGAATCTTGCAAGTTGTAAAAAAAAATAAATGTAATGTTACAACCCAGTTATACGTTTCAGTTTAATTATTGCGTCATATATTCCCGGTTATGCTTACTATCCAACCACCGTTATCGATTTCCATCTCGCACCACATCTCCTTTACTGCTTTGTTTGGAAACTTTCTATAAAAGTTGTGTGATGTCTTATTCTTGCCACTCAAATTTCTACTGCAATCTAAACGAATCAAATAAGAAACACAATTTTAAACTTTAATTTTGAAGACAATATAATAAAGTATGGTGATTGATTTTAAAACAATGTATTTACCATAATTGTAGTTGCAGCGTTCAAAGCCCTTATTTTTAGGGCATCGGCAGGGAGAGGTGTATCCGCTTTTACATGCTTGTTTCTTCAAAATAAATGAGCATCACTCATTTTTATATGAAACAAATAAAATTGAATGGATTACATCATAGGTTTTCGTAAACAGTTACTACGTTCTTTTCTTCCGGAGTCTTTTCGTTAGATAAATATATACAGATATATCAACTACAATAAAAAAAAATTTAAAATAACTCGTAGAAGGATTTTTAATTTTTTACCCCCCCCCCCAAAAAAAAACAATAAAGATACATATGTACACGTGTTATTTACATTCTTTAGAAATATTTTGAAATGCAATATTGATGATGTAACATTGCACTTACCAATTCATAGCGTCTGCATGGTTTACTTTCAACATCGGAGGTGTTAGCTAAGTCGTTGTGATAAAAGTAGCATGAGATAGAACTACCAATTTCGCAAAAATCGAAAATGTAGCAGTTTTCATCTAGTAAACATTCCGATGAACATTCGAACATAGATTTGTAATGAACTTCGTTGATTACAGATGAAAGTTTAGGACTGGTGATAAAACCGACGAAATCAAAATAGCCTTGGTACTGTTCCTGTCCAAAAACCTTTACAAGAAACAGCAAATATACAATGGAGTTTCTGACTACTGCTTTCATGATGAAGAATTAGGAATCCTTTGTTGGGTAAGCGCCCCAACATTTGAGATTTCAAGAACATTCTCTTTGATATATATATAAATGTATTATCCAATCAATTTTTCATTGTGAAAAATTGACTATATACAATAAGGTACATATTAGGAATAAAATAAATTTGATTAAATTGCCAATTAGAATGTCTTCATTGATTTACGGGATAAAATTAGAAACCTAACCATTTACCACAAATATTTTTGTATTGCATATATTATTCCAGTTTAATAATATCGAGCTGATGTAATCACTTAAAACTTTTTCAGAAATATATGAATGGTTATGTACGTATATTTCCAATTAAGGCAAAGTTCTCATCAAACTTTAATAAATGCAAGAAAACCTTTTAATTTTGATGCTGATATTGTTTTGAGTGCATGCATTTCCATTTTAAATATGAAAAACTACTGCTGATGTAAACAACTATTACACAAGAACTGTTTAAATTTGCTTAGCATCAACAATTGTTTTTAATAAAAATATTTGAGCTTTTGTTAAACTGCTAATTGTTCCTCTACAATGTTTACCCTGTACTCGACAGAGGTACATATTTGATCAAATTTTCATAGATTCAACGTCTGTATGGTTTGTATGAGATATTTCAATACTTGTCCGAACTCTGATTAAGATTAGCAACCATACAGAGGTACATATTTGATCAAATTTTCATAGATTCAACATGTACCTCTGTATGGTTTGTATGAGATATTTCAATACTTGTCCGAACTCTGATTAAGATTAGCGTTAATATTTTTGATTTCAATTTCAATATATGTATACAAGTACATATATATGTTTTACAAAGATTTTCAATTCAAGGTTAAGTAACACATACAGTATAAATAGGCATAAATGTAAATTGGAAACAACCTATCATTAACAAATGATTTTATGATTTAAAGATGAATACGTAATTGTTATTTCATATATTATATTATTTTATTGGAATATATCTTATTCAAAACACTTTTGATAAACTAACTACATTAAAAAGGTAACTTTAATAGAATGCTTGGAAATATGGTTGAAAATAGCTATTTTTAAAGCATTTTCAACATTAAGCATTTTAAAGTTGTTAATATTTTAAACGTACCAATTTTCTTAAATGTAACTGAATGATTGGTTATATAAAATAAATAATATTCTTTGGTATACTTATTTATTTTTACTTAATTTGCCCATAATCAACTAACATCATCAAAACTGGGTTGTGAATTAAATTGTCAATTTCTCTTTTCCCTACTTAACGTAATCAGAGTCATTGTATTTATTGTCCAAATTAACAGACCATTTGAAAACTAACAAGATTCAGATATGAACTTGTCATCAAATAAGTGAGACACATTTGCGTTATAGTAGGTCTCAAATGACAACATTGTGAGAATGATGTAACTTAACGTTAACAATTATGGGCGTTAAGTGGTCAACAAAATACTTATCAGATCTACCTTAAACTTTCAAAGTTGATATCTTTAGTTATAGACTTTAATTTAGTAAGGAAAAAATTAAAGTGTTTAGCAAAATATTTTTCTATATCTTTATACATAGCTTTTCTTCTGATTGAGATTGATACATATGTATTTAAAAATGGCTACGACAATCCAGTCTTCTTAATTCGTCTTTCATAACTATACCTTTATAATTAAACACGTTTCAGCAATTTTACTTTACTTCTATCATGACATAAAGAATACAACTTTACATTTACTGCAAAAACAAAATATCATAATAAGTGTACAGGTATCAATGACTTACCGTTATTTCCAATTTCAATTCTTCCACTTGTTTAACAATTATCTTTATGTTTAAAAATACAGTTTTTCCTAAGAGGGGGCAGTAACGGAGGCAAAATTTTTTAAACTGATTTATACACTGAAAGACTAAAAAGTTGCCGTTCAGGTTGATTTAACCTCTAATTTAGGTTCTCCGATCCTCAGCCTCAAAATATTTTTTTTCATCATAAAAATGTTTTTCGTCCTTCAAACTTATTAAATTAAATGAAATAAAAAGAAATTATTGATGGTATCGATGCATTTGACAAAGTTATTACAGGTTTGCCCTAGATGATAATTGAATACATATACCAGCTGAAATCAAATTTTAATAAATGTTTATACAGGTACATCCGTGGCTTGAACCCCTTTACCTTAGGTAGTAACAGGCTATAGATCTCTGTGGACCCAATAAGCCAAATATTTCGTTGAATAACTGTTTAAACTATTAACATTAGAAGACTAATTAGAATGGTCTATGTAAAAGGCAGATTTATGGTACGAATAAAAAAATTCCGGATAATTTAGAGTTATCGGACATTGCTGAGGATCGGAGATCGTTAAATGATCAGTTGTCGTTCATTTACGCAGCATTGGTTCTAGAGTTGGCCAGGGGTTCCAAACCCTCTGCCCTCCCTGGCTGTTTCTTATGTGGTCATTGGAAACTTCCTTAACTGAAAACACAAAATTACGGCATTACGTCAAACATCCACTATAACTGTAGTAATTTCCATATCTGAGTGATCTATACCTTCCTTTTACATATAGATTATTTACGTACTTTTAGTCACCTTCAAGTAATATGAATGTTTATTAAATATCAGAAAGAAATGTAAAAAAAAAAAAATAAACAGTTAAAAGTTTTATGTAGGGTATTACGGTCTTCGATGGTTGCAAGCATTGTAGAAAAAATATAAAACTCACGTCAGCGGTTTCTGTATATTTTCTTCAAATTTTCTTATACATTTATACCCTCATTAACTATAAAACATAAACGTTATATGGATCGCTTCGTAAAGATAAAAGATGAAAAAAAACAGTTATCATATTAAATGACTGTTGTTATGAATTACATGTATTAATTAATAAGTCAAGACCTTCATATATTTATTTAGATCTGTTGTTTAAAAAAATTATATCATACATTATACATACATCATATATTCAATGGACTTCGTTCAATTCTTTTTTAAAAATCCTATAAATTGTAACCTAAACATTTCAAATATACAAAGAATTGATCTCAGATTTTATTTTGACGCATGATTAAAAACACAAAACGTCCAGTGGTATATTTCTCTTTTATAATTACATGAATTCATATTCCTCATTACTTTTTCGATGTCGTTTACCCCCATTCCACATGGCAAACACGGAGTCCAAGATAAGAAATCCCTTCACGTGTTTGTCCATCTGCCCCGTTCCTGTAGAATTTATATAAGATTCATAGGCATCTATATAAAGGAGAGCCCAACCACCACGAATTGTATTATTTCCCCAAAAGCCAGCGAAAAAGAAAATCGAAATGTTACGAAACGTAATTTGTGTATGCCTATGTGCGGTGAATTTAAGTTCGGCTTTCATTCTTGATACATTTTTGGGAAGTGCAGTTCAACCCGTATCAGCACTTGATGTTCAAAAATATCTAGGAAGATGGTTTCAGGTTGGTTACCTTATAAAATTCGGCTGTTAGAAAATGATTTTAATATGTTTTTATGTATTATATTTGTTCTAGTATATATTTATAGATATTAAAATGATAAAATATAGATAAGATTTAGTAGTTAACCGTTGAATACTTTTGATTTGGTATTTTTAAACAAAAACACAATTCAAAAGAGAAAAATACAATATGTATAACCATAAAACAATATTTTCATAAAACACATTTTTTTTTATATATTTGAACTATAACTTGGATTTGACTCTAAAAAATGATTAATAGAATTCAGTTTTTTTACTCGAGAAAAGTAATGATAGGTAATTGGCTATTTTATTTTCGCATTATGTCGAGTTCATAGTTTTTATGTACTTTTTAAATTCACATTTCTTTAGATGTATGGATCTCAGTCCATTTATGCCACATTTGAAAGAGGTGCTTACTGCGTCACTGCAGATTGTAAGTTTTAATTTATTTTTTTTAACGTAAATCAATATATGTCATAATCAAAGTATGTGGTACTTTTGTAGATATAATATTCATACTGACAGTTGATTGTCATAAGTTAGTGACGTTTTAAATGAGTTTATGTAAGACGAGTACGTTTAGATTTCATTTTTTTTTAAAAATTGTGGTTGGTCTCTATTAAACGTCATTATTTGAGTTTCAACAAATCTCAGGGTAAGACGTTATAGCGGGGTTTTCACAGAGTAAAATGGGTTTAAAATTTATTTATATGAAAAGTGTTGGGTGCGATATCTTTACGGGGGGGGGGGGATAAACGGGGGATTGTTGTTGTCTTGTTTATAATTTTCTGAAACAAGGTCCAGATGATGAACATATGAAGTTAGTTCAATAAATTTCATTAAAACTAAAATGTTCCTTACAGACACATTAGCAAATGACGGAACCAATCACATCACTGTACTTAACTCTGAACGACTGAATTCTGGCACTGGTCCAATCAAGGTCATTCATGGATACGCCACTCCAAGTGACATCCCAGGAAAACTGACCGTTCACTTGGAGACAGTTATATTTGATGCCCCATGTATGTATTTTGTTTAATTTTTTAATAATTTGACCGACCATGATCTTTTTATTCATTAAATGCACATGCTGTTATGTTTCAAGAAGAAAATAAGGTATGATTATTTTTCCTGATAACTATTAATTATGTTATTTTAATTAAAGATTGGGTTATCAAGCTAGGACCTGCTACTTATGGAAGTGAAAACAAATACCAGTATGCTATAGTGAGCGACAATGTCAAGGCCACGCTTTTCGTGTTAGCACGTGATCCGGAAGTGTTCAAGAGAGACTACGAAACAGAGGTTCTGCAGTTTTTAAAAGAGAAAGGTTTCACAACTATTGTGAACAGGCCAGTGAAGACATATCATGAGAGCGATTGTATTTATAATGATCAACACCAATGAATTTACCTCTTTATTATGAGAAGTTGAAATTTGTTTTCAGACAAAATGTTGGAAGATATCTATATTTCAAAACGTTTGTAATGTTCAAAGTTGTCCCCACTATAGCTTAAGCATTCAAAACATTCTGTTATGTTTCGTTGTTTTATTTTGTACACAAAATTCTCACCGAATGAACAAGCAAATTATATATGCATATTGTTATGCTTGAATAAAACCTAATAAAAAGAAGTTGGTGTTATCATGTGTGTAAAATATGTAAATCTATATAAAGAACACAATAGCAAATAAAAGAATATTGAGACACTGTGAACAATATAAAACATGCTTCTATTAATTTAACAAAAAAACAAAAAAAAATTAAATATAAATTGATAACAGTCGGGTGAGTGTTTCCCCTCAATGAAAACCTGCTTTGGGTAGACTTTTCTTCAAAGGCACGTGTTGGGAGTAAATCAGCATTTTACTTGCACCCAAGGAATATTATTCTAGAATTTATGAAATCCCACATACATTCTACACCACTTACTTTTTACGGAGGGAAGTACTATATAGATCTTTTAATTGTTAGCAGAGTGAGCCACCAGACCCCCCGCCAAGTTTGACTTTTTGAAATAAAACCAAATTACATTTTTGTACAAGTTGCTAAGTGAATGTAGTCTGTGGAAAAATCTTCTGGGTCATTACTGATACAAGCGTTTACTACTTTAAGTGTTAAATTTGTTAATGGTTCTCCTAGAGTTCACATATGCTGAAGATTCATATTTAATTGTTTGTCTTTCTATGTTTGTTCAGATAAGTTTAGATAGTTGTTAGAAGACTTGTATGAACTTCATGTTTACATGTAGCCAGGGATGGGGTCAATTACATTTGAAAGTAATTAATTAAATTACAATTACATGCTTAAAACCTTCAATTAAATTACCATTACCATTACAAGGATTTTCAAATGTCATTAATTAAATTACAATTACTTTGCAAATGTAATTAATTAAATTACAAATTACATTTGAGAAAAGTACATTTATTGAATTTACATACGAGTACATTTTGTCATGAAAATTTACTAACACACATGTTCACAGTTGCATTTAATGGTCATTAATTGTACCGTATTCATGTCCCCTAACCTACATAATCATATCTACAAGTCTTGCTGGGACACTGAAACTGAACATTTATATCCACTAAATTCTTCTTAATAAACACATCGGAAAAATACAGGTAAATCTGGGGTTGAGAGCAGACTATAGTTGTTATCAAAACACAGTTCACACCTATTTGTCCATTAGTCAATACGGGAACCCACCATGCGAACAGATTTGGCAACAAACACTTAAAAATGCAATTGAAGCCAATTAGCTTTAGGTCAAACTGTCAATTAAAAGTTTATACAATCAAATAACATTAATTTTATTTGTAAAATAAACAGATTTTTTTTATTAAACTCAATAATAATTGGAAACATTAATTATTCCAATAAAATGATTAAATTTTTAGGGAAATACCATCAAAATTATTTGGTCCCTAACAAATTGATAAATATTTGACACATTGATATTCATAAATGAGAACCTTAAGATTACTGAATTATTGAAAAAGTTTGTATTAAATAAAAACAACATGTATATGTGGTAAAAAAAAAATTATTTAAATGCATTTAACTACTCTTCCTTACTTGATCTTGTATTTGTATTTTTTGTTTTATACCAACTTATGTACTACATGTATTGGGGTATGGGGGACAATGGATAGTGGACAGCTTTCTTATTCATATACATGTATACATCAGTGTGTAATTGAAAGTTATTGAAAAGTTATTTGAATTACATGTATTTTTTGAAAAAAATTAATTCAATTACAATTACATGTAATTGAAAAATTGGTCAATTACACATTACTTTCAATTACATCAAAATTTGTAATCAATTACACTCAATTACCATTACAAATTACCATTACCCCATCCCTACATGATGTAGCTTTGTTGATTAGAATGCATGTAATTTCCTTGATTCGTCGGAAACCTATTCTTGCATAAACTTACGGACCGTAGATTAAAGTTTATGAACTTCTGTCGATTATTTATCTTTGGTAATTCCTTAGTGAGAAAACAAAACTTTTTAGTGTTTATAAGTACGAAAACCTGTACAGCTGAATACCTAAGTATTATAACGCCAATGTGAAACATTCTTCATGTAAAAATGTGAAGAAAAAAATCCCTAAGAAATTATTTATAAAAGAAAAAACTTCAATGAATTACTCCCCTGTCAGTAGGTATGAAAGACTGGCCGTTGGTCTCTGATGACAGTAAGTTAAAAAAAAAAATCTTGGGAAAATCCTATTTTTGAAAAGAAATGTTTCCCAGATAAATTCTTTTTAAAGCTGAACACCACTCATAAATAGCCACCATCACACATATGGAAGGCCATAGCTGCCTTATGTGGTTATTTCACAAGAATATGGTGCATTATTATATTATGCTGTGGTTATTTATGTGAAGATGGTGCCTTATTATGTGAAGATTGTGCTTTATTGTATGACGATGGTGCTTTATGATGTGAAGATGGTGCCTTGTTATATGAAGATGGTGCTTTATTATTTAAAGGTGCTTTTTTATGTGATGGTGTTTTTTTATGTGACGGTGCTTTTTTATGTGATGGTGTTTTTACATAAAAAAAAACACCATCACATAAAAAAGCACCATCTTCATATAATAAAGCACCATCTTCATATAATAAAGCACCATCTTCACAACATAAAGCACCATCTTCATTGAATAAAGCACCATCTTTACATGATAAAACACCATCTTCACATGAAAAAACCACAGCATAATATAAAAAAGCACCATATTCTTACGAAATAACCACAAAAGGCAGCTATGGCGTTCCATACACACAGGTGTATAAACCTTTCGATTTCGTTGCATCCGATTGCATACCTGAAACTCGTGGCGGACGTGTAGCATTTTTTTGTGATCTTAGATCTCGTGCATTTATTTCTTGTTTTACGTGCATTTTCTGTTTGTAAAAAATGCATTAACCTGTATATTTGATGTAAGTATTCTCCTGGCTTGGAAAATTTTAGAATTTCATCGCGACCTAGTAACACGGCGATGTACGTCCTCTACAGCGAAATACTTTGAACTGTTAAGAGGTCTGCGGCTTATATAGGGTTTGTAGGGATAGCGGCGATGAAAAAGAAATATGGCGGACAATGCCTTTTACGAGTAGTGTTCAGCTTTTAAGCAAAATGATATTCTTTTTGGAAAGCTGATTTTAGGGAGAAACTACTAAAATGAATGTGTAAAAAAAAAATGTTAAAATAAAGAATTTTTTATGAACTGGATCGTTCTTAATGTAGAGAGAGTTCGATGTGCCATGTAGAGAAACCGCTTGCATAATCTGAGCAAGAGTAACATGCATAATTATGATCGACACTAAAGAAATGAAAAAAAAAAACATTCTTGCAAATATTTTCACTGCAATGCAAATACATATAAGTTATTATTATAGTTTTTTTGGGGGTAGTTTTTTTTGTTGCAGGATGTTACTACTTATTAATTTGGAATTTATGTTCAAATATATAGTTGTGAAACAAAAAAGTATTGTTGGTGAATTTAAAGCGTCTCTGAAGTAACTTTTAATTAGGCATGTAAATCATTTTTGGGGGGCTGATGATTTTTATTACTTTTTACAATTCAATGTTTTTCTGCATCGGAAAAGGACTGGAGTTATAACATGTAATGTGATTATAACTTTTTTAAAAAATATATAATAAATTGGTTAGCAAAAAACTATCGAATAATAGATATTTAATCGGATTACGTTTTTTGCTCCTATTGAAAATTATACATTATTTGACAAGAACTCGTGCAGCGTCATTATAATGCATGTACATTGGTTTTTCAAAGCTCTCTCTTAACTCTGAAATGTAAAACATATTCAGTCTGTTCATTGATTTTTAAGCGCTAAGCGTACGCAGTACGCAAAGCGCTTATTGGCATTGCTTTTCGGGGATGCCACTTCCGAATAAGTGCCACCTATAATCATCTAAAACAATCTGATGACTCGATGTCTAATAATAGAATGCAGAGAAGTACTCGGCTGCGGTATCGGTATAAAGGCAAAATATTTCTAATTATTTGCAGCAGCACACAGATTATCACAATAATTTTTTTCTTAAACATCAAAGATTAAAAATAAAAGAATGTTTGTCAGTGCAATTAAAAGGTCAAAGAGCAAACAGCATGTTGCAATGGGGTTTCATACATAAGAACACGGGCTGTGATGTCGGTAAAAAGGCAAAATAATTCCTAGAACAGAACTGACAATATAAGATGGATAGCATAGCGTTTTATGTATTTCAAAAGTAGTACTAGTACTATTGGGAAATATGAACATAATTTAAGACTTTAAAATATTTAGAATATAAAGTCGATCAACAGTAAAACATTCCATAAGGAAATAACAGCAACTTAGTGTCGGAAGAAAAAAAATTTGTTTCAAGTGTATGGTTTAGGCATAAACACTTTTCTGATATTTGTTTCCATTGCATATATGTGGAAAGACTATAGTGTTATAATTTAACGCAAATTCTGAAGCTACTTCTTGCATATGACAATGACAAATTCTGTTGCATGCAATTTTACACTAGTCAGTCTTTTATTTCATATAAAGTTGGATTGTTTTCTTCTGTTTTTGCACTAGAAGTTAACTGTTTTCTGTTTAATAAAACTAGTATTAGAACTTTTGTAGGTTTTTACAGTAGAAGTAGTGCTTTTGTAAAAGTGTTTTCTGTTTTTATAAAGCTAGCATTGGAATTTTTGTATGATATTGCAGTAGTAGTAATAGTACATGTAATGCTTTTTGTAAAAATATTCTTCACATTCCCTTCACTGGTCAATGTGTAAATGTACTTTTATCTCATTTATTTCTTATTTTTGGAAGGCATATTTGCTTTTCTCTCTATTAAAATAAGAAAATTTTCTATTTTCCACTAAATATTACCGGTACATATAGGTATTCAACTGTTTCCCATCCATTGACTATTTTAAGATAAATGAATAATTTAATGATCATCTACTATATTTTGACACTATTTGAAAAATGGCATACAAATGTGTTACAAATGGGAACTGACTTTTCATTTCACTTGTAATTTCACTAACTTTGCTTTTCCTTTTATTGTTATTTAATTCATGTATTCACTATCGTGTTGTTGCATATCAACACATGGTTATTGTGTTTTGTAAGATTTTTTTCAAAACAGTTGAAAATTTTGAATGTTTTCAAATTACAATAAGTAGTACAAAAATGACACAAGAAAGTGTAATTTTTATTTACAGATTGTGCTTGTATTTACTTCAAACTTAAAATTAAGTCATGTGAATGTTTCTTTTTGCATAGTTCTGTTGTAAGTCAAGGCTTTATATATGTAATAACATTAAAAAAAATACCATTTGTTCTCATTAAAATTTTGAAATGTGCATTCTCAAATCAATGTTGTTTTAATTTTATAAACTTCACCATTATTTTCTTCTTTCAAAATTCATTAGGGTGTTCTCATTCTCCCCTTTTATAGAGAAATTCTGATGATTTCTTTTCAAACATTTATTTTACTGGAAAAAAAACCTACATATTATAAAGTACATTTCTATAATTAAGAATGTATGTTTTAATTGGCCCTGTTCTAGGGGTATTGCATTATAACTTGTTCAGACTTTCATGACTTTATTTTTTTTCCTCCTGAAATAAAAACATAAATTTGCTTATGTGTTTCCAAATATTATTCAATTATTTCTAATTTTAATATGTGTATTCAAAAATGTTATATAGGAGAAAGCTACATCGACACCAATATTTCGGAACTCAGGTCGAAACGCCATTTAAATCTGTTAAAAGCATCTTTTCAACCAACTACAATTGTACTGCAATTATCGCTTTAGTCGAGAGGCTATAAGATTGTGAAACACAGATCCTAGAGTTCGAATCTCGCTGTATTCTGCGTTCATAATTGTAGTAGCTAGGTAGCAATTAGGTTGTTCAACGATTAGCTAGCTAGCCGCTAGGTACATGTAGACATACCTAGCCTAAAATGTTATGACTAAGCATTAAATTCAAGATGGCTGCCTTAGTTACCGAGTTGCAACAAACACAAAATTTATATTTTTAAATGATATTTCGTTCGTTTGATAAGTTATTATAAATTTTAACACACATATTTCTGCATGAAATTACAAAATCATTTCGGTGAAGTTATTCATATGTTGATAATTTAAACTTCAAATCAATGAACTAGAGGCTAGGCTAGCTTATCATTCCATAGACCTAGATATCTATAACCTAGCAGCTATGCACGCATCTCGGTTATTGAACGCAGTCCTGATATTGTTTGTAGTTCAATTTATACAAAAATGCAAAATCTTGGCAATATATATGACGTATGTAAACTTTTCAATTTATTCATAATGACACATGTATAATGCAATTAATTTTTTGCTCATGTAGGGACAGCTTAGCGCTTTTGAGTACTTTCAGTACTTTGATTTATTATATTTCTGGTGTCTTTTTGTTGGGTTTTTTTATGTACTCGTGATGTGTTTTGATTTGTTTGTTAACGTTTTCATTTTGCTTTGTTATATGTTTTTTAAATCGTTTCTTTGTTTATATTGTTGCTTTGTTGTATTTAACTGATGATTAGTGTAATCGATATAATACGTACGATCATAACCAAACGATATTTCAATCTTTTGTCATCATTTAATTTAATGCATGTAGTATATTCCTGAATAATTAATATTTGTTGAGTGATAATCAATACTCAAAAACATTCGGTTAGGAGTTGTATTTCCTAGTAAATCAAGCGAAATTCCTCCGATTGTAAATGATATTGATTTATTTCATAGAATGTATACCGTGTTTGTATCATTTATTTATTCGTGATATGACGGTCCTCATATCAAGGTAAGATAATAGAATAACTATTTTGTATATTTAAACTCAAATTTTCCTGAAACTTTGTGGTTTTGACATATTTACTGCTATAGACAAGTTTATACAAGAGTATTGCATATATATATAATGGATATTTATATATAGAATTCCATGAGGTAAAACCATTTTCATAGCAGACACTAAGTACGTCAGTAAGATCTGCCTTATGAGTACGCCATGTTCATTTGATTCTATGGTAGGTAGTTCCTTGCTGCCGTTTTGTCATAAAAAATTATTATACAACGTGAAAACGAGATTACGATTAGCAAACTGTTTGTTAAAAGCATTCTTCTCAATTCGGATTTAATGAAATTTATTTGTAAGACGTCAACCTAAAAATAAACAAAGGAACAAACAGAAAACTGAATCTCATTTAGTATGATTCTTTTTCTTCTTCAAAATCTGGCTTTTATTTAATAATATTTGGAAGAAAAAATTAGCTTGATCCGCAGCTCTAATGTATGTTTTTGTATGCCTAGTTCCAAATGCCGATACACCATTGCCTATAGTATCCATGTAAAGCAGAAAGTGTGTTTCTTTGTTTTGTTGTTGGGTTTTTCTTTTCATTTTATTTATTTCACTTTTGTCTCGTACCTGTCCTAATGTGATTTTCAAACGTGGCATTGTCTGAGAAAAAAAGTTTAAAGACTTGCTAGAATTAACTAAACCATGCTTTTCACTTTACTATTGATCTTTCAGAAATTCACAAACCATCATAGGTTCACTAATTAGCAAATCCAAAAACTAGGACGCGCATTGCAATGCAATGTTCTTTATGACTCTTTATGAACTAAGGAAAAAACCATACGTTTAAATGTTTGAGTTTTTTTCTTCAATTTTGACTTTAAATATAAGAAATGTTTTAATTTATACATGTACAGATTTATATTAAATATACATAATATGGACTAACAAGGAAAATGATCTGTCTAAAAATGGAATAAAAGAAATTTTTTTGTTGTAAAATCTGGTGCCGAACCATCTTTAAAAATAACAACCGCATAAGCAACAATATCAAAACACTTAAAGCAAAAATATTAAAAGAACTGTGGGTTGACAAGTGACATCTTCTGTTACTTAACCTACAATGTTTCTATTTATTAAAATGGTGACTTTGGAATTAGTCTTCCCTCTTAGATTAAAAGCTCTACCTCGCACTAATTATGATAATTATCATGAGATGCTCAACGAATAACTAACTGTGGGGTTTTATAGGGTTTACTTCTTTTTGGTTTGTATTCTGATAGCTTTATTTGATTATGAGCAAATTTTCATCAATGATCGAGATAGCATTGCACCTAGTTGATTTTCTTTGACTGTTAATTCTATTATTGTTATTTCAGTTCAACAGTATTATTTTACATACATCGAATCAATAAACAAATACTGTAGTCAATGACATTCTCTAATTTATTAATAAAACCTTCAGAAGTTTTCCTAATTTTTTTCCTTATGATTTGGTTAGAATATTTGCAAATAACTTTAATGACGAATATCTAACCAAATGCCATTGAAAAGGTAAAAATCGATTCGTTCAATTTATTCTCACGGGGCGGCCTCCGTCTCTCTCTTTAACGACAGTGGTCTCTACCAAAAGGACCAATGCACTTTGGTTATTACAATAATAGAAGCAAAACAAGCGAACGATGTAATTATTAATTCAAACTACGACTTCGCAAACCCACTGATAAAGGAACGTGGTTTACCGAATATGTACATTTTAAAATGATTTGTGGAATTCTCGTTTTTTTTCTCATTCCAACTGGCGTCTGTACAGAAGAATTCGGTTTAGGTAAGTAAGCGTTTGTTTCTGCCTTACATTTAACATAATATATATATATATATATATATATATAGAGAGAGAGAGAGAGAGAGAGAGAGAGAGAGAGAGAGAGTAATATTTTGTCTATCCATATCTGATACCGATGTTTTAAACTAAAGTTTTATTTTGATTAATTTAATTAATTTAATTTGTACCTTTCATATGGGAAATATTTAGTCATAGATGACGAGGTATGTGATGAAATTGTGTACGTCATATTCTTTGTTGATGCACCGCCGCAACTTCAAATAAAAGAGTACAAAATAATAATTTTGCATTTTTAATATTCTTTTCAAATACATCAATCGCAAAAATACTTGTAGATATTTCAAACAGCTTTTTAGCGTCTACATGTAAAAAGTTAACAACAATATATTTTATCAGGTGTATTCTACGATCTGTCGGTGTGGTCGACTGATGAACTGCCTTCTGCCAAGGTGGTCAACATTGGAAGCACCGCCACACTTATTCCTTCTGAACATTATTTTGACGGAAGTGAAGTGTTTAATATCACTCAAACAGGTATTTATATCGTTAAAAATAGTTTAAAGTAAAACTTATCTAACTTTTCTGATATCGCATCATATTCACATTTAAATCACATTTGAATAATTTTAATCATGAATTCAAGTTGCTTATTTGATTAATTTAAAAATGGTATCAAGATTCGATAATGTACATGACGCCTATATAAACCAATTCTTTATTACAGTATGTAACATGTCGGAGAAGGAAATGGTAGGAATGGTCACATTTACTACATGTGAGAAGGCTACCATTCTCGTTCATCAAACAAACTTGCTGAACTTACCTCATGTCCTTGTCGCCAGAGATAATGAGCACTGTGATTTCCCGCCATCCACCTCATCGCGTCAAACGTTAATGGTTTACCCAGATTGTCGTCTGCTGATCAAAGCGTTCGTATCTATTACATTACACAAGGCCTGGAGATCTGTTAGCGTCATCTATGATGGAACTTACGGTTAGATTTTCAAGCATGAACATTTCATTGAATCTTAGATATCCATTGTTATGTCTTAATTCTGTTTACTAATAATTGTGGTCGAATGGATAAAAGAACCTGTAGATCAAAATAATATCCTTAAATATGGTTTTGCTATTTCCGAGCCCTACAGTGGTGTTTATTAATAGACATGAATTTATTGTATCATTGCATTTGGTTGCTTATATATTAATATTTTCAAATGTCAAATCGGGAATATTATTTTTTTTACAAAATATCTATAACTCAAACTATAGAAAACAAATTTGTATTTCAGGAGAAACATGCATCAATTACTTGGTAGGCCAATTAAGCGCATTGTCTATTTCATCAAACATAATCAGGATATCAGAAACCGATGATGCCGACACTTTCTTGACTTTACTAGTCAGAGCAAATGATACAAAACTCTTTACCATACTGAATGGCAACATAACCGAAGACTTGCTTCATCAGGTACAATTTGTGAATCATTTATTTACCTGTAGTCGTACCCTCTTCTATCAATTTTCGACCCGTATAATCTGCCTTTCTCTTTTATTAATCAAAAGTATATCGATATATTGATGAACTATTCGTTTGTAACCTTATTAACCCCAACTTAAGAAAAAGTCTAAAGATATGTAATATAGCATATTTCATTGGTTTCTTGTTGGAAAATGTCGGTACATTGCCATTCATTAATTTTTTTGGGGGGAAAACCTATCCAAAAAGGTACTCGAAAGAAATTCAGACAATCTTATACTCTATGCATGTTGACAATGTGTTTAGTCAAGAGAAAATGACAGATGTCTACCTTCCCGGTGTGGTTTTTGTTTCATATTAAGGAAATTATTAACTTATGAATTATAATTTTCCAGGACATTGAATAGTATTCATACATTTGTTCTTGATAATTGCATGCATGAGCATTTCATCTGTTAGGTTTAAATTATTCTTCTGCATCCAGTGCTTGCCAATGTTCGATATTCCAATCTTTTAATTCTTATGATGGTAAATTGTAACCATTGTGTAATATTAATTCATCCGTTTCTTAATTATGAGAACCAAACATATGAGCCAGAGAACAGAGAATTAAGTCAAATTAATGTTATCGATTTTACATCACTTCTGAATTGGTGATGTTTCATTTAACAAACTATTCAGCCTTTGGGAATTCAAACGGGAAAGTGTACATAGACAGAGAAATCCTTGATAGAGATACCCTTAGTGCAATGATTTAAAAGCCAAACCGGGACTGATTATCAGAAAGTTACCACAAGCAATCACTGTTTTATCATCGAATATTAAAAAACAATCTTTTCAATGTTCCACAAGGATTGTTTTCAAATAATCGATGATAAAACGCTGATTTAAAATAAAATTAACATGATGTCTCCCGAATGAATTCAATCAGTTAAAAGCTTGCATCAGACATAGAGCTATAAAATTGTCACAACGGTTTCAAATAGTGTCACTTAATATTACAAAATCGGTCAAGCGACGAAATACACGAGTTTTTCGTCAAGGTGTTAATAAAATGCTTGAAATTAAACGCATGGTCTCAGCACGTTGTTTACATTTCTGTTAGTTTAGGGTTGTGGGCGAGTGTAATAGTGGTTGTTAATTTCATCAACTTTGTTTTGTAAACTCCACCCCATCCTAAGTTTTAATTTTTTTCTTTGTGTACCACCAATAAGATTATAATTGTGTTAAAGGGACATAAACACAATTGAGCTCAAAATTTTCAAATTTTATTTTTTCCATTTTTACTATCTAAAATGGTTTATATGGCTATTTCAAATGTCAAATGTTAAGTTCAAGTAAGATACAGAGTTTAAAATTCTTTGTTATGTTAACAAAGATCGAGTCTTGTTATGGTTTACATATGTGTTGTATTGGTATAAGTTTCAGTCAAATATTGCTTTCTTTTGTTGATGATATTGTTTATGAATACATTGTATCAGTTTATCTTGTTTGCGACGAGTCATTTTGTCAAAGAAATGGTATTTTCTTAACTTTACATTACAAACAAATTTAAGACTCGAGATTTGTTTACATAATAATGATTTTTTTACTTTTGTACCTCGCTTGTAACTTGATTTCTAACATATAAATTTTAGTTAAGGTCCCTTCAAAGATTATTAAAGATCGTTTACATTTTTCCTTCAGGCATCATCGGTTGGTATGTTCAGCAGGGAATATTATTGGGTAATACATTATGATTCCAAATTTTTAAAGAGTAGCCATTTGCTAAATGCAATGGAAGGTGGAAATGTTCTCACTGTGTCGTTTGAAAACAGAGTAAGTATGTTTCTGAGGTCCCTCTATTCAACCTGTCTGTTATAACAAATTATAAGACCGCGCTACTAACACGAATTTATAAATCTTAATGAAGCATGGTCTCTTTCAAATTATACCCCCCCCCCCCCCCCCATTGTTTGTGGATATTGTTTGTGTTCGAAAGCATCAAATCAGAATGTGTCTCTATATGGCGCCATGTTTTGTTAAAATATAGGTATCATATATAAATGTAAAGATGTCCAATATCTTAACAACACATAGTAAAATTGTGATTAAATTAGGCCATAGTGTTTGTACTGTAAAAGAGTTGCAGAAAAAATGAAATCAAATACTGACTTCAATAATAAAATTTTAGCTTCTGACGCCCTCTTTGTAACGTCTCATTTACTTTTCGGAGGTGGTTTAATTACGATGACAATTATGTTTCAGCTTCCTGATGTTATCTTGAGCGATATTATATCAGCCTATGGGCATGGATTGGAGTTTATGTTGAATCACAACACGACATTTTCCATTGGGAAATACGACTGTGATGACAAAAAGCCCACGACCGGGGACCCTGGACTTCTTCAGATCATGACACAGGTGAGCAGTTTAATCATCAATGTTAGTTGTAGTGTTAAATACAGGGCTTATATTTGCATTTGTTTAATTGTAGAGTGTTCTTGTCTTTTTTCTAGTTTTATTCGTACGAATGATTATCCGCTTAACAAAAATCACATAAAAAGTCACATGGTTTCACCACTGACACGGTTGTTTTCATGTATACTTAATACTTATATATTGGTTTTCAATATTTGTTTTGTTTAAGTTGATGAAAACTGTCCTTTTTTTCTTATCATTAACGTTGTTAACAAGTTTGACAACATTTGATATCTATAAAACTAGACGTTTTGATCTTTTAATATTTTGTGTACATTATAAACAACATTATCATGTTTCATATAAATTATGATTTCCATTTTCTAGAGTTCTATGCATGAAAATTTAGAAAATACAAAATGGACCAAGGACGGTGTACTGGATGCCACTGTACAAATTTCCAGCACTCAAGTCGGAAGAAACGGTACATTAGCAGAAGTAGCAACCTACAACTACACAGACGGATTCCGAGTAAAGGATAATAGATTGTACCAGAACTTGTTTAAGGATTTCGCCAACAGAACGCTTAAAGTTGTTTCATGGACTGTAAGGCATATTTCATTATCTGTTTGGGCTTGTTGATCATGGTCATTTTTTTACCACTATTTGAACCTCCTGAAAAAAGCTCCGTATTGAAACGCATGATTTTACTGAAATTAGATGGCATTTCAAAGTTAGAGCTTGTGGAAATTTCCTCTTTTTTTGTTAGGTAATATCTTTTGGCTGGAAAAGATATTTTTTTAATTTTTAGGTGGATCAGATTCATCTATCACCTTAATTCCTAAAAGCATATTTTAAATCTATTTTAGCCGCCAATAATCAAAGATTTGGTATTTGCTAGTAAATAATGTTTGTTTTTGACATTGTTAATTTTTTATCACAACAGTTACTGTTTGTTTACGAATATTTAATGTTGATATGTACTTTACTTTTAACGGTTTTTTCAATGGAGATCAATAATCGTCAAATATTTGTTCATTAGTGCATTGGAGTTCATCATTACTTTTTCAAACTAAGACTATTGTATCGTGTTTTTTTTTCCTGCATTGACTCGTAATTAAAATTCTTGTTTGTATTTTGAATCAATTAAAAAAAAAACTTAACAAATGAATCACTCAAAGATCGCTATATATTCGTATCCCACAAATCAAGAACAAATTTCTTAATCTTTTAATAATTTACTTATTGTGACTGAAATTTGACAAAGATTTCCACTCAGAAGAATACGCCGTTTTTATAAATTTTGATTTTGCAAGTTTTAGTTAATTGATGATGATGATTATGATGATGATGGTGATTAATATTATTCCAGAGCACGCCCTTTACAATAAGAAAACAATCAACAAATGATCAAGTACAATACCATGGGTTCTGTTATGATATCCTTGAGGAATTCGCCAAGGTTTTCAACTTTAGGTAATATTTCTAGAGAACTTTTTATTATTGTTATCCCTTTCCTAATCTCCTATCCCTTTTAAAATTGTATAATACACTTAAACTTTCCTTTAATGTTAATTTATTTTTAGATATTGAAAAATTTTAATTTATTTTTTAAATTTAAACTACTAGATGTAGCTTTTTAAAACAATGGACTACATCAATATTATAAAAAGGAATACAAAAGTTCTATATTGTCGAAAAACCAATTGTTTGGCTAGATAGGACTTTATTATAATACAATTAAAATATGCTTTGTCAAAAAAATACTATTAACATTTGGTTCATAAATGTTTGGGGGGTTTTTCTGATATTCTTACCGAATTGCCTGCAATTGACACGTGTAACTCATGTGGGTTTTTTACCATTATAGATATGTCATGCTAGATTCAGTAGATGGAACTTATGGAGGGCCAACCAATGAAGGAAAAAATGGAACTGGGATGGTTGGAATGGTGATGAGAGGGGTTCGTACATGTGTTTGTCGACTGAGGCAAAACAATGGTTTCATGTTTGAAACTTCGAATATTGAATTCTTAAATTTACATTACATTAGAATTACATTTAACCGAATATACTCTATTTGTTAATTTTTTTTTTGTTTTTCAATCCTTGCTATGTTTCCGAATTCAAAATTTGGCAATTTTAACTTCTTGATGTTGGTCTGTATATCTGTGGCTCTGCTTCTTAGTGTCTTTTGTCTCGATTTTTAACATTGTCGTCATCTTTACAATAAACATGAAAACTGCATAGGTTAACAAGTGAAAGGTAAAGTCTTAGGGCCAATATCAGTAAAAAGGGTAAACGCCACTAAAGTAATTGTTTGCTGCCAAGGGACTTCTTTATGCTCATTGACATGGAATCTTGATTTACTCACAAAAAAATGTGTATATTCTGAGAGAAGGGAGGACTATACAGACGATTATTTTCATTCATAAAGCAATTAAAAATCAATTGTTTGGTCTTCTTATTAGGAAGCGGTGTTTTGAATTTTTTTTTTTTTTTTTTGTTCTTAGGAAGCGGACATTGGCGTCGGGCCCTTCACCGTTACCGCTGCCAGAGAGACAGTGGTGGACTTTCTGACTCCGTTTCAGGAAGAGGGTGTGGGGATCATAATGAAGACGAAGGACCAAAAGAACGGTCGGATGTTCCGGATGTTCCTGCCGTTCCAGTCTACTTCCTGGATTGCCACTGGCGTCTCCATTGTGATAACTGGAATCATTCTTTTCGTCATCTCAAGATGTAGTCCCTACACCAATAACGCGGATAAGCCTATCTACAAAAATTTCTGGCTTGCATTTGGTGCTTTTTTCGGGCAACGTATGTTGTGTTTGTTATTATATTCTATATGTAATGATTAACAAAGGACATGACTGTATTAAATACAGTACAATAGGTTAACAATGGAGCAATATTCGAATAATAAGGAAATGTTTTCTTGAAATTGTAAAAGGAAATGGCAGACATTTAGAAATATGTTTAACTGTTAGTTATTTGTAAGGAAAAATTTTCGGCGTTTTATTGGAAAGTTGTTTCTAAAATGAGTATCTGTAATAAAGCCATTTGAATTTCATTCAACAGTTTTGATATCAACAATTTTGTCAGTAAAATCATTGTATCTACAATACAGTGAATCAAGCATTGACTTTAATATTACTGTTAAGGGGTTAACAAGTGGATAGAGAATGGAAACTGTGAAATGTTTTGATAAAAAACATATTACCCTTCAGTTGGAGGAGATTCCACACATACATCAGCATCAGGGCGAATCATACTGGGAATATGGTGGATGTGCACAATACTAATTCTAGAATTATACACTGCAAACCTGGCAGCATATTTGACAATTCCTCCAGCCAAATCACCTATCAAAAATCTAGAACAGTTGGCAGCATCGTCTGATTACAAACCATTAGTCAAAACTGGATCAAATCTTGATTTTCTTTTTAAGGTAAATATGCTAAATATTTATATCATTTTGATAAGACAATGCATGCAATGTTGAAACAGTCAAATATTTATTTCAACATTTCATTTATTCTGTTTATAAGAGGGCAAAAGGTGGGCTATACAAACAAATTCAAGAGAAAATGGACCAGATGCCTGTGATTACAACTACTGAGGCAGGGTATGAATTGGTGGAGACTGGAAAGTATGCCTACATGACAGATGTATCACAGCTTACTTATAAAGTGTTAAAAGGCTGTCATAATTTACTGGTAGCCGAGGAGACATTTAATAAGGCAGGCCTATCATTTATTGTCAGAGCAAATGCTGAATTCAAAACTGCATTCAATTTACAGTAAGAATCTCTCTCTCTCTCTCTCTCTCTCTCTCTCTCTCTCTCTCTCTCTCTCATTGTCCTAATACAAGAGCTACATATTAAACATATAGTAGGTATATTTTTATATGATAAATGCGGCATATTAATAATAGTACCATAATCCTAATCATTTACTATAAACAAATTTAATTTATGGGATGTCATTGAAAAATGTTATGATTTTGAAAATTTATATTTTTGAGAGACCGCATTTTACAAAGCTTATTGTTCACGAAATTTTTTCCCCTTTAACAGTATAACAGTTCCTCATTTATCTTTGTGATACATTACAGTATGATAAGAATGATAGAAGCTGGATTAATCGCCAAATTTCACTCAAAATGGTGGCCGAGAGTTAGCGAGTGTAACCAGGATTCCTCCAAGTCGGCCACAGCGCTACAGATCGACAGCATGGCGGGAATATTCATTGTTTATGCCGCATTTACTGGACTTGCACTGATATTTTTCGTCTCGGAATTGATTTTTTATTTCTTCATTCGTCGTCAGAGGGACACGAAAATAAAAGCATCTGAAGACACAAATCTTAAACAACCTCTTTGATGATATAAGTTTAAAAAATGACAATGCCGGTTTGATGTATTTATTGATGTTTTTATTTCTCTTAACAATACAAGACATGGACATAAAGTACATGCACAATGTGTTTCTTTTACATGTTACAGTTTCAGAACTCAGGACTTACGAATAAAATGATTATGGTTCCAGTGTTCTTTCTTTTTTCCAATAGTATTATGAAAATAAAAAAAATATCAATAACATAGTAATTATATTAAAGATATTGAACACACTCTAGTTTTTGTTGTGCTTTAATTATTAAGCGTTATAAAATGTGTGAGGACTTTTTTACTCTTTTTTTTGCAATTAAAAAACTTTGGACGAAAGAGTATAATAATTACATACCAAACTGTCAAGTCATCTCGCGAATTTTTCTGCAGAACAAATATATTTATTGATTAATTCTTCTGTTCCTCTTAATTAGATTTGGTGAGTTGACATTTTAAATTTTAATTTTATTTAAATTGATCGAATATGTTCTTTTGTTATGAGCACAGGAAGAGAAAACAAAAGAAATGATTTGCAACATCGCCGCATTTGTTCAATTCGTATCAGTGACGTCAGCTCTGTCATATCCATTCCATTTCGGTGAGTATATTATTAATACACGTGTGGAATTAATATATTTCCAAAAATCGTCTAAACAATGAAATACATTTTTGTGTTTCGTGTGTGTATAAAGGTAACAAGCATTGCACAAAAAATATACATAAGCCGTCTATTATGTTTTTAAAAAATTCTGCAATGATCGGTTCCTTCATAGTCCGTTCAAAACACGAAATACATTATCTAACCTCTCAAATAATTTATATGAAGTTAATGTATAAAATTCATAGTTATTGTCGATAGATCGTTAAGTTACATAAAATGAACAGCGATGTTTCGTATATAGAAGGTTTACTCGATACACCTCGGCCGATATGTACCTCCTAAACGGAATCAACCGTGGTTTGCTGGATATTTGAAAGTTAACTTTTGGAAGTCTGACGTCAGTCTGTAGAATCCGTGCAGTCCGTTTTCCTGTTGTATCAATAATGAAATAACTGAGTTATAGAAACCCTAAAACATATGAAATAAGATCCAATTTTTACAATTTGAACATTATTTATTATAGGTATTGTAGATATTTTATTTGCCTAAATGTTTTAGCTTTATAAACTAAACACTTGGCGGGTTTATGAGGTTTAAGGAATGTAAACATTCATATTTAGACAAATTGATTAAAATTATTTAAAGTTATTAGTGGCTATATGAACACGATCAGAGTTTGAGGGAGCGTTGATGATAGCGTGGATTTGAATTAGCGTATTTCTTACAGTACCTATTCTTGGATATGTATGCAAGGCTTTTAGCGATATTGAAATATAAAAGTTCTTGAAGTAAAAAAGAAATCTCTCTTTCATATGTTCGATACGTAAACACTACAGCATTAAACATCCTTACACATTATTATTTTTTTTTAATTTATTTTCCCAAATAACTGTTCTTGTATCTTGTGATGTAATTGATCATGCTTGGTGATGTGAATAAATCTGTATTCTATTTATGCAGATATTCTTGCGAATCCGGACGATGCAGATCACATTAGGAATATAACCCAAGACTTCCTTAATACGGATCGACTTGACGCCTTGGCAGCAATGAATATCAGCCCTGTTACTTTTGCAGTTCATACAGATAATAAGACTCCGGGAATAGACAGTAAGTTGGAATGTCTTCTATACTTATTAAACATGACATTCATGAATACAAATTTTGGAAAATGACACCAACAACCAAATTTACGAAAAACATCGCATAGATATGCTATAAGTTTATCCTCTTTCCTACCTAAATAAATCTTTTAATTTACTTTCTTTCGTAGGTTTAACGGTGAAAAATAGCACATCGTCTGTATACATTGACTTAAAAAGAAACCCTTCCGACGTCCTTTGCATTTTATCAAAGAGCATAGGCGTGGCTTATGTAAGGTTACACCCAGCCACACACGGTGTTTGTCAATCAAGCATTCAAATGCGACCCTCGGTGACTGATTACATGGACATTGCTCATCAGATCTACAAATTCAACGACACCCAATTTTCATCAGTTGTTTATATTACAGATTACATTTATGGTACGTTTTTAAGAGAAAAAGTTGCTTGTCATTTGTTCTTTTTTTTATGACATGAAGTCATACAATTGAAATATATTTGTTTATTTAAAAAAAATTATGTTCATTTTTCAAATAGATTTTGATCTTAGTATCTTTCAAAAGAGATTCAATGCAACTTTGAAGATGATGATTTTCACACTAAATAACGGTAGCTTACCTTACCAAGTGAAAAGATTTACTACTGATGGCAAAACAGATTTCTTTATCATGTACGCTTCGAGTGACGCCATTAAAAACACACTTCAGAATGTAAGTATATCGACAACTACAGTGTGTATCATTGACCCAATAAGACTCAATTCAAATGGACACTATCACTAACAATTCAAAACCGTTTCAGTGTTCAACTCCTATGAATAAAAGAACTGATAACTGGGTGATGATTCCATCTGACCTGGCTGAATGTCCCAAAGTCACTAATTTGGACTTTTCCGTTGTGTGTGTTCGACATGATTTCGCAAACGATGTTACAAACAAATCAAGATCAGTAAGAACTTACTCATACTCTTTTAATATTACATATTTTTTTAAAATAATTCATAAATATAAATATTTTTTATGATTCCTTTACAGCTCACTGATGATTTCCTTGTTCGATCCCTTGGTTTGTTTGACACATTGGCCAAGAGTTTCACGTCGTCCCCGTCAACAAATGAGGTAGACATGAATTATTGCTTAAGAACATGTTATTTTTTCAATACATATGAATAAAAAAAAATTGAGCGCGATAAATATCGTCTTTTGCTAATCATCGTTTTAGTTGTCCCCTCTGAGGCAGTTGGCGTTGCACATTTACAACTCGACCAGAGAATTGAAGATTGATAGCGATGTGATAAAGATAGAAACAATTAAGGGGGATAAAGTAACCAAGGTAAAACCTGTTCAAATTAAAAGCCTAGTTTGCTCTATTTTGTATTGATTGCTCTGCAATTCAGTCAACTGAAAAGTGATTAAAACGTAAAGGTGATTGACTGACATTGGTCTGCCATTCAATCACCTTTCCAGACCTTTTATTTCACATTCAGTTGACTGAATGGCAGAGCTCCATGCTGTAAATTCCCTCTTGTAATCATTTTGGTGATAAACCTGGTTGTCTTAATGCAAATGGTTACATCTAGTTAAAGAATTAACTGTTAAAGGTCGTCACTGATTTATGAAAACAGTGCAGTAGTAAATAATGGCTACAAAGTAAAATGAGGAAAGCATTGCTTTGAGTTTACCTTGCCTCGCCTTATTATGACCAGGGAATACAAGAGTCATCATAAGGATTATCTCACTAATTGCAGGTTTTGGATTATAGAAGAATTGTATAATCTATACTAGAACTGCTACTTCTTTTTTATTTATTTATTTTATTTTAACAAAATAATTAGTAGGATCATAATTAGAAGAATATAAATGTTCTGTTCTAGATAGGGAATTGGACAAAGAACACCGATGTCGTTTTGACAACTTCGCCATTCACAAGCGCACCAGCTTCACAACTGAACGTCATTACTATGCATGTAAGAATCAACACTTTACATCAAGTGTATTAACGTTTCCTTTTTAAATCAACAACATATCATCTCCTAGTTATTTTTATACATTTTGTACAACTCTATTATGCGAAATTCACGTAATTGTATAATTTTAAACTGTTTCTTAGGAACCGCCGTTCGTAGAAAAGTTTACCAATGAGAGCGGTACATTTTTCCAAGGCTACACGATTGATGTTTTGAACAAAATTGCAAAAGAAATAGGATTCACGTATGTGATTCGTGAAGCACGCGACAAGCAGTACGGACTAGCCCTACCTGATGGGTCTTGGACGGGCTTAGTCGGGGAGGTTCAAAGAGGGGCAAGTGATCAATGCTTTTGTGTTTTATTTATTTATCTATGCTAATTAATATTAAATTTAAATTCAATTTTTTGCTGGCGTTTTTTTTTCAATACAAGTACAGATGAAATATATAAACATTAAAAATAATGATTAACATTTTTTGTGCAAGCATTTCGAAATAAACCTTTAGAAAAGAGAAACATCATTAATGTATGTCTTTTTGTTTGTCATTACTTCAGTTAAATGTTCTGTCCACTGTCTTTGTAACAGGAAGCAGATCTTGCAGCAGCCCCTGTGTCTGTTACAGCAGAGAGAGAACAAGTGATTGATTTTACCCACCCTTATTACGACTATGCCGGTCTGCAGATCTTGATGAGCGGTACCATTGCTTCTAGTTCCATGTTTGGATTCGTGGACGTCTTTGATGGCCCTGTTTGGCTTGCATGGTTCGGGTTTTTGGGGCTGACAGGGATAATGTTGTACGTGTTTCATATCCTGGTCTACCGCGTGTTCTCCAAAGAGAAAGAAAAGGACAAGGACAAAGTGTTCTCCATCAGTGATACGCTTTGGTTTCTCATCTCGTCTATTACAATATACGGTAAGTGCGTAGATTTTGTTTTACGTCCAAATCTCCGAAAATTTTATCATACGGGTGTTAAACATAAAAATATAATATCAATACTTACCTTTTAGGACCAGACAAAACTCCGGGTACATTTGCAGGTCGAGTATTGGTGATAGGGTTCTGGTTCTTCTGTCAAATAATGATGGCAACGTACACGGCAAATCTGGCAGCCTTTATGACATCTAAGCGTCTGACTACCGAAATCAACTCTCTTAACGAGTTGGCATCACAAAATTCTATCAAATACTCGTCTCTTGCCGGGTCCGTCAGCGAGGCTTATTTCTCACGAATGAAAAGCATCGAAGAAAACTTCTTTGAGCTGTGGAAGAACATGAGTTACGAGAAGAGTGATGGGAGAAACGACCTCTCTGTTTGGGACTATCCTCTGGATGACCTTTATTCCAGAATGTTTAGTCATATAAACGAAACCGGGTTTCTCAAGTCATCGGAAGAAGGTATCAACCGTGTTCTTGCGGGAAAATTTGCATTTATTCAAGAAACACCGCTGATTAAATACGAAATGACAAAGTTTTGCAATTTGATAACCGTTGGAGAGGTATTCAGCGCTAAACCCTATGCTTTTGTTTTGCAAGAAAACTCGCCGTGGAAAGAGGCATTCGATGCAAAGTATGTATGAATATGCATGTACTTGTAACGAGAACAATGAATTCCAATGTAAAGGAAATAATCATAATTGATATATGACAACGCAATTAAGGTAAACGATGGCTGCAATTAATTTAATCTTTACAAACAGTTTGTAAATCTAATACTTTGTTAAAATGACAAAGTTATGCCTTATCTATAGACAAATCATAATTTTTTTTTTTCATAGAAATTAACTCCTCATATACATTGTAATTATGTAACTTTTAAGTTATCTCTCGATAAAATGTATATAATTATTATATATATATTCGTACTGATTTTCAGAATTCTCGAACTTCAAGCAGATGCTTTCTTCGAACAGCGGAAAGAAGTTTGGTGGTCACAGATGGTGTCTTGTCCAAAAGAAGACGATTCTTCCACCGGCCTTCCCTTTAAAAACCTCAGTGGGGTGTTCATTCTCACTGGAGCGGGGTTTGCCACGGGGTTTTTGATGCTTGGAATTGAATGTATTGTTTTCAAATGGAAAAATAGAAAGGTAAAACTTCATTGTTTTAAAACAAATGTTCTTATTTCAAAATATCAGGAATGTGATCATGATATGTACAATATCAATTTCATGTAATGTATAAAATTTCCAACTAACTGTTTCTATGCATTAATTGTTCTGGGTTTACCTATTTTTGAAATACATAATTAATAATACTACATGTAGTATGTATTTTATTTTGAAAACTGTAAGTTACTTTTTATGGAGTCAGAAAATCCTAAAGGCTCATATGAGTATTTCTGTTAAATATTTCATGAACAGGACACGAAAGAAAAGCCTGAACATACGTTTGTTCGTCCAAAGTTCCCTCCCTTGTCTACCAGATTAACGTCCTTAAGGTCGTTGTTTATGAAACCCAAAAGTGCAAGCTCCACTACCTCTACGGCAGACCTGACAGTTTCTGAAATGGATTAGGAAAGTGTATTTTCTTTTATTCTTGCGTTTACTAAGGTAGTTACATGCATAAAGACTTGTTCAAGTATCTATGCTTAATAATTAGTGCTCTCTTCAATACTTTTTAATGATGCTAAATATAGATTTAAGAATGATAGAAAACATAAAATTTCTGAAACAGAGTAAAATTTGCAAGAAAAGAACAGCATAGAGACTTGAGCTAATCTAACATGCATACGAAATAATAAAAAAGGTCATCATTAACGCATTTTGATAGGTTTATTGCGTTTTACCTATACGTCTCAAAATGATAACCGTTACGATTCTTCAGTATATAAAAAAATTCTTTGTGAGTATAATCATTCCTTGTTTTCATCCCAAACTACATTTTTGAATTATTGAATTATATTGCATCTTTTATTTTAAATGAATATAGTAGTCTTCTTACTAACATTTATTACTTCATTAAACATGTATTAACTCATCTATGATGACCTTCATCAAATTTTGTATCATAATTCATCTCTTGTGTATCCATTATCACTCCTTTTATAAATCATTAAAAATTACATGTTATATCACCATCAAACATTTCTTTTTTTTCTCAATTGTATGATTGTACTAATAAATTACTTATTCACTGTACTATTATTTATTGATTGAATAATGTCAAAAGGATCACATTTTTACATAACAGAAACATGAATATGTGTCTCAACCTCGCTAGTCTTTTCTTAACGTTCAAAACTTACTTATAATAAAAGGTTATAATCATTTTGGGCTCTCCAAATCATCCCTGCGTTTTATCTTTCTCTATATTCATTGTACGAAACACCACCAAATGAAAGAATCCAACAGTCATCATCAGCAATATATTAACGTTATCTTTATTAAAAAAGTTATCTTTAAAAAATGTTAACATTAAGATAATTATTAATTTGGGGGCAAGAATTATAAAGGGATTGTAAAGTAGTAAAATCTTATGATTTAAGCTGTCGAGACTCTGCATGGGTCGAATTGTCTTTCCTGATTCTACAATGATATTCAAGATTCACTATATATACCAAATATAAGACCGAGTTATCTTCTCTTAAATCGTTTCGAAATACAATTTCATAATGAGTGCGATTTTTAATTGACTAGGTATTTTCATCAATAGTTGCCCTTAACAAAATTAAATCAATACGGTGAAAAATAATTAGAATATAATTCTAATTTTTTATTCAATACAAATGTGTACGCAAAATGAAAACAAAAATGTTTAACCACTACTAGTAAAAATTTTATTTATTGTTAGTGTTTAAATAAATTTAATTTATTTTTCATACACACATATTAATTATCACACGCTAGGAACATATCAAATGTGAAAGGGTTATCGAAACTGATATATATATATATATATATATATATATATATCCAAAGTCTCTTTTTCAGTAATATTAATAATAAAAAAACACTTTAAAACACTGTTTCAAAATATTTCGACCGTGTTACCGGTCTTCATCAGTCGTGTTTATTGTCTATAGCAACACAACGTTGAACATATACTATGACGTCACAATACGAAAACAGTCTGACAAGTGACGTCACACAACAATTTTGCGCCAAAAACATATGAAATATTGGTGAGAGAGTTTAGTAAGCACAGTGATAGCAAAAATAAATATATATATACAAATTATATAAAGAAGTATAAATAATGGGACATAAAATAGAGCAAAGTGTTTTTTGCAATATAGTAATAATATTACAGACTAAACAGAATAATGTTCTCTTTTGTTGATACCAAACGGCATATAAGTATTTAATTTTTTCTTCCACAGATTTTCTCTAAATTTTCTGTAAATTTCATCTTTGTACAATTTTTCAATACCTATGACAGAATAATCATCAACATACTGAACTAAATCATCATTTATTTTAATTATTTGTGTGTTGTTGTGACTTACTTGTTTTATTTACATGGTTATATAAATCCTTTTATTCCATTAGAATACAGACTTGTTTACTTTCATTCGGACTAACCGCCATGCTTGCGGTATATTACGAACTTTGAGCCCGATGTTTAAAACTATTTAAACTCTTTATAACAAAATAATGACAATCGAAATGAACAATAATAATTGATGTAATTTAACTTTATTAATTGTAATTTTGTATCATAATGTAAAAATGTTAAATGTCATGTATTTTATGTCGGTACAACGTTATCATATAATTATAATGAGATAAAATGCGCCAAGTTAGTTGACGCTTATGACGTTGACGTTGTCAACGTCTCAGCATCAACATAACAAGTTAGGGCATAAAAAGACGGTGTT
>WFKH01007768.1:29222895-29290282 GCA_016163765.1 Magallana hongkongensis
GAGAGAGAGAGAGAGAGAGAGAGAGAGAGAGAGAGAGAGAGAGAGAGCACTTGTGAAAATAGAAGGTACAGAATGCAAGCAATTATATATCGATGATCAAAATGTTTCTGTATTTATCTAGAACTATTAGGATTTATACAATATTAATTACTTGTCTAACGTTACAACCCAATCTTTTTTATCTTCCAAAATAATGACTATAATTGCTTGTCAAATTAATTAGACCACAAAAAAAATCGAATGCAAAAGATTCAAATTTACACACGTGTGAACCAATCCGTGGAGGAGATCCTACAACAACACCATTTGACAGCAACCCGCTCGACATTCTCTCCCAAACAGGGAAAATCCGGAAGTTTTCGTCACTTCCGCTTTCGTTTCACAAGGACGTGGGTTATTTTCATTTTGTCTCCAAGAGTCGGGAATCAAACACTGTAAGTGAGAATTAAACTTTGTCAGTGTAATTTTATGTCTAACATGGGAAACGTTGCATCATTAATCAATGACATTATCCTGGCGTTTCGAGTTTTCGATATTGCAAGTTTTTTTTCAGATAAAAACTGTCCATTTTTTTTTCTCATATATAATTTATTGTTATCTTAACAATCAGCAATCGAAAATTCAAGAAACGTGAATGGGAAAAGTTGTTTAAATACGTTAAAAAGCATAATAACAAATTAGTTTTATCCAAAGCACAACACAGCACATGTCCATCTTTTTGGTTTTTAGGTTATGGCAGAGACATATATAACAGTTAGTATATACGTCCCTGGTTATGGTTATGTGTGTGTTATGTAAACTGGTGTCAAAAAGGGGGAGGTTCATCACTCCTCAGATACAGTTTGTATTGTGATCGTGGGGTTGACCATTAGGGTGAGCCGTGTAGCTCAGTTGTAGGGCATTGATATTTTAAACCGAAGGTCTTATGTACGAACCTACTTTTGGTCATTAAGGTACTAGTTATATTAAGGCAAAATGAATTTCACTTAATTCCTTTTATTCAATGATGAATCCTCTCTGATTCAATCTTGTAAAATCATACAGATGGTGTAAAACTACAAAATACAGACTGCATGAAAAAAGGACATGAGTGTCCGTAAGGAGGTTCTTGGACTGTACAGGAAAGTATTCCGCTTATCCAGAAACTGGCAGTCTGCAACTGGAGATTCCAGCCAAACTGCAGCAGAAAAACAGTACATAAAGGATGAAGCCAGGCTTCTCTTTAGAAAAAATCATAATGTAAGGGCAAAAATAAGTTTATCTGTATATCCCAAAATATGATGGAAAGGATTATACTTATAAATGATTGACTAATTTTTTGCTCAAATTTATTGTCTTTATAAGAATGGCAGTGTGTATATCATGTTTGTTTTTAAACTGTATTTTAATTGTAATTTTGACCAATTTTTGTGAGTTTTGTCGTTGAGTAAAACATCGTAAAACAATTTCACAAGAATTTACAAATACTTAAAATTAAGGATAAATAAAAATTGATGCCAAAGAATACTTAATCAATAGTAAATACGTCTATAAAAAAAAATTGTAGATCACAGATGAAAATGAAATAAAAGAACACATCAAGGAGGCAAATACAAGGATTGAAATGGGTAAGGGATTAAATTGTTGTTAATGAATACACGATTCTTTTTTCAAGTTTTGTTTTGGCAAAATTTAGATTGTTACACTAGCTTTCCCTTTTTGTGTGCAGTGTTTTGCAGTGCATTGCAGTGTAGAAAAGTGTTGAAAACAGGCTATTTAGAATTCTTATTTATTTTTCCTCTCTGAATTTTGGGTCTAAAAATCAATCTCTGCACACCTTACCAGAATTTTGCTGAGGCTCTACATTGCACTTCGTGGTGTGCATCGACTCTCCCAGCCAACAAGCAATTTTTGATATGGTTTAACTGATAGAGATTATAAAGGCAGTCAAACCATACATCAAATTTTGTAGATAACTTATTGTAGTTGTAGTTAACTCTGTTTGCTACTTTTCCTCTGAAAGCAAAAATGATAGCAAATTTTTCACGGAAGGGTTGTACTCACTCCATATAACAGGGAATTAACACCTTGTGTTATTATTATACTTTTGATTAACTTTTATTAATGAAACAAGTGACTGTGATATGAAATTCAAATCATCATTCAATTTTTCTTTTTATTTAATGACTTTCAAACCAATATTTATGTTCTGCATTTGAAAAAAAAGATGACTGGGATGATTTTTTTTTTGTATTTTAGCTCTGCATTACAAGACTCCATATCCTAGACATGTAAGTATACAAAAAATTCAGCTACTCTGTACATTATTCTTTCTATCAAATTTTTTTACTATACTGTATATATTAAACAATTAAATGCCTTCTGCCATGAAGAGTTATCCTTCTTCTGTTGTCTTTTACTGCAGGTCAACATTCCCCAACATGTGTTGGCGCCATTAACCTCAAAACTCAAGAAAACTCAAAAGAGGAAGATCAAAGAATCCATTCCTTTGTACTGGAAATCTTATGAGGATGTCACAAAATAAGGACTTGCACATTGTTTTCCCTTTGACATTTTTTTTGTTCATTTAGAAATACTCTGTATGCTTGTACATCAGTTTTGTTCAGCGTGAAATCGTCTCAGGAAGATACTTTTGCTATTTCTGATACAGCATTCAATACAGAATTGATTTCTTTAATTATATATGAATAAAGAATGTCCAATTTTCAAACTTGTGTCAATATTTTACCATGGTATTTTAATCCTCTTCTAAAAGAAATGTAATGTCATACTAATTGTTTAAAGGAAAAGAATAATAAATGATTCAAAAGAAAAGAATAATAAATGAAAATACATTTAATCATTTCAGATTTCATTACCAAGTCTTTTAATTATTCAAGTCTGATCATCTCTAATTAGATGTGTTGAACAATGATCAATTCAGTCTTATTTTTACACTAATTGTGTTTAGGAAATCTTTTGTTTATAATGCAATGGATTTTTTAAAAATTCTTTTACCATTTAAAATTCTAGTATCTAAATAATTGCTTACTGGGAAAATTTAGCAAATCTTTAGGAACTGAGACAAGCAGACTATAAAATTTGCTTCAATTTTCAATATGATAGCATACATCAATTTTAAACAAACAAAGACAAGGAATGTGGTTTATGATACATGTAATTTTAATGAGACAATGAATTGACACACGATTACAAAGTAAATGTATTTAATATGGCTGCCCATTTAATCAGCTGTCTTCAGTTTTGTCTTTTTTACCTGAAAAAAAAAACACATTTCCCTTATTCGATGAATGCTATATTTGGAAGAAAATGACAGCCTTGAATAAAACAACTTGATAAATCTATATGAGATATTTTTAATCATATCGCTCATATTTGTTAGGTAGGCTTCTAATTATATTAACAGACTTTCTAAAATGCATAAGAGTTTACAATAACTATTTTTTATTACAACATTAATAATCAGCAGTTTGTTAAAACCTTACTTTTCTCTCTCATTTCATCTCTTGCTTTCATCCTTGCAATGAATCCATGACTCTTGTTTTTACGGAATTGTTCGAAGGGATCTTTGAGATCCACCCCCACACCTTTGAACATATCCTGCCTGTCCCTCACATCCCCTCCGGAGATGGGATCCACTATTCCTTGCTCACTGGCTCCTAATCCCTTTCCTCCCCAGCCTGAGGAGAAAAATTCCCAAAGGATCAAAAATGAGAACAATAAACTTATTTGTACGAAATGTTCTTTGCCTTCTAGACCATATCAAAGGGGCATATTGGTAAATCTTAATTAAGTTCATGATAAATTAATATTTAATAAATGTAATTTGTATAAAGCATATTTAATTTTTGTTTTATTTTTTATGTGAATTTACCCATTTTCATCAGCATTTGGTGGCCTTTGTTGTCGTAACCCAACTTGGAGTCAGGAGTCTGTTGTGCTCCCATCCCAACACTACATAAACAAGTAAAGAATGGCTCATCATGCAATTCACACAAAATCTGATAAACTCTAACACGATTGATAATATGAGGTTTATGCGTACAATTCGTTAGTTGGAGTGGGGCTCCTGGACACTCTTCGTCGCCGTGGTGATGGAGAGGGTGACTTGCTGCTCCTTTGATAAGGTAAAGGTGACTCTGACCTTCAAACACAATAAGTAAATTTAGATTTTTGTAATTAATAAAGTTTTATTTTTTTTACAATCCTTCCAGAGCAATACAATTCTCTATTTTTATACCTTGACCTGCTTCTCCTTCCACTTTGCCTCCTGCGACCCCTGGGCGAAGGAGAAGGTGACCTTGATCTACTTCTTGACCTTCTTTCCTCTCTGTCTCTAAATCTTTCCCTCTCTCTGGATCTAGATCTGGAACGTGATCTAGACCTTGACCTGGAGCGGGACCTTGAATGTGACCTTGACCTTCGACCTCTCTGTTGTCTCTCTGCTTCTTTCTCCTCCTCTTTTAATTTTCTTGCTCTCTGTTTGGCTTTGAAAAACTCGTACAGACCAAGTTTTTCCCATCCTTCACTGCACCAGAAAAAATATTCAAAATGAAATTTCAAACAAATTCTTAATTTTGATAACTTATTCAATTTTGATTTAATTAAATCCCTATTTTGTATCAGCGTAATACCTGTCTCTAGGCCTCTCATGAGTTGGAGCACTATAGAAAGCCTCCACAGCTAGTAGTAATCTCTCACTTGGTGGCATTGGAGGAGGTAAACGTATGTCTTTAGGATCCAATGGGTGGTATTCATGGTCTTCCAACTACATCATAATACATGTAATGCATCATATTCTGGCATTGGTATATGAAATTCTCTAATATTTTTCCCCCATTCTCAAAAAACCTAGAGTTTATTCTATATAAGTGATTGATCATGCATGTAAAGATAACAAATCATAAAAAGATAAATTTTCCCATAGGGTAAATTTTTCCTTACCTTAACTAAAGGTGCCATGAGTCCACCTGGCAATTCAAAGTATGGTACTGATGGTGTCAGGTCAATATCAGATGGAGGTGGGGCAAATGGGGGTAGTCCAGCAGGAAAGCCAGGGGGAGGTTTACTCAAATCCGGAAGGGCAAACTGATTCTGACCTGGTCCTGATGTTGAGGGTCCAGGAGTGAAACCTGGGGGTAGTCCTGCAGGCGGGCCACCAGGGCCTGAAAGGCAAAGGAATTTAAATTATACACAGTACATGGAAAATTGCCAGAGAAGTACCCTGTACAGCAAAAATCGTTTAATACGAACATGGATATAGCGAAATCTCAGATAAAGCGAAGTTTTGTGTAGTCCCTGGCAAGATTCTTAACAAATAATAGCAAAATATATCGGTTATAACAGACTTGGTTAAAAACAAATTTACGGATATAGTGAACCAAATCTGAGTCCAGTGGAGGTGAAAAATAACGAAATTTACAGCGAATTGTTTTATTATTCTAAAATTTATACCAATTGAAAAAAAATTATTTCTACATAAATCTTTCAATTTTCCATCCATTCATTTTAGGTTTCCTGCAGAGAAGGTATTTTATTTTATGCCTTAATAAGCTAAAATGGTAGTCATGTGGAAGAAAACATCTATATAGCAAATTTGATATAACTATTATTATGAACTCATCATACAGATACAACAAATTACAGATAAAGTGAAGTAAATCCACTGGTCCCTAGAACTTCACTATAACTGAGTTTTACTGTACCGGTACGTGTTTGTTACTAGATAATTATGAACTTGTTTCTTCAACCTCACTGGATCTCATGAAAAATGTTGATATTTGTAAACCTTCCTTACCGACATTCTGCGGAGGTGGTCCCCTAAATCCAGGAGGGGGTCCCCCAAATCCCCCAGGTGGTGGTCCGAACTGCTGAGGGGCGGACCCAGGAGGAAGACCCTGTAGGGGCTGTGCTCCTGGCATTGGACCAAGTTGTTGCTGAAATGATGAGTCAGTGTATGATTGCAGATACACCCTAATTAGCTGCATGACTATAGCTCTTTGGTCAAATCAATCTATGGTCGCCCATCTAAAATATTTTGACTGTAGAGCTGCTGTTCTGCAGCTACACCTTAATCTGTGCTAAAACCCGTCACAACAATTAAAGAACTGGTACATAATATATCATAATTTTGAATTTTGCATATTTCCTCTGCAGCTATAATTATTATTACTGGTAATCATAATTTAAAGCATATGAATGGATGAAAACACACCTGCATCAGAGGAGGGGGTGGCTCCGCCGAAACAGGGGGTGGCTGGTCCCCCACAACACAGGGCGTTGGCATCATCTGTGTGACCTGTACAACCTGGGGCTCCCCAAGGCCGTTGGGAGGCACTGCCATTGGAGCTGAGGATGGGATCTGTAAGGGACCCGGTCCCATGGACACAGAGAGGGGAACAGATGCAGGGATTCCTGTAGGGATACCACTCCCTGTTCCAATCAATGAAACACAACATTACATTAAAAAAATACAAAAAGAAATTGTGTTCAAAGAACGAGGGGGGAAAAAATTGAAGAATCTTTTATTTTATGTAAAATCAATACCCTGAAATGTATTTTATACCCCTCATTCGAATGTTTCTATGGGAAAATGTTCTGTTTTCTATTAAAGCAACCTTCCCCGGGGAATTTGGCGCCAATTGCAGGAAGCAGCTTTAAAATTGAGCTGTCTTTAGGGCAATTCATGAAACAGTTTGTTCCTTGATTTAAAGATCAAATTTCTTTTCCTGTCACAACCACAATTAAAATCAATTTCTTTCTTTTTTTTTCTTTTTGGGGGGGGAGGGGCGGAGGGGAAGGGGGGTAATTTATCAAATCTCATGGCCTTAAAAATTTTGAATTGCTGAAGTAAAAAATATTAATGGTTTATATTTCCTGGGACCATCTATCAGTTTGTATATATATATATATATATATATATATATATATATATGCCTCCAGTTGGCATTGGTACTTATTCAATTGATGAGTATAATCAAGAAGGAAAAATGCCTACCATAAATCATGAGAATTTAAGCCTTGAAACATTTTTTTCTTTAAAAAAAAAATAATTTTTGTTTAAAATTTATCATCATTAATGTTATAACCCCTTTTTATCTAGAAATATCAATAACTGTTAATGCTGGAATAGTGACAGTAAGCCTCCAATAAAGTTTCATCAAGGTGAAAAATTTAAATAAAGATGAATGACAGATCTCATATAACTTGTACTATTCGATAAAAATTGTTAATTCAATACTGTAGACCAAGGCTGGTCATGACGCAACTCTATTTATGCTTCCAGGGAAAGTGCATTCTAAATTAAGTATATGCCGTTATAAAAGTGTAATGCTCTATAAATAGGTAGACTGACACTTTAGTATTGTAATAAGGCATTGAATTCGTTTACAAAGAAATTCAGTAATATTTTAAATTATGACTGACTTTAATTTTAATGTTGTTTAACTATTTTTAATAAAATACATGTTGTAATACTGTACAGGCCTCAGAATCATGAAACATTTTCTAAAGCAAATTAAGGATTTTAGTTCTTAAGACATAAATGCTTCAAAGGAAAAATTGAAATTTTGACTTAAGTTTTAGTATGTTTCATGGTCCCATGGTCAGATATGTTACACCACCTGGTGGTAGCCCCTCCACCATTGAGGCCATCCCCTGGGGTGGGGGAGGCCCTTGTGGCACCACCTGTTGCTGCAGTATCTGTAACTGTTGCTGCAGTTGTTGCAGCTGGTTGTTGAGGTGGGCGATGAAGTCCTGGTGCTGCTTCTGTAGGTGGCCATACTTCTGCTGAGTGGTGGCAGATATCTGAGCAACAGTTGCTCCATGTTCATTAAGCAGGTTTGTCTGAAAATATAAAACATGTACAATATACATGTACCAAATACTGGTGTTTTAGGGGGTTTTATTGGAGGGGAAGGGGGGGGGGCCCCAAAATTATCATGTTTAAGACCCCAACAGAATAATAATAATAATAGATTTTTACAAAATTTGCAACATTTGAAAAATAAAAGACTGTCTTAATGTATATAATATTAATAATCCTTCCCATGTTTCATTGGCATTAAGTATTTTAATCTGATTTAAAATTTATGGAATTAATTTAATACGGAATAAATAGCAAATTCTAGAATCATACCTGATAATTAGCTAGGGCTATTGTTGGATTCTTTAGTTGCTGCAAAAGAAAGAACAGGAACGAGTTACCTCCCTTTGATCACAAAATCCAAATTATTTTCCATGTATTAGAAGAAGAATAGCATTTCATACACCATTATGTCTAATTTTCATAATGCAAGGCGTTAACTTGTTGCATTACCACTTGGCACAAAAATATGAAAATTGACTTCATTTGCATATAAATTACAAGTCATTTATATGTAGGTTCAAAATCTTTATAAATGTTCATATTGAGCAAGTATATATATATATATACATAAATTAATGATTGAAGATTATAAAATTGTTCTTCAACAGAATAGTGTTTCCTCTTATTTTCACTATCATGTAAGAATTCAATTCAGTGTATTAATCAAATTGTTAGATGAATGCCAAAATACGCGTGTACTACTGTTTATTTAAATAAATGTTCACAGACTTGCTGGTATTTTATCCGGTATTTGCCATAATATTTTTCTGCTTAAACAATTAAATTATGCCACTACATTCTCAACTTTTAAGAAAGATTATAATCCCCATTACTGGACATAATATGTACACATTTAGGTGATGTGTCCTTTACCGAAATTTAGCAGGACTCTTTAAGATCTGCGAGCCAGCAAAAACCAAAACATATTTACATGGCCTAGTTTTACAATATCTTGTTTAAATCCCTACTCTAGCACAGCAAGGTCGAGAGATCTGCGTATAATGTATATTGTGCAAACGTGATTATAGGCAGTGGAGTAGAAATTCCTTACGTCATGAATTTACGGAGAATTCCAAAGCAATTGAACCCCTATTTCAAAATCCTTATCTTTTGTTGAGAAAGAAGTCTATTCCCTCTTGCATCATTCTGTGAAGTCATTCCTCCCTTACTCGTCAGGCAAGAATAAAGGAGTTTACATATGTCCGTAAACAAGTCATTTAGAGAAGGAGATTAAAACTTTTAAATTCTGCATGGTCAACAATCCCACAAATGTAAACAATAACAAACAGTCATCGCATAAACTGAACAAAATATGAATACATTTTATGAATTCAACTTAGTTGTTTTCATGACAGTCACTGCCTCATATATATAAACTACAAGCAGATTATTTTAAAAAAAACAACAAAACAACAGTAATTTAAACCAGGAAGACTTGCATGTAAATGAATAAAAAAAATTGAAAACCTAATTTTTCAAGGATGACATAAAATTTGGTTCTATATATAATAGAGTTCTTTGAGTGTTTAGAGTTCTCCTTGCATGCTAGCCTGGAAGGTGATCCTGCCAACTGCATATGACCAAATGATTTTGCAATCTGATAAATTCTCCACATGGTGAAATGACCACTTCTCATAACATATATACACTGCCAGCTAGCACGTTTATATGATCAGATTATCAGTATTATAAGACGCAGTTCTGTAAGCAAGAGAACAGTTATGCAATTAACAGACACTGCTTACATAAGTTCCAGATCAAACGTTCAGGTGAACAGCACATTTTTGAAAATGTGATTTATTTGCTATTTTTCTTTTATGATATTTAAAGTCTATAAATTAACCTTGACCTTCAATGTCCAACATGTCACCCGAGGATCGCACCACACATAGTCCGATGTAATAAAATAGACAAAATAATGTTACCGGTATATAAATAGACAACAACAGCTGGTGATGTGTCTATAATTATAGGCACTTTCACATTCCAATTTAGGTTATCATGAATAGTCAAAGTTAAAAGTTAAAAAGTTAAAAAGACAAAATAGTAAGTAACATAAATAGACAACAATGGCTGGTGATGTGTCTATAATCATAGACACTTTCACATTCCAAATACGATTATCAAAAATAGTCAAGTTCTAGTATATCTATTTTGGCCACCACCAAATTTCAAAATTATTTGTCCTTTGTTCTTTTTTATCTTTATGCATTTTGAATATTAGTTCTGGCTTTCAGAGATGGTGTGCAAACATTAATAGACTGAGTGTCAAGAAAAAGTGTCGGAGCACTTAATTTATAATTGCTCAAAACTAGTCCATCTAGCATTTGCCAAAATTTAAAACCCTCGGTCATATTATATCTATTAGCCATAGATAGCAATACCGGTAGATAAAAACATCTTTAAACTAACTCATTGCTCCAGCCTGCATGCATTTATTTTCAAGATCAATATCAGACATGTTCGTGCATCACCATGGGATAAAAACCACTTTTTTTGAAAATATTGATTCTTTAAGTTTCTGCTAACAAAAGGAAATACCTTATCACAATCAATTGAATGAAGTCTATTTATTTTGGCAGCACAACTGACAAGGCAGAATTTTCCTCGATGAAGAATACAAAAAAATTTATCAGTTTTTATGTCTGATTCATGCATGCTGATCAACCAATGTCTAAAAAAAAAAAAGACCAGAAAAATTTTCAAATCAGCATCAATAAAACCCATGGGTTGTATCTGTTGCCAGTTGAAAATTTCCATGACTTGAAAAAAATCTTGTAGAAAATAGTTTAAATTGCAATGATGATACTACGTGTACTTCATTTAGACTTGATAGAAATGGTACCAATCATTTCTGATCATCTTTCTAAATCAACTATATACCGGAACTTCAAAAATGATACAGTACTGCAATTAAATTGGTACTTCATTTAGACTTGATAGAAATGGTACCAATCATTTCTGATCATCTTTCTACATCAACTATATACCGGAACTTCAAAAATGATACTGCAATTAAATTGGTACAATTTTGTATAATTATAGTTCGATTAAAAGTTCCAGATAATATGCCATGTCCTTAATTTTAAAAAAAAGGCATTTGAACAGGAAATTCTGTGCAGCTATTTTTCACTGTCTGCATACTAGCTAGTTGTTTTTGTGGGGGTTTTTGGGGCTTTTTTTCTAACGAAATATGGAAATAATCTTCAGGCTTGGCTAATATCTGACATAATTCCACCTGCTTTTCTAACAAATGTCTGCTGCACATAGAAGATATGTCATTTTGTGACATGTACATTAAATGAAGCTTTAACGCCCCAAGGTGTTTAAATTATAAGAAGCAAAATATAACTTATATAAGCTTTGATTAGCATAAATAGCTTATCAGCAATAATACCAAATATAAAATGAAATAATTTTTACTTTGAGTGTTGAATTTATAATAAATGTCAAAAACATTTTAGTCATTATTGTATGACTGAAAATTAAGAAAATATGTAAATTCCTTGTAAAAAAGTTAATAAATGGAATTATATTCCGAAGTTAATTTGGTAAACTAATACATTATGCAGCTTTTGAAGCATAATAATGTATAATCTTTCAGAGGGCCACAAGTAGTTTAAAGCTAATTTATATTTCACTATTATCATAAATCCTCATTCAATTTCTGGTAAAATACACGTAAAACGAAATTTATATACCTGTACCTGTACCAATTATTTTTAATATCTAATTAGGTGTGTACACCGATCTGTCCATGCAAAGTGAAAGTAGGTAAGAGTGGGTGTTGCAGCTAAAAACAACAATTATTTTGACCTCATCATGCAGTAACAATATCAGGAAGAAAGAATAATATATTTTTTGTACTAATGAACCAGTTTGACGTACTGCAACATGAGCTGCACCTACAGTGAACTTCCTATGTTGCCTCACTTCTGTGGGGAAGCTGTACGGGGGTGATAGTGCGAGCCTGAATAAAATCACGTACTAGTAGCTTCTACAGTCTTTAATCTCATTTAACATTATTACAATTAGGTATAAACTCTTTAAATTAGTGATTAAAAAACATTTTCAAGTTTGCTTTTAGAAAAACCTGTTACTGCAATCTCGGTCATTGCTCAAAACTTTAAAAGAATCTTTTTAAATGCAGCTAATTAGTGGTCCTTCCAAACATAAGGATTAGCATTTTTTTTAAACCAAATAAGCCATCCTTGATTTCTTCAATGTATGTGTTGTTTTTTAACCTTTATAAAGCACATGACTGTTATCTTAACAGATAATTTTGACTACAGGCTGGGAACACGCAAGTTCTGAACACGTACTGGCCTGAGACCATGCCCTTTTCTTCTTCAGAAAAATATAATTATTAATGATCAGGACATTCAAACAGATCTGAATAATAAGACCTGAATGATCTGTGGGATAAACCCCACTCCCAACATGATGCACTACAATTCCGGCCAAGAACTTGTGCATTGTTTACCTCTGTTCATTGCGACTTTCACCATGTTGCATCACACAGTAAAACAGACTTTTTTTTTCTAAACATTTCAAAATTGTTTTGCAGTGTTCGAATTCATGGGACAGAGTTCATACAAAAAGCCTAATGTCTTAATTACAAGTATTAGCTTCTGAGTAACGTAAAGACACTGGCGTTCATAGCTGGGTGTGTTACAAGCATAAACATGACACGGACCACAGACAATGTTTATCACATGCAAGTAAAAACCGAAACACAACAATTGCACGCATTATCTAATCTTGTTTCGACTCTGAGAACAAATGCACTGAACAGAGTATGCATTTTGCACAGATCACCATGCATTGCAGTGTATATTGCAAAGCAAAAGAAATCACAGACTTTCATAATTATTGAGAAAAGTAAAAAAGTACGTTTGTAGTGCATTCAATTAAATGTACAGCTGTGTCCTTCAAGTTTGTCTACCAGACCTAAATTTTAAAATTCAATATTCGATCATCACCTCTAAAATTTAGAAGAAAAAAAGAGCTCATCAAGATCAATTTAAGCAATCAATTTCAGGAATTTATCTTCCATCTTCCATCTTTCATCTATGCAAAGGGCAAACTTGCAAATTAATAACAACAGTACTGCATTTTATTATTATACAGTCTTGTACTTTATGAGTAATTGAAGAAGCAATCTACATAGCTTCCATAAAGACACGGAAGAAAATTGATTGCTTTTCAATTCAAATCTAATAAAACAACTTTACATAACATAATTGATTTTCGAAAAACAAATACCGGCATGTAAATTGTTAACAAAAGGAAACTTCTGAGGTAAATTATCAATCAAAATGTAAATGGAGGTGATCTTCTGTTGTCGATGTATGTAAATGTTTTGAGTGTCCTTGTCATTGATGTAAATACAGAGAGGCGCGGCCATGTTAAATCAGATCCCTGACGTTGGCATGGCAAAAACAAACATCAGATCTCATTCATTAATATTCCAGAAAGAAACACAGTAATTAAGAGTGCAAGAAGCATTCTTTTAGGAAAATAGAGCAGATATATATAAAATAAACTGCTTGGAATGCCAGCATGTTGGGAACTTTGGTTGTATATGCATCAGTGACGCCAATGGCCGAACGTCTGCCAACAAATTTACGCAGTTCACGTCAGGAATATTGAAACATAAATGACATAAATGAATCGTGTGCAAAATTGATGTCTGTTATGTTACGGTCTTGTGACTGAATGAAAGTATACTACAAAATAACTAATTATATTTTCATTAGAGTAAGTTAATTGGCTCAAAGTTTCCTGTCGGAGCTTGTTACTGCATGCAAAGATGTGGAATACACTGAAAGCTTTCCTCAGAGTGTGATCAACCCTTTTATGATAAATGCTTAAAAATACATGTGCCTGGAATGTTTTCATTACTGTCAAAATGTGTCACTCATATCATAATCTGTGGGAACATTTTTAAAATGATGAGATTAAAATCTCTTGTGCAGATCAAAAATTGCATAAAAATGCTTTGTTACATTCTAAATCTTCTGTTTTAGTATGATCATAAAAATTAAGTGAACAATTTGAGATCTGCAGACAAATTGATGCACTGAAGGGAGAGAGATGTAGATGGGTATGCAATACAAAAGTCTGATGTTATGCAACTTCATCACCCAATTGTCAACAAATATATATCTGTGTACCTGTAGTTGTTTTAATATTGTCAGAGTACATCACTGTAGTACTGGTCTGTATTTATATTATAATTATACATACTGCATAAAAATTCACTTTGGCTAGCTCTATTAAGTCCCATCACCTGTAGCAAATCATATCAGTATTCATGAGTACACTGTACTGACTTTTACAAATTTCTGTAGGCGATCATACACTGTAAAAGAAACTATGTTGGCCAGCCGTATAGCCAAGGAAAGCGGCAAATTTCCTGTCATCAGCAGCAAATTACATTGGATGTCAATAGTTAGGTAGACATTAACATAAAGTGTTTGGTACGACATGGCTTGCAACAACCAAACAACATAAAACCCACAGCTAATTAATACTAATGAAATAATTAGTTCACGACACATTAAGTGTCTGGATGCAAAAGACTGCCAATTAATCGCGTGACATGATTTTGTTCCTCAATAGACGTTCTTCTTTATTAAAACCTTAATGACCTTTTCAGTTTATTAAGATACCAGCAAATTGTGTTAATTACAGTATAATAGTATGATATACAACCTTTTATTAACTGTTCAGCTATACTTACTTACTATAAAGCGAAATCAGTGATTAATTTGTAAATCAATAAATTACATAACTGATGCAGTGAAGGTTTTCAGACTCTTGTCAATTATTAGTTAAGTGCATCTCTGAACAGAATGATTTGCGACATGCATACAACATGAAAAACCAAAGATGTCTGACTGATACCAGACATTAGCCTGATGTACACTCAATTATTAAAAAATCCTTAGACCATAAACTTGATTAATTGAATCCGATTGAGAGCAGCTTTTTGTTTAATGCTGTATATTTTCTTGTCCTGCAAACAAAAGCATGGTCTAAATATTTCAGACTATAAAATCTCTAAAAGACCTATACTTAAAGAAGTAGGTCTTTGCTGTTATTCTAAATACACGTCTATAAATTCTCATTCTCTAACATCAAAGCTGTAAAAGTCTCTTTTATTTCCTTAAAACCATTTTAACGAAGTACCAAACCATTTCAAAAAATCATTGCCGATTACTCGTCTGCTTTTTACTGTACAACCAATACCATCAAACAATCAAATGCACCATTATTACGTTTTCCAATGTCAATCAATCTGTTTAATGCAAATCAAACACTCCTGATGATCAAGTCTACGATGACAAAGATTTTATGAATGACCAATTTAACACTAAAACAAGCAATAAAAAAATTGCTGCAACATGACCGCCATGTTTGGAACATATGCATGCACTAGTACTATTTGTAAAAGAAACGAAGTCCGTCTCAATCAATGGAATGTATGCAAGAGAAAATGCAACTTATCAATGTTTATGGTTGTTAGTATGAAGTTAAGAGTATGATTTCTACAACTTTACATGGAGTAATTTACGATGGACATTGGGGTTTTTTTTACCTTGATAACGTTGAGAACTCAGTCAGGTGAAACAGACCACCAATGTTTCACGTGAATACGTTTTATTTAGGTCGCCAGCTAGCAGAAGTACAGAGAACTTGATGTTATTTGATTTGATTTATGGCGTAGGACTTTTTCAAAGTCAATGCTGTTGGTGAATTTTTATTCGACAAAAAATTGATCAAATATGATTGAATATATATATATATGCAAGAACTAATATTTCTTCTTATCTGAATTTCTCTGAAAATTGACATTCAATAGTTTTTGGGGTGAAATATGCTAATTAATAGGTAAATGCTATTAATGTGACATATAAGTACATGTAATATTTATTTAGCTTTGGTTTAAACAGACATTTCAATAGATCTTTGATGTCTTTTTATGATTTATATGACTTCAACTGATCAAAATTGATAAATTGTCCCAGTTTTCACATTTCATTTTAAATAACAATGATGATTTATTTTTTTACCTAGCACATAGTTATAAATGTTGGAAATATAAAGTTAAACTAAAAGTAAAGTCATTTAACTGCAATTTAATCACTTATATATTAGAATTACATTGCTCATGGACGCGTATATCATCTGCAGAATATGCTTTTCAAACTTAACAGTTTCTTCACTTGTGATTCTGGCATTGTTCATTAAGGGAATGTAATAAGTGACCAGACCTTCAACCGTGATCTTGTCTGAAGAAAAATTTATTTCATAACATAAATTTTAAACAACTTGTTATGCATGTCAAGAAGCATATCAGTCCACGTACCATCCAATAAATCTTCTTTACACATTTAATTACAGTCTGAATTTTTAATCAAGCCATTTCTTATGCAAATTACTAAACACCCAAGGCTCTATGTCCTGAGAGCAGTCCAATGAAAGCATAGCAGCTGGTATATAAACAAATTTTCTAAATTTGGGCATCATAACAAACCCTGACATTCTTCTAACTAAAATTTAACAACAACAAAATTGCATACTTATTCTTCTGAATTTAGAATTCAAAGTTGATATTGCCAAGGAAACTTTAATTTCAACAATTAAAATTTAATTGTTTGAGGATTAATTCCACTTATCAATTGTTAAGGATTGATGCATTTTAGTATACCAACATCTTAATTATTTACCAATTTTTGCCTCCTAAATGCATGTGACATAACACATAACATAAATTAAAGACTTTGCCTGAGTTCTGCATCTATTCTCACAAAATAATTTGTGCTAAAAATTTCTGGCACCACACTAAAGTGGGTCGATACTTTGCAAGAGCAACAACAATGGGTAACATCTTGTCATCTTTCCAACACATACAAACAAAGAACCTCCATGATGGAATTTCATTTTACAGTTCTTTGTACTGTTGGGGCCTTTGCGAGAAATTTCAGCACTTCCAAATTTCTTGAAAGCTTAATACACTGTAGCAGATTGAGCTAAAATACCGGGTAATTGAGCAGACCACTGCGTGCTCCTTATCATTCTGCACTCGATTTTGGCAAAGCTTAGAAATTCAAGAATCATGTTCTGTCAACTGCAGATCCAAACAACAAATGGCGGCCCCTCTACTATTAGCTTACATGTATCGTTTCCAATCTGATAATGGTGTCTCTGACGCATTTTCTATTGTGAAATATAAATATCATACAATCTTCAATGCACTGATTTACTCTGACTCAGCTGCCATTGGCAAATGTCTTTGCAATGGAAACTGTGACCTAATTAAAACTAGTTTACCAAAAAACAAAGATTCCTTGCCAGTGGTAAGCACTAAAAATAGGTTGTGGTTTAACTTTTTTAATTTTATTGAAAAATTATTAACAGACAGTCTATTGTGTCAAAACGAAATTGCTTTCAATCAGCAGCACAGGTTAAGAATCGACGTCTGATTTACATTTATAAACAGAACTGCTACCAAAAATACACATACAATTTAGCTTTTGTAAATTTGAACAATGGATCAAGAATTTTACCTACAAAATTTAAAACCCTTAATAACAAGAAGGGATATCTTCTATTTTAATGCTTTCATTGCCTGCTTGATGGAATCAATCTTTGATAAGACAATTGGAAATGGAAATTGTGTGATATTTTCAGCTCAATTTTCATCTTAAAACATCAGCATGCAATTCTTACATCAAAAACTGTCGCTTTGGATAAAAGATCCATATCAAAACTTATGCATGATGTACTGCAAGATATTAGCTTCAGGAAATTTTCTGTCATGGTATTTTTTCTTCAATTAAACTAAATATAATTTTTTAAAAACCCTGTTTATATTTTGTTAGATCAGCTAGATGATACATAAATCTAAAAAGAAACTTGGGTATCATCATTTCATCAGTTCAAAATTTCCCCAAGACTTATCAAATAACTGTAAGATATTACTGACTGACTTTCAATTATCAAATTTTTGCTATCTTAGATAACCTTTGCAAGCATAGTACAGTACAACATAAAGACCAGGCACTGCGGTTTTCTTTTCATATACACCCGGGGAATATTTGTTTGATCTCTAATTTAGCATGAATTGGTAAATGTTAAATATTACAATCTTACAGGAAATAACAGATAAGTCCTATTTGTTATAAGGAACCTAATGCTCTTCTTAATATCATTCTTGGAATAGCTGCATATATACAAATACAGCGGTCATAGGAGTTCTGGCAAGGGGCGTAGTTCAATATACATATAGTAACAATATAATATAGCAATTCATTATGACGTCAATTTAGCCTTTTTCTTGCATGGGTGTAGACAATTTTAAGGTACGTTAATACAGATATGCCTTAAAGGAAACACAATATTTAATATTTATAAAGATTATATGCAAAATGGCATAAAATAATACCGGTACTTAAAATAGCCTAAATATCTATAAATAACATGAAAATTCACAAAAATCATGATTATTTTCTAGATTTAGGTAAAATAAAAGGTTACAACTAATTTATGACGATGGTTTTCACCTCAAATGCAGACATGATGTTCAATATTTATGTTTCTAACCACATGTATATATAATTGTGTATTATCTTAAAATTCTTCCCTTCTTTTTTTTTTGGAGGTGGGGGGTTAATTATCATATTGCTGTGTTCATAATTCTCAAAATAATTATGGATGAGATCAAAAAAAAAAAAAAAAGATAATTCCCTGATATTCTGGACTTCTTCCTATTGAATTTGTCATTTCCTGAAAAATTCATTAGATATGGTAATACATGTAATCATTTCAGGAAATAGAATAGATTACAATGTTCTACAGAATGAGTAAACATATATTTTTTGACAATACAAAAAAAATCTATTGAAATGATCATATATCTAAAACAACAAAAAAATGAAAAAAAGAAAATATGAAAATCATTACAAATTATAAATTATATAATTATTTTTCACTTAAATCTTTACAAATCCACAAACTTTCTTTTGCAATATAACTTATTCAGATAGAAGTCTAATAGTATTAGGGTTCCCTCGGACATTTCGCAAAAAGGGCAAATTCAGGGTTATAATATACTGTTCTTTGTCCAAAGGTGAAGTACTATTTGTTATAAACATCTGTGTGCCTTCTCATGTGTGTCAGCTAGGTAGTTTTAGTTCACTAGCAGCTTGCTTGACTAATAGTGAAGTTCTACTTTGTATTTGACACCATGCAACCTAAATTTTCTTAGTGCTAGACAGCTCCAACCCCATAGTGATTGTAATTAAAGTGATTAAGCAAACCTCTAATTAATTTGCAAACACAAGTCAATTGGAAATTTGACTTGGCGTTTTTTTCCCCCTCTATACTTGATATTACCTGGCTACACCTGACAATTTGTAATTCTAGCTGTCCGTCGTAAGACTGCGTTTACTACCATGTAATATCAAGGGACGATGTTGCACTTAATGGCATGTGATCGTTTCATAAAAATGGTTCACTGGTAAATGAACAGACAAGTTAAGTGCATTTATTTGTTTTACAGCGTATGGATGACACAGATTTTTTTTTTTAAACTGCCTCCTTGTTTAACAGTACACTGCACCTAAATGTCATCTTTTTTAATAGTGCTGAGATCAGCACACTGGTGTAAATGATACCTCCATGTCAGATTTTTCACTGGAGGCCTGAAGGGGGCCAAACTCCATTATATGTTTGTCCTTTGTTGTAAAAGCTGCACTTTGGTTCGTATCACCCCACACACACAGACACTGCTTATATGGGTCTGTGGGTACTGTATGTTTTGACTAGAATCTTTGTTAGAAAAAAAATCTCCATCTTGATCGGAATAATACAAATGTATATGGAACGCATTTACTTTTCTTTTTTTTTATTTGGAAAGTCACAGAGATAAAAATCTATTGGTGTGCATGTTTTAATTGGTGCAGTCAATAGTTTTCTGTATTGTACGTAGTACATGTACATTAACTCTTTGAGATGTTTGCATCAAAAACTAGTTCGTTATCTATCTGTCAATTATAAGCAAAGAACAAGTACTCAGACCTTGGTATAAATTTTGCAAATATAAGTCCTCTAACATCTCAAGTTAACTGAAGTAAAACAAATAAAAAAATCTCATATCATGAATAATTGCTACAGTCAAAATACCATGCTCTGAGCTCTTTCATTTAAATTTCTTTCTAAACCAAATGAATAAATTATGAAGTTGCTCATAAATTTTATGGCAAAACTCTCTTGATCATAATTCATATCATGAAAAGAATTGCAAACTTTAATTTGACCTATTCAAATTATAAGTATATGAAATCAAATTCCACATAATGAAGTTTTTACTGTCAAGCATATCTACAGACAATATTCCATAAATTAAAATTGTGAGACAAGGCATTGAACAGTTCTAAACAACGAAGTTCATGGCCAAACATCTCTTAATTTTCACGTCATACATTATAAAGAACATATACATCTAAACCCATGAGCCCTGGCAGTAAATGGCTGCGTAATTTTGATATCCAGCCAGGATAAACAAGTTGATCGAGCCTGATCTAACAGGTTCAACCATCGGACAGTCAATGGAAATAGTCTCTGTGTATATTCATCTCATAGGTAAACGGCATCATCCAATTACTGGTCTATTTTTGTCAAAATCCATTTAGTCGTAAAAAATGGATTAGAATCTATAAACTAGATATCCTCCAATGAGGGGTGTTCGAAAATCACGGTCAATACATCAATAAATTTATCTAGTTTCATGTTTACTCTTCACTTGACCTAGTAAGCTCATGCTTATCAGAAATTGAGATACATCGAGTAACCATACAACGAAAAATTAAATATCATTTCTTGTTTTTCAGCTGGTTGTTGAGGTGCGTATAAAAAATATTACAACTGAAAAATGGCCACTAACATTCCATCACTAAAATACTCAACAACTCCTTAACATGTATGGCTCGAATAAGGAAGTATAACGACAAAACCACCCATTACCATAAACAGCAAGACAAGAAGAACTCGACAAAGCTATCGGAGGACAATCAACTGGGATCCGCTTATCATGGACCAATAGCACCTGCTCCTGATTAAACCAGCCGATCAACGATCAGCCGGGAGGGCATTCACTGCAACAAATCTTGTATAAGTGTGCGCAAGATGATAGTTTGTCTCTGATTTGATAGACAAAAAAAAACATATAATTTAAGAGCGACAAATTTCATATATATTTACTTCACTGTTGCCCTTCCCTCGATCTCCTTTCTTGCTTAATGACATCAAATTGATAAAAAGGTAAAATTTTTGAAAAGGTTTGAATCATTCCGCTAACTTAGAACAAATGCCATCGGAATGAAGCTTTGATCAATAAGCAAGAATGATCAATTCTAAGTTGATTTTTGACATATACATATATCTATTCATGATATTTGCATCTTTTATTAGTTCTCTGGGCAGATGACATTGATCAAGAAGGAAACCCTGCTCAAGTCAGCAGATCTCTTCAATCTGAGCAGTATATCAGCTAATACACATCTAGTCCAGACAGATTAGGGCTTTTACGGTGACAAGTGCACTGGGTTTTTTTGCCCAATTTGGCCTTGATGACAAGATCCCATAATAACAGCCTATATAACCTGAAGGAGTCACTATAACGCACATGTACGTCAGTGTCCAAATCATATTACACACGGGGATTCCATGCTGAGGTAAATTAATGATGACATAGACAGAACATGGTCAGTTAAAAGCATGTAATCTTATGTCTGGGGTCGTCATCGTCATCGCCCCCTAGTTCTTACAGGTATCGAAAGCTGAAACAATTACTTAACACAGAGACTATTGCTTTGATCACCTGTACAGAAAAAAACCACAAATCAAATCTGGCCTAATTCTTTTAAGATCAAAATGTCCAAATATCCCTGAAGTGCATACTAATGATGCTTGCTTATAATGGCACTGCCATTTGTTTGAACAATTGTTTTACATCAATTGACTTTTCAAAACCACATGCAGTTTGACATATTACACTCTGATCTGGAAAAATGGTTTGAATTATCATTGATTAGATTTAATACCACAAGAGACGCAATACTTTATTTCATTAAACCAAATCCAAGTGAAAAAATGTTTTGGTAACATTATTTTTTAAATGCTGTATTTGTTCACCTTTAGTCAGTTGGTACCAGACACCTTTAGGAGTGGTTGATATATAAAGACGATAAATATTAACTATATAGATAAACTACAAACCAATTTCACTATCATTTCAATCCCTATCAATTATACACACTTTAAACTACCTATAAAGTATCCAAAAATTTGCATGAGACAAAATCTGTATTAAATAAAAAACCCAAAATAAATGAAAATACTGTGATAAACCTGTGATCAAAAAGCAGGCAACATAATATTAAAAGAACTTTTTTGCAAATTTTAAAATTTATTTTCTATTTTTCATATTTTGGTATATAGGACTTAACACTTTCAAAGGTTGCAAACTTAAACCGGATCTAAAGGGACTTTTTATTTTGAAAAAAAGGCAATTTGCGTCACAGAGAAACTAAGATGATGGAGATATCTGTGCAAACCACTAATTTGTTACAATTAACAACTGTTAATTAGGGAGAGAACTGGATCAGTATGTTAAGTGTCGATGAACTCTCCATTGGGATACTCGTTTTTTCAAGGCTATATCTACGTATTCATCAAAGTGAATTAAGGATCGAGAGTCAAGGGTCATTCTCATTACACTGTAACTTAAAATCTGTTAACATTCATCAAAATGTCACACATACTCTACTGGGCAGTGTCTTAGATCCTGCCAATTTATGCTCAACAAACACTAAACAAACTGTAAATTTCCTACTTAAAATGGCTTTATTCATCAGATGATATCTACTTTTATATATACATGTATTAATTTATATTAATTATATAAATTTTTTAAATTAATTAGGAAGGCTTTTGTTTTCCAGTCAAATTTTTTTTAAATAAATGTGCAAAATGCTCAAAATCAACTACAACAAGGACTATATATAAAATCAATACCGTATCTGTTAATGCCTGATAGAAATAAATGTAAGAATGCACTGTAGTTATAAAATTCAGGATTTAAAGTTGATGAAAAACAAACTCTGTTGTAGGCATTGGCTTACTCATTCTTTTGTAATCATATTTATTTGTGACATGTCATGTACTGTTAGATTGTGAGCACATAAGGATGTTTTTCTGTTTGCTTTCTGATTATAAATCAACTAGCACAGGGGCCTGATACACATGACCTTCATTAGATGACCTTGAAAAACAAAAATCATCATAAAAGTTTTAGGGTTCTTATATAGAAACATTAATTGAAGTTTTATACACTGATCAGATTCAAATTCAATTGTTTCGTAATGACTTTCACCTTGAAATCATTGCGACCTTGACATTTTAACCTAGCTTGCAAGATTTCCTTGTGTAAAAAAATTGAATTAATCTATACTCCAACTTTAGCACAGCAAACTTCCACAGTAAAACTTCATGTACATGTTAGAACACATGCAAACTCTCAACTTGCTTTCTAAATCTTCACATTTTTACCTTCATTGGCATAAAAAATCATGTGGCATAAATACAAACACTTGGAACCTATCATCAGATTCACTTCAATCAACCACTTGAAGCACAGGTCACCTGCTTTATAAGGGCTCTAGTGAATCTAGGGTATTTTGCCTGAAAAGCTTAAATCTAGTACAATACTGAGTAAAAATGTGCAATTTCCATAATTACCAGTATACAACTTCATGCTAATATTGCAGCTATATACACTGATTAAGATTGAATGAGGCCATATCTTATAGATAACTGCATCACTACAATAATCATGTGTAAGTAAGACGAATGTCCTCTCACAATGCAGACAGAGTTGAGAAACCCAATCTCTGGAGCACAATGTACACAAATCGTGACAAAATCTGAATGTTTTCAGTTATCATCCATCAACAATTATTGTGAAGAATTAAACCAAGAATTAATTAAAACAACATGGCTGGTTGACTTTTAATCATCAGTGTTTAATTAATACTAATAACCTCTAACTCTAACAAAAAGAGGTTTGATAAAAGAGAAAAGACAATAAGAAATGGGCATTTTGCCCAATTAAGGTTACAGTTGGAAGTTTGCAGCAAATGATTTAAAATTCAATTTGAAACAAAAGCAGTAATGCAGTAGAAGCGTGCACATACCGTATTACATAGGATGCTTAAAACCTTATAAACTGACGTTATTCATGGAATTATACAATAGGTGTTTATTCTACACATTCACAGATCAAATATTATAGTTTATTAATGTTGATTTATAGATTATTTACCAGATGGATAATTGACTATAATGTGTCCCACATGTACTGGTAGTATATATATTACAGAAAAAAAAATATTACGCAAGAATTTGTGAATACCATATTTGACAAACAAACAGAAAAACCCAAAATACCAAATAACAAAGAAAACTCATCACTTTTGTTCTAAAAAAAAAAAAATTTGAAAAGGTGATATATTATTTTCACAAACTTCATTAGTATGCAAGAATGTAGACAACTGGGTCATTACGTATTGGAAAATTGAGTTAAATTTATGTAATTCAAATGACTTCAAACTCGAGATTTATCACTTCCAATGACATCACACATACATCTCAGGATCAGAACAAAGATAATCAAAATTAAATATTTATATCATATGACAAACAAACAACAAAACAGCTTTAAAGTACATGTTTCTAGAATTTAAAATCTGAGGTGCATGATCTATGAAATTCTGCTATATCAAAAAAAAAGGTGTAATTAATCAATGCAAGAAGCCTTGAACATGAAGAACACCAATCAATTTTATTTTACAAGTAATTTACATTTATGATGATAAATATTCTAATCATGGTTTTCACAATTTTTCAAATTTGAATCTAGTAAGCATTTACAAGAGTAATAGAGACTTATCATATTATTTCTACCCCTTCCCCCTTTCCCCATACTATTTCTTTTTATTTAAAAAAAAAATCATCCTTTAAATTTTCGATAAATCTGCCACAAAGATTTACATGACTAAATTACTTTCCTTCAAAGTCTATGTACATATCATATGAAAAGATAAACTTTTGAAAATTATGGTGTCTGAAAACATTAATTTCATAAGCACCAATTATATAAAACTTCATTTTTTAAAAAGTTGAAAACCAAAAATGCGCTAGCAGAATTAAATTCTGTTGTCCTTCTTTTTCAGGCTAAATATAGCCTCTAACATTTTTGGAAAGACTACGGTGGTTCCCCCACGACCATAACAGTGTCACACGAGGCAGATTAAGCACCCCCTATGACTGAAGACTGTGTCCGACAGTTCCAACCATACATATATATATTTTAAGCTACCTGGATGACAGTCACTTAACATCAATCCTTGCAAACAGGAACTACATTCCAGTTTGTAGGGGAAATAAGAGAAGAAGAAATTAAAAAAAAAACGGTCAACATACCACCCAGAGATTCAGGTTATCGCAATCAAATTCCTGAGCACTTGTTTGTGTCTTGCCTTTTTGAATGCCCATGTCACATCAACAATAAAAATTCTCTTTAATCATGCAGAAAAAACTTAAGGTGCACTGTGATTCAAAATGATGTTTTATCAAGGATCAGTAAAGATTGCCTTCAATAAAGTTTGTTTAATCTGTTATTTGGAAATTTCCGAGGGATTATGCATCTACGCTTTATTTGGAATTTTGATGAAAACAGATGAAAGATAAAATAGTTTGGATATTAACTGAAAAATCAAAATTAAAATCGTAAACAAAAATAAGAAATCTAAAAATATTATTCAATTTTTCTTTTTTACAAAAACAGGTACATTACAGATATTTTTCACTTGTGTATAGAAATTGAAAGTATATTTACATGTATGACATTTATACACCAAATAGCTGTTTCTGTGGGGTATTACAGGGGTTTTTCTTAACTGAGGGAAGGGGGGGGGGGGGGATTACACTTCTTTTTAAGCTCACTTGTTACATAAAGCTTGATCGAAAAATATATGTCACTAAAGTTGCAGAAAAATGTATGCATGTATGCATGCTTTCCACTTTTTTACCTTTTAATACCTATATACTTTATCCAATAATGACTGGTTCACTACTGGCTATAATTACACAGTATGACACAGGTAATCATAAAATAAGCTTATCCCGAGAAGCAATACATAAACATATAGCATTCAGCTTAAATCTGTCAACAAAGTTCAGATAGCCAGACTTATCTGTATCCACAAGGTCAAGAGATTGCAGTAAAACTAACATCCCATTATACAGGTTGACAATCTTGAATTATCTATTAATTCAGAAGCATCGAGCTTGTGTTATATTTCTTCATAGAATTCACCTTTATTCCATGTAAGTTTTAAGCTATTTATCACTAAGTTACATAGGAAAAGCCCCCCTTCTGCTGTTTATTATCAGCAATGCTTCCTGTCATCTGTTGCCCTGGAATTCCATGGATATATATCTTGACAAAATGCCAAAAACAACCTTTCATGGACAAAATTAAGTGTTTCTCCAAAGTATGTCAGAACTTCCCATATCAAGAAACCCAGGACATAAATTAACTCCATGTCAAACGCTTTTAATGAGGGGAAAAAACACAAACTTTTTTGTCTTGTTAACAAGTAAAAGGTTCTGGAAATGATGTTTTCTTTTCAACATTTCCATACAGCTGCATGGGTAATCACATATCAATCTGACCACTAAATATAGCAGCATATCTGTCTTTCTTTGAATATATTTATCCATCCACATTTTAAACACTATGATTTATTATCACTGAAAAGTAGTATTTTTGATGTTGGTTGATTTTTTTTTTTCTACTTTTTATGAGTTTTGATTTGATTTGATTTGAACATATTTTCTTCTACATATAGTAATAAGTTAGAATATTATAGACCCATTTTAATAAGACTTCTTGGACTTTCAGTAGGATGTAACTATCAACCTCTTGCATCAAATCAAGTTCATATGACGCTAGTCTCAAGTGAAATATGTACAGATTACGTAGGTATAGCCCTAAGAGTAGGACAAATCTTGTTGATTTTAATGTGCCATAACTGAAAAGCTGACATTGAAGTAGACAGGCCTATGTCACACTGCTGTTTGACACCACCACCCAAAGTCCAAGTTCTTGTGAAAATGGCCCTAATGAACAAGAGTACTGTAGATAATTAAGGCATGATTTTTCCTTTTCCTTTGCTAGTAAAGAAATGATGATCTCTATTTTTTGTACTTCAATTAAACCAAAATGAAAAAGAAGTAATTGAGAACCCTGCCGCAAACCTGTGAATTAAATCATGATTCAAACCCCCTGTGGAATTAAAAAAATATATAACCGGTAATTCTGAGTCAATAAATCATCACAGATGAAAACATGGAACAGATATTAAAGTTAAAATAAAACACCTTTAAAGACATTACCCCCAAAAGAGCACTTTTGGCAACTGGAAGAAACCTTGATAAAGGTGAGATAAATTAGTTTGACTTCGCATAGCTTTCATGACTCTAAATTATATTACTTCAAAGTTGTCTGCCAGCTTTCTAATTTATCTATTGAGGGCAACAGATTCCTTAGCGGACAGTACATAGTACATACTATTATCATGTACATTTATAAACTCTCACACGTGTTCAAGATGACCACAACTAGGCCAGTCCATGCCAGGTCAAAATGTCCACTGATAAATTGCTAGCTAGCCACTAATCATACGAGACAAAATAGCTGGACCTCTATCAACACTTCTGACTATGCAAACTCGGAAAAGAAACAATAGTAAAGTTTTCATCAGAACTATATATCCCTTCTATATTTTTTTTTTTTTCATTTTTCCTTCAGTTTTCTTTTAATAAAAAATGAATTATTACAAATTAGAAATTTGTTATTGATGAGCTTTTTGATTCCAACAAAACATCTATTCCCTGAAACTAAAATTAAAGTCCCTCTCTAAATCCAAAGTTTACATACATACCATTAATCTTTCATTTTCATTCTAAGCAATATCATACACAGTGACTCAATATTTTATTCCTTCGATGCTCATGTCAGTCTGTGGTGACGTTTAAATTCTTGCATTTTTTTCAATTTTACTTCTCAAAATTTCCTAAATCGGAAGCTGTGATTGACATGTCGGAAACATGTGATCAATAGTAACTTTAACAACCTTGGCTTGTACGCTTATTTGACAAATGTTTTTCCATGCATATCGCATGAGAAGAGCAATTCATTTTCACACCACTGAAACAAGATGTGTCAATTTATTATTGTTGTGGTTTTCCAAATGTGTTCCTTTCGATCAACATGCATTTGCAGATCAGATGCAGGTTGAGCTGGGTTTTTTTATTTTTACCTACCTCAATGGTTTCCGGTGAAAAGTACTTGTTCTGTTCCCAAAGATTTAATAGCTAAAAAAAGAAATAAAAGGAACATCAGAGACCAAATGTTAACTCTATCAATAAGAGTTTTCAGGTTTTCCCTCAAAGTTTTACAAAAAGAACACCACCTTCCCCTCTTTCAAAAGTGCTTTACTCGTTCATGTACATCAAGTAAAAAAAAAAATAACCTTAAGGAGGACATATTAACTATGTTAAGGATTGATAAACTTTAAAAAAATTCAATCAAGTCTATAGTATCTTTTAGAACATTGTATCTACTTTCAGATGGACATTTTTCAAGTTACATAGCTTTGATCTTTATAATATCATTCTCATCTAAATTAATTAAATTCTTCTCAAAGCCCTAAGACCCATAAGGTTGTTGCTTATCTCCAGTTTTTGTGGTGCCCCGCCGATGAGAGTCATCGACTCTTATTGCCACCAGTCCATCACATGTTAACCCCATATGTAACTTGCTGCATAAGCCAGTACCCATTACACTTGGGTGGACATAGAAAATGCAGATTAACTGTGTTGTCTACGGACACAACACACAACACCATAGACCACAGTTGGGCTCAAACCAGCAACCATTTGGTTACTGACCTAATTCCTATGACCACTGATTCATGTGCTCCATCATAATTCCAGCTCATATTATTTAATTAAAGTAAAAAATATTTCTGTCATTCAAAATCCCTTCTTTATTAACACACATCATGGAAAATTTCAAGCCATTTAGGTTTTTTTTAATCCTTCAAAAGTGATATATTATTGTTAATTGGGATTTTTTGAATATGGGAAAGTTTAGATCAAACATGTTTCTGAAATTCTGATTGATATACCAGTACTATGCATAATCTCTCCATGCACAATGGCTTTCAGTCAACTTAACCTATGAATATACATAGAAAAACCGCTTGTAACCAGGTTAGTACGAGACAAATTTATCAGTAACAGTCAACTGACTTCCAAATTCAAATACAATTGTGGTCATCATGCAAATATAAATGTCAAAATGGTCTGTACTCATTAGCAGATCAATTGGAGGAAAGACAAAAAAATTTGAATATGATAAATATATGGAATAGTAAATCATAGGTGGACAGATAGCATTACTTTACCTACGTAGTACCAGACTAGCACATGTTGTTGCATGCATAAAATATTTCGTAGTGATAAATATTTACAAAAATAACTAATTCTGCTGAACATTCATTGACAACGTGGACCATTTTTATATCAAACCTCTCTCGATTTTGTTTGTGTTACTCACAAGCATGTGATGATGATTTCATTAATATTGCAAGCAGCGAATCCCTAATTTTTTTCGGTGGTTGTGACGTGCACACTGAACTTTGTTGTTATGTAACGCTATGCCTTCTGGGCTCTGACCGACCTCCGTCAAGTCCTCACAGACAATCGGGATTCATTAAAATACGTGTACTAGGTTCTTACCATAGCAATTAAATATTCAACTCTTTCAAATTTACGGCGGTGAAAGACCAGAAATTTCTCCTGGAATCCATTAATAACATTTTCATACATTAGACCTTATGTAAAACATACGGAGCTTTTTATCGTTATAAATGTCACTTTCAGAGTAACCACCCAAATTTGCATAAGTGTACTTGTTGCAGTGTTCAGGTCGGTTTTGCATTGTTTGCCTTCTACTATTTTTTAAGGGATTGAGACCTTTAAGAAAACAAGAAAATAGTAACAACTTGGTAAAAATTTGGAGAAAAGAAATATTTTTCAAAATGTTTTGTTTGCATAAAGAGAAATTATGACAAATGCTCCACACGCAAACGTAAATGATAATGAGTATATTCACCACAAACTTTCCTGATTCAGCCATCATTTGTAGAATGATCAGTAACCACACTATGATATACATGTAGTTAACATACTTATAAATATTGCATTAACTAGATTTCCGGGTTGAAAATGAGGACTAATTTTTTTCAGTCTCTATCATTTGATATTATACAGTTAAGAATCCCTTGGTACTCAAAGTATATGTAGTAAATGTAGTATGCTAAAATCATTTCTTACTTTATGAAGTGATGGGTTTAGGGTTGTTCGATAAATTAAATGAATTGCCAATGCTATGTATAATTTTTTTCCGTTTTCCATAAAACTTTTCAGCTTCATTATTTGAGAGGAACGTGTCTTATAAATCCAGATTCATAGCAATCTGCCCTGGCGTCTGCTTCATTTACAAAAAGTAGAGCAAACAGATTACATCCATTAGTCCCTGGCTGACCATTTATTATACACAGCTTAAGGCTATGCATAGTTCAGTAAGCTTCACAGACTTTCATATTTATCACCAAAGTAAAAATATTACCAAGTGTTTTCATATGCCACAAACATTTCCCTCCTAAATCCGGTAACCAAATAAAACAAATGTTTGGAGATCAAAATATCAAATTATTCTTGTTTTCTGCCCTGATATGTATTGGGAGGTGTTCTTACCTTATCCAGTTTTTGTCTCTTGTCCTCCACTATTCCTGCACTGGCTGTACAGAAGATTGGAACCACAACTTTCTCCAAACTTATCCTCAGTTCACTAGCATTTTTCCTCACACTGCAAAAAAGAGACAGAAATAATTAGTTTCAATGATGCATCAAAATCATTTTATTACATGAATTTTTAATATATATTCTAAATACTTTATTTCATTGGTAATTTGGCAAGAAGTCAATCCCAGTGGCAGTTCAAAGACACATTATTTTACATTATTTCCAGGATAAATCAGGTGGAATATATTCTTGTTATCACATGTAAAAACAATGCCCTTGAATCAATTTTGGTTGAAATAATCAGATTGACCTTGAACTTGGTTAATGACCTTGACCTAAATTATCTCTTAAAATAGCTCTGAACTTAAGTGACCATTATGGTCACCTAGTATGAAATTTCATCAGGAATAGATCAAAAATAAGGAGGAAAATCTTTGACCTGAAAGGAATGTCTGACCTGGCAAAGCTACATGTGTGGAGGAAAAAGAATTCATTTGAAGAAAAACAATTTCTGATATATTTTGTTCACAACCAATAAATTTTCATGTTAATATAAGATTCTACAGAAATATTGAAATGAAAGTTGTGTATTCAATTAAAACAAAAGGGAATAGAACTGCTGTAAGATAGTTGTGGGTTGATAATAACTCACCAATGGTGTAGAAGATCATTCATTAAATAGATCAAGTGTAATCGCAACTCAAATACAGCATCCTTCGATGTAATCCTGCACAAGAAAAGCAAGAATAAACTTATCAATTATGGATAAGGAGACTCCCCTACATCCTGTTTATATATATTTTGGTATAAATAAGAGTGTGCTAAATCTTAGGATTTGAAAAAAAAATACTATTCTTTGATAAGATATGTTGCTTTTAATTGTTGAACAATAAAGAAGCAATCAAAATTTGACTTCACAAAATTTTGTAATTTCTTTCGATACATTAATTCATTGCTGGGTTTAATCACTTTTTGAGGAAACAGACCAGAAAGTACTAAGACCAAATATATTTGGAAAAATATTCATTATGTACATGATAAATCACATTGGTAGTCTATAAATTTTGCATATTTTTAGCTAAAATAACAATTCTGCATAAATTACTCCCAAAACAATGCTCCAACTTATGAACTATGACGTCATTCTATGAACTGTCCTTACTTTTACAACTTTCACAATTTACAAAACTACTTATTTACGCCTTAAGGAAAAAATGAAAACAAAAGAGAGAAAAATGACTATACAATTCAAATTACACTGCTGACACATATGGGTCAGACATCTTATGATAATATAGAAGCAGAAGTTTAAAATTGCAGGCCAAAGATTTGAATAAAACAGATTCAAGTGATCTAATGATCGAGCTTTAAAAAATTCCTTACAATTAGTCTTCATTTATGGTCCATTTATAACCCCCCCCCCCCCCCCCCCCAAAAAAAAAACAATTTATCATTATAAATTATGCTATTAGTGTGCTTAGTATAGAGTACATTATGTTTGTTAGATAGTCAAACAGTAAATAAACAATTTTATTACATAGAGAAAGAAAAGGGCAGCATTCTTAAAATCTGATGTTCAATCAGTGTGCAAAGATGGTAAAAACACAGTACACTAAATGAAGTACCGGTAAATTAAATCAAAGAAAAAAGAAAATGACCAATCCACATGATCCACATCAATCAACAAAAATAAGTAATGGTGGCTAGGTTTCTTTTTTTTATGATAAATGTTATCTCATGCAAAATGAAGCAGTGCATTGATTAAAGCAGAACCGTCCATCAACATGACATAAACCAACATCGTTATACAGTGAGTTGAATCACCACATTAAAGAATTTTAAGTTAACCGAGAAAAAAAAAATACAAAACAAAAACAATGCAAAGCCAGTATTGCGTTAATTGTGTTAAATATAACTGTATTTTGCCCATGATAGAGCTGTATTGTGTTAAAACTGTATTTTGCCCATGATAGAGCTGTATTGTGTTAAAATGTATTTTGCCCATGATAGAGCTGTATTGTGTTAAAAGTGTATTTCGCCCATGATAGAGCTGTATTGTGTTAAAAGTGTATTTCGCCCATCATAGAGCAGTATTGTGTTAAAAGTGTATTTTGCCCATCATAGAGCAGTATTGTGTTAAAAGTGTATTTTGCCCATCATAGAGTTAAATTAAGCACTGAAGATGTATTGAGATGAGTTGCACAGAATTAGATTAAAAAAATCATCTTATATAAACACTGCATATCATAAGAAATGTTTAGTCAAGAAACCAAAGATAAAACATTTGCTGTGCTCAAAAGGACACATCTATTTCTGTCCATAAGTGAAAGTAACATCCTTTCCATGTATCTTTGCTACTTAATTTTATGATCTAGGCATGGTGGTATGAACTTCAAGTAAAAGTACAATATTAGAATTTATTTGTTCAATGACCTTGACCTTGGATTTTTTTGTGACTAAAAATTCAATATACATATTTTTTGTTTGTGATTTCACTATGGATACTCACAAAACATCATATTTAACAAACTAGTATAACCTTTGGTTAAAATTACAGGTGCGTTGTCATTTACTGAAAATCGCAGTATTGAATGCTTACGACCTGAACCTTATTCCAACATATGTCAATATGTTCAGTTATTTTTCAACGGCCATGTTTAAAATGTTTATACGTGCACTGTCAAATTTAATTATCATATATGTTGTTAAAAAATATGTATACTGGTACCATTTCTCGACAAATAAGAGCTGAGGCATATAGAAAATTTGGAACTGGACAAAGAAAGTCTTGGTTCAAAATGAAATGCTATTAATTCATAGTAAAAATTTAACAAAAAGAAACAACTTAATGAAATCTTAAGTTAATATCATAATAGTATAATCCCCTTAAAATTCCTTATGTCATGTGGATGAAGATGATGTTAGTTATAAATACAACACTAAGATGTAGACTAGATTTTTGGAAGACACCTACCTATTTGGGTTGACATTGGCTTGTACCAACCTTTTTTGCAAATATTTCGCAACAAGGTCACAGTGTTTTTCTGTAATAGTGCAATGCTGAAATATCCAGCTCTTCCCATTCTATAAAAACAAAGGAAGATAAAAAAAGAATTTCAAAGAAAATCTGTCACTTGATATACTGAAGAGAGAAATGAACAGCTGAGGTGATTACAGCTCCGAAGCAAGAGAGGGTTATTATATAAGGCCTATCTTTGTAATTAGCATTGTTTCCTTGTACTTAGGGTTGACGTTCAGTAATTTAAAAACACTAGCTCAGACATCTCGCTTTGTTTCCAAAAACCCTCTTACACAAAAAGGAAGATGTCTTGACTAACATGTCAAGGACACAACTGGGGTTGAAACTCTTATAAGAAATGGAAAACACAAAGTTTGATAAAAATTTTCTTTGCAAAATTTACAGATTCCTAAAAACCCATACATGAATACAATGTATGTGTCTAAAATTGGTTGGAAAAATAACGAGATATCACCCTGTATCAAAATCACTTATTTTGTTATAAGGACGTTTACACCAATAATATATCAAAATTCCTAGCCAATTATAGTTAAAGGATGTGAGGTAACAGAAAACATTATAGGTGTTCATTAATTCACTGTTGATCAATAAAGTAATAATGAAGATTTGATTTACATTTCAAGCATATACTTCCCTAACAAAAGTTTATTAACATAACACATGTATTGGATCATAACACACTGTACTTCAGCTATAGCTACTACATAAATGTTCCTCAATCCACTTTAGTAAAAAAAAAATATTTAAAATAAATATGCTTATTTATAAATTTCATAACATGCTTTTTTTATAAATTTTCTTTTTGATGAACTGCATAGCTAAAGCCATTTCTTTAGAGAAAAATTCTTTGAAACCAGAGACTCATGCCTGCACAAACAAACTTGTATGTACAGCTTTCATATCCTCTTGCTGTACTTGTTTCTCCACTAGCAGTGAAATTGTGATAAATAGGACAATGATTCCCCTGACTTTTTAATCTTTTATATCAAATTTGAAAATTTTGTTTTTCAAAATATTTTCAAAGTATTTTCTCAACTGTACTCTGTCACCTATATCAAATTAATCTCCTTATCTCTCACTACTAACTTTACAAACAAAACAAGCTAGGGGAAAAAAAACAACATTAAATTAGTTATCACACGTTTCTTCTTCTTCTTTCATGGCCATCTGCTCTTGCAGTAAATCAGTAGGCGGAGGGAAAATCAATCTCCCCCATAAAGAATAAATAAACCGCCAGGGCCATCAACAACCTTCACCTTGAACACCAAGAAGGCCAGAGGTTTTTGGGCTTTATGGACTTGTTGACAAAAGTGGACTGAATTTATGGGGCTCTTTCGTGGTCAGCGCTAATGACTTTATGCTTGCCACTAGTTGTCCCTGATCACCATGTAATAGACAACACCTACACCACTCCCGGAAGTCAAATTACTTAGACAGCAAGTGCCCATAAAAAGGACACCTCTTTCACCTTTTTAGGCTTCATTAAACAAGTGTTTTGTCCATCTAAGGAAAATCTTGATGAGCAAGTATTAGCACATGCAAGCACTTTTGGAGCTTCTTATTTCTTTTGTTCTCAAATAAAGTCATGACTATCAAATTGTTAACATTGTCTATCAATGCGTTTCAAATAATTTTCCTATTCTGTTCTAGTAAACGCTTTGTCAATGAAATGATTAGACCATGTTTTTTTTCCCCTTGATTTTTTAACTTTACATCTGTTTCTCTGTTAGCTATCATAATTACACAGTTAAAACTTGTAACCTGTCATATTCATTTCAAAACCTTTAATACAACTAACCAGATATAATTATTTTTCCTGAAACAAGTCTGTCCTTGGCAAATCAGATAATTCACAAAGCCGATATCTCATTTCTAAAAAAACACAAATGTTTGACCTTTAGCATTGACCTCTAGCATGATCTCGACCCATTGACAAAAGTTTGAACTTTCGCGTTAATTCTTCTAAAGAAATCTTCTCTCCAATACAATCAATGCAAGATGACACGGAAGAATCAATGAATCCAATCGAACGGAGGAGATTCAAAAAAAAAAAAAAAAAAAGAGTGAGAAGGCGAGCAGCAGTACTTTACCAGAATGGCGTCCTTGGTACACGAGTCAATGATTGGTTGGACTGTACCATCTAAATCCTCCATGTTGACATCGCATTCTGCTGCCAGTTTCTCCAGCTGCTCGTTTCTGGATTTCACAATGGCTTCTTCTATCTGAATCTGTTTTTTGAAGAAAAAAAAATTGTAGGTTTACAATATATATAATAGTCAACATAATGATATTAATTTATTCTACCACTTATCTGTAAAGGCAACTTTTAACATAGTGCAAGAAAATTTCAAGAGACTTGTGAAATGTACATTTTTTTTTTATGCCCCCCGTATACATATTTTCTTTACTGAAAAAGGCTTGCTCATTTATTCACTTTTAACCAATTTATCACTGATAAATTGTGAAATAAAGTTGTCGCAAATAAAAGTTAGTTTACCGTATGTATATAGACAACATCTTTATTAACAGTAGTACGTAAGGCAGATCTTTTAACATCATTTTGCATTTAAATATGGGCACATCTAAGTCATTTCTCTACATACATAAAAAAATTACATAAATTAAGGAAAATCTGATGTTTTTTGGTTCATCATTTACAATTACATCATAAAAAAGCTAATTATGAATACTTAAAAGTTTTTGTTTTACTCTCGATCTCTTTGGGGTGGGATGGGAGTCAAATTATTTGCCATTGGCAGACAATTATAAATGAACTCAAAACTGTAATGCCACTGAGCTACCATTGCTTGGCTGATACCCAATAGGACAGAGGCCTTATTTTAAGGGTAAACTGAGCTTATCACAGCATCATGGACTGGTCTTGGGGTAAACATGGTCCTTAACCTGGAACATGCTGATAAATCTTACACAATCCCCTCAAAGAGGATCATGGGAAAGCTGGACAATGGACTAGCTCTTGCTAATTGTCAAATGGTCCATAAAGTACAATGGCTGGTATTCACTATGAAATTTTCATAACTGAAGTACTTTTGATTTAGACATTGTTAATGTCCATTATTTGCTCTGCAGAAGATAGATCAACTTGTATATCTGGCTGTGTTCACTGTGACACAGAATACCAAACTTTTATTTTGTCTGTTAATATTACTTTAAAATTCTAGTTAAAAATGATTGAAGAACATTATTTTGTTAAAGTTCTTCAATATTGGCAAAATTTGAAACATCATTACTATATACTGAAGATGCAAGAAACATATCAAAAGAAAGTATATGAAGTACTGCATAGACTGTATTATTGTGAAATATCCTCTATTCAGATGTTTAATTTTATTATTCAGCAGTGAGGTTTTATCTTCTTAATTGTATATTTGCAAAGTGTATGAAGTATTATGCCATAAACATTAATTTTCTTTTCTTATGATTTAATGATTACAAAAACCCACCCAACATGATTAACGAGAGTTTATGCCATTATATGTGCATTATGTAATCTTTGCAGGAAAAACTGTGCATGGTAGTAATGGTACCTGGCCATATCAGCCAACAAATGAAAGATTTCTTTTTCTTTTTTTTGTTCAAACAAAAACAAGCAAACAATACTGGCATTGCATGGACAAATGTCGCAATTAAGGCAAATGAATGCTCATCTCTTGTAGGCACATGTATCTGACATCCATAGATTTTACACATATAGATACACCTAATTAAGGTGTAAATAAAACTTGAGTGTCAAAAAATATCTGCTCAAGTACCGCTGGCAATGTGACCAAGTTTTTGAACTACGCATATGATGCCAATTTGGGCAGAGAGATCTGCAATGTGCAAACCACACATGCTCAAATTAATTTGGGAATGCTCGTTTTATTGGCAGACAGTGGCCAGTTTATGATCAAGTTTGTTGTTTCTTGTTAGGATGTGACACACTAAACAACATTTGCAGGACGTTGTTTTCAGTATACTGTTTATGGCAATTTCTGTTCCAACATGTTAGCCGTTAATTTCCACCCACTAGTATTGCATCTGTAATTATCATAAAAAATAAATAACATTGATTGCTCCTTGCCCTACTCAAACTAATGTTTTTCAATAAATTTGTCAGGTGTCTTCCGATCATGTCAAACATCCTTGAAGTTCTCTTCGATGGAATTCATTAGCATTCATCACAGAGATTTCAGAAAATATTGTGTTGAATATGAATAACTTAGTGCAATGGCAAAGCCATAAGATAAATTGTTTACTTTGACAATTACAAAAGGATTTATGCTACACCCTTCTTTCTATCTGTGAAATTTATGGTGCCTTCACTGCCACTTGGTGCAGCACATGCACTTTTTGTTTAATTTATTTACAGAAAACAAAATAAAATATTTAATTTATGCAATGATATTAAGCAAATCATGTTATATCATATGCAATTATATACATGTGCTGCAAAACAATTGCACAATTCTGTAAATCACATTTAAAAATGGGAATAAATGCAAAATGTTAAGTTTTTTTTTAGAACATGCATGTAAAGGTACAATTTACATTACGGTAGTTAAAATACTAAAATTAAATAGTAAACCAATGACCAAAAAACAGCACTTTTTGGTGACTCGGTGCCTCGGTGGACGAACACGTTTTGACTTCCACTCTTATCAGATTTCATTTATGTTAATCAGGTTCTTAATCTCTCTACCTATCCGTCATGAACTTGGTATTCAGGTAAGTACATTCGTTACCTTTACTTACAATAACCTTAACCTTGTCATGAAAATTGTAATTCTTAATTTTTAAAAAATTTTTTAAACTATAATGAAATTCATCATTGAATCAATTGACGTAATAATGTAAGATTGGTCACCAATTGGATTATGTGACAAAAGCAAACATGTTTATACTGAACAGAACAGAAAAAAAAACATTTATTGTGCAACAGAACCACTATATTTATCTGAATCATGAATTCAATCTACGAATATTTGACCACAATGCATGGTGTGAGGAAGTACTTCAATCGGTAATCTTATCATCAACATAACAAATATGAAAAACATGAAACAAGCCATTTAAACAAAGGAATTGTTTTTCATGATAGAAGGTGTGAAATCTATATCCGATTTCTTTTTTTACTTCTCAACACTTCAAAAAAAAAACCCCATTAGATATTAAACCCTATTAATCATGTTTTTATTGAATAAAATACTTCCAATGGATTACCATATCAAAATTGGTTCAGTGTTTCAATATAATTACCGTCTAAAACAATACTATCAAATAGAATGAGATCCTCACTACCTCTATATCATATAAGAGTGGTGAGCTGATTAATTACATAAATAAAACTCTAAGACAAGAAATAAGTGCAGGGAATTACGAGGGTTGTTCGGAAATTATTGAGACATTTTCTCTTATTCTTTTAGGAAAAAAGATAAACATTTGAAATTTCACCAAAACGTAAATCAGGATAGAGTTTATTAATGTGAAAAGTTTCTTGTCCATTGCATGAATAGATCATTCCTGGTAAGCGGATCAACGTGCCTTCGCCCAGTGACCCGGTGCAATCGCAAACTTTTCGCAAAGTCATTTTAACGCTTCTCATTGCTCCTGTGTTTTAAACACCTTACAAACGAACGGAAATAAGAATTATTCTTTATTTCCCATCTTTTGTTTTCATTTCAAGATGTCATCATTTACATTTTCTCTCATTCTTGATTTTTTGTGGAAAAAAATTCGAGTTATTTTTACCCTAAAGTCAAATTACTCTGAATGTCTCCTGCAGTCATTTTGTACATATTTTAGAACTGTTGACAACCGTTAGTGTGTAAAAAGTACTTAATGTTTAGTCCCTTTGTCTTAATTCTAGTTAAACAATCAGTGAAAAAAATATGATGAACTGAAGCTCTTTATCCCTTGTCATCGTATAGTTTTTGTTTAAGCAATTGCGTGGCCTTAAAAGGTCTTCTTCTGAGATTTCCACCAGTTTGATGTATATTCGCTGCGCCATCTTGACGTCAAAATTCAATGTAAAGTCGTTGTCAGATTTCTATTGCTTGGTAAATATATTTGTACCATATCCGTATTTCAACTCGAATATTAGTGAAACTTGATCAAAAGTTAGTTGCAAAAAATAGCAAAATGAACATATTTAATTTGATTTCTTTTATCATTAACTGTAATTCTACGGACACTTAGAAAGTAGATGTTTAAGTTTTTTAATCTCCGAGTTCATGCCTGCGCCGGGTACCCCGACCACTGACTTGTTTATCTACCGTCATAAACAAAATATTAAACATTCTATTAATATTACTTTGTCTAATTATTTGTAGGGGTTTCTTCAATGTTTATTCCAATTTTCACCAAAATTCGTCACTTAGAATAGGAAATATTCGAGTTGTCTCAATAATTTCCGAACAACCCTCGTATGATTTCAATACAAACTCAGGTAATTTTGTGCTTACCTGTTGTTGCTGAATCAGACTTTGATATTGTGCTGCAAGGTTCTGTTCACTTTGCTTTATTTGTTGCTCCATCATTGCCTGGTGCTGTGCAATCTGTTGCTGGAGGTTCTGAACCTGCTGATTAGGTTGTTGAGGTTGCTGCCATGGTGGTGCTGTCGGAAGTGGCTGTTGTGTCATAACTTGCTGCACCATTTGTTGCTGTTGCATCATTTGTTGTTGTTGTTTTTTAGCCACTTATATTAAGAAACTTTCCATTTTAAAACCAATTCTTTTATAAATGTGAGAAAATATCAACTTTTCTTAGCCCTGAGAAAATATCAATTAATTTACCTGCTTGTTCTGTTGTGACCTTATATTGATAATAATTGAAGAATTCTCCACCAAAGAGAAATGAAAACTTGGGATTATCTTTTTGTTTTTGTTTTGTCATATGTTCAAACTCTGGTCCATTCCTGGCAACAAACTGGGCCAATTTATCAATGATATTCTTCAAGTCATGATCTGTTGACAAAAAAAAAATCTTGAATTGGTTGAGGGTGGAGCAATACTATTGATCTAACTTATCATATTCAGAAGTTAATTGCTGTCTCTCTGAATGATATGCTAAACTGAATATTTTTAATTAATTCATATCAATCTTAAAGGAATTCTTTATGATTTTTTAATCTAAATATTATGTTAACTCTCTCAACATGAATTGTCCAGCATGGATCTGTAATCTGTATTTATGCTTAAATCACATTTAAGAATATCTATATATCATACTCCAAATGCAAAGGCTGCAAAGCAGATTAGCTTAATTCACAACAATATTCTATATATCTTAGAAATATATCAATGAGAAAAATGCAAAATAAGCTCTACAAATTAACATATAGTTATGTGTATGATGTTAAATCCCCAAAAAATTCATCAATCAATAAGTGAAAACTTCATAATAATGCATTAAAGTCTTAAACTGACATTACTTAACGTTCAAAAATTAATTGAACTATCTATATGTGAGGGTTACACTACAGTGTCTACAGTAATTAACTTCCAAGTGCTTCTTTTTTTTTTCTTCCATGCAATTTCAAGACAGCAATGGTATGTAGGGAATGGTATTTGCATTAGATCAGATGGAATAAATGGTAACTTAGGAATGCATGAGAAAATGCGAAATGTTAAAATGTCTTAAAAACATAACTTCTCCCAAAATATATCTACAATCTACATTTTTCATATTTCGAAGTAAACCAAAATGTGACTAAGCAATACATTTTCTACTGTATGTCGACACATTGGCATCCGTACCTCCTGACGGCTAGTGGCTATAAAGCATTGCATACTCATTTTCTATATATAAAACCATACTACATAAACATAATTCATAAACAGTTGCAAAAAGCATACCTTCTGGTGGCTTGGGGAGATCCATCCTCACTCAAAATTGGTAAATCAATGTCACTGTAGCTGTTCTTAAAAACGTGTAAAAAGTTCATAAGGCCAAGCGTTTCAAAGACCAAAGGGGAATTTTATAAAGTTAAAATATACCCAAAAAAAATCATCATCTATGTTGCATTTTTACATAAAAATCATTATCATTGATTAAAAAAACTTTTGTAAATACTATAGGATCGACCCATCAAAATACGATTTCGCGGAAAACGGAAAACCCCGAAGTGCAATGTTGTGAAAAAAATGGTGGATTTCGCGGGAGAACTTCTAGAAACGTCGCACATGAAAATAACTAAATTGCACGATGAAGGAAGTAAGTAATGTTGTTTTAAACCCCTCAAATAGTTTTATTTTGTATTTCTTATTACATTATTAGTTTTATAATGAAGAAACAAAGCGAGAATTTTGCATATAGTGTTTTGTTTTTATTTATATCCATGACCTTCATGGTGTGTTAAGACATGGCGGATGTAAACAATCGTACGAACGTGTAACTTACTACGTCATCGGTGTTGGCTGATCGATTGGGCCACTCTCATGTGACTCAGCCACTCATCGGAGAGGCCACGTAGTCTGGATATAAATAGCTTGAGGTAGTCGAACGATCTTCAGTTGAAAGTTGGTAGTTGGATAGGTAGTATGTACGAGTGATAACATCGGAAATAGGTCTATTGACCTTACAGAAATTAGACAAGGGTCTATAAAGTTTTTTGGATAGCGGTCTCATATCGAAGACAGTTTTAAGGCAGCCATATAAGTGTGCAATATTTTTTATTTGGATTTTTGATACCAACCCAAACACCTCAATGCCTGGAATAATGATCGACGTAAGTACAGCTACGGTGTTGTTTATACTTGCAAACAAAGAAATTGGTCAGAGGGGTTTATTAATTGTAAACGTTTGTATGTCACAATTCAGAATAAATAAATTGATAGTCTATAAAGTATACATTTTTAGGGTTGGTAATTGTAAACAAAGCAAATTCCTTCCAAAATGTCAGTCTGCCACACCTTGCATTTGGCCTCTAGTAGATTCCCACTGTATTTACTATTGGTGACAGTCAAGTGTCATGTGTAGGAATGGATGAACATAAACATTGTCACTGTTTTCAGAGATCAGCGTCTTTATATATACTGTAAATAAGAATTATATCATATATCATATTTAACTGTATTTACAAAAAAAATTATGTATTATTAGTAATCAAATTTTATTTTAAATTAATCAGTTCTTTGGTTATAAGGTTCAGACTTTCAACAAAAAATATATAATAACCTTTAATTATTGATATTAAACAGATTTCTGAAAATTGAAGGAATTTTTAAAAATCGACTACAGTACATCATTTGTAGGTGAAATTGATGGGTACCCAAATTGATTAGATTTTTAGAATAAGTTTTTAATGAATTAGCTGATTTATATTCACAGTATTATGTTCTGAACATGAAACTGGCAAATTTCCAAACCTACACAAAGAAAACTATCACACAGAGTAAATAAGTAAGCCAATGTAGGGTTAGAAAGAGTTTATAAACAGAATCAGGATATTTAAATGGAACCATTCAGAAGTGTGTTCAATGGGTTATTGATATGTAAATGAAAAGGTGGAATCATACAGAAATTACCCCAGGTACTATAAATAGTAACCAGTTGCCTATGCATGATGCAACCAGAGTATCATACATACCGTGGGTGTATCTCTATATAAATCAGTGCAGGTTTTGTGGATCCTTCTCTTTCTGAGAACACGGTAGAACTAAGAGTTGTCTAAAGACATTCTTGCAATGTGGAGGAAATTACATTCAGGTTTAGATTGTGCCATAGTTTTAGAAATCAGTAAGTGATTGAAATTTGTATAAAAATTAAAAATAATCAGTTTTGAAAGGAAAAATTATTCAGAAGTAATTGAATTCTTAATCTTACCCCAGATTTCGTTGTTCCCTAACTGAATTTTAGTAACATGTCAGTCAGGATGATTTGACAAATGTGAAGTGTAGGAACATTACTCTTTACAATGATTATAATTAAGTGTTATGGGATAAAAATTTAATTTGTATTTCTTGAAGTGAGTAAAAGTGATTTAAAGCACAGGTGTATCAACATTGGACTAATTATATACCTGCTGTGCTGTCAGTACCCAGACTAAGAGTCAGGCTTTTGGGGGCTTAATTGGTGATTTGAGGCAGAGTAATTTTAACACATAGAGATCCCAGAACTAATTGTTTGTTCAGAAGAGGTTTGAGCTATGTAAATTAGAGTCGGTAATATAAAAAGGGGGGTATGACTAGTGAAATCTGCCACTCAGTGCCCTGCAGTACTCTGACAAAACATCACTCTGAACCATGCCTTCTTCTGTACAGGTGGAATCTCAGTATTGCCCCTCCCCGAGACGACCCAACAGCCTGGAATTGACCAGCTGCTTGACCCTGGAAATGGACAACGACCTGGAGAATAACAACAATTCCATCAACAACAACAACAACAATGAAGACAACAGTAGTCCCTTCAACAGAAATCACAACTCGTCTCGGAACAAAAAGAAAAGGAGAAAGGCAGCTGACATTCCAGAAAAACAGTTTAATGGTAAGTGGTCAGTTTTTTGTATATAGGGAATTATAATAGTAGCAGATTATTGGTTATATATATTTTTTTAATTCTAGGAATAGCCAAGGGTTTGGGGATTTACATCTTATCGAAAGTGGAAGCGATTAAAAAAACCCAAGATTTATTTTTAGAATTACATCATCTTGATGTCATCAGATAATTTTGTGTCTAAAAATAGATTAAAACCCATTACTTCCTATTTTGAATTGCCAATAACTGAAATTTTTAAAGTGACTCTCCAGGTTTGACCTTTAGGATATTGTATTGATTGAGCATTCATATATATATATATACCCAGTAGGATGTAAGAAATGTAGGTCATTGTAGTGATGTGTCAAAGCCTCGTGACTTTTTTTTGTCAATAAAGCTACGAATAATTGCTGGCAGCATCTGGTAGAGATGAATCATGCTTCATTTCTGGGTTCCTAGCTTTTTTCCCCTCTAGATAACCCATAAAAAAGAAAAGAAAAGCATGATGGCAGAGATATACTGGCACTCCAGTACAGTCTGAAAATCTGTTATGAGTTAGAAATGCACATGAATGTATATTGCCTACAAACATATGCAATTCCTCTTGTGAAAATAGATGTGTGTTGCATCAATGTTATTTTTTTTTATTATTCCAGACCTTTATAGACCAACAGGAGAAATGCTTGGGAATGGATCGTATGCTTCTGTTCAAACTTACAAAAATAACCACAGTAACAAGGAGTATGCAGTAAAGGTGATTATTAATTGATTCATTAGTACTAATTAATTACTTAAATAATTCTTAAACCATTTTTATTTTTATATTATTTACTTAGTGATTCAGTATTACTAAACTCTTTACTTTAATTATTCCCAAACAGCTTGTTATTTTTAATTTTAAAATTTAATTTTTTATAATTAAATTTTACACAGATAATTGAAAAGAATAATGGAAGATCTAGGAGCAAAGTTTTCAAAGAAATTGAGATATTCCATTTGTGCCAAGGACATGAGAACATCTTGCAGCTTTATGAGTATTTTGAAGAGGCGGAGCGGTTCTACCTTGTGTTTGATAAAATGCAAGGAGGTAAGAAAATTTCGCACATCTCTGTTTAAATTAAATCGGTTGATGGTTAACCACAGTGCTGAAATCACAACTTTGTACAAAAGGCTTTAGATTCTGTTTGTTGATAATAATAACATTTTTAAAAAAAACTAGGCCATTGGTGTTTACTCTGTGCTTGAGGTCAGGCAGGTGCTTTGTTTGTGTTTAACTCGGGACATTTAAATTTATGTAAATGAGCACTGCTGTGCCCCTCTTTTTTGACTGCTTGGATGATCAACAGAGACCAAAAGGATTAAGAATTTTTTATATCAATTTCAGGTACCCTTCTTGCTAACATCGAAAGGCGAGGCCACTTGACTGAGAGAGAAGCAAGTTTGGTGGTTCGTGACATAGCCAGAGCTTTAGATTTTCTTCACCGTAAAGGAATTGCCCATAGGGATTTAAAACCTGAAAATATTTTGTGCGAAAAAACAGATGAGGTAAATATTTCAAACATATATGTTGCATTGAATCTCTTGAGAAATAGCAATTTTCTGAAAAATATTGCAAATGCTAAGTTATGGGGTTTTTTTTTTTAATGAAAACATGTAATTTTATCTTTAGGTGGTTCCAATCCGAATCTGTGACTTTGACCTTGCCAGTGGTGTTCCGGTCAGTCAGAATGACAACTGCACCACCCCTGAATTACTCACCCCAGTTGGTTCTGCTGAGTACATGGCACCCGAAGTAGTGGATGCCTGGGTCGGAGAGTCGTTCAAGTACGACAAAAAATGTGATCTGTGGAGTCTTGGAACCATACTGTAAGTATCACTGATGTGATAATAATAATAAGAGTACAAAATAGAAAACATCAGTCTTTACATCAACACCTTCACCAGTGTTATAAAACTGATTACTGATGAGTTTTCTGTATGGTGTTGCAGGTACATCATGCTTTGTGGATACCCACCTTTCTACGGTCAGTGTGGAGAGGACTGTGGCTGGGAGAAGGGAGAGCCATGCCAGGACTGTCAGGACAGCCTCTTCACCAGAATCCAAGAGGGCATCTTTGACTTTCCTGATAATGAGTGGTGCAACATCTCACCAGACGCCAAGGATTTGATCCACAAACTCCTGGTGAGGGACCCAAGAAAGAGGCTCTCTGCTGTGGAGGTTCTTCACCACCCCTGGGTGCAGACATCTCCAGCTCCCACTCCTCTGGCAACACCCAGAGTACTCACCAGGTTGGTATTATTGTTTTGTCAGAAATCTGGTTGTCTGCTTGTCTTTTGGTATAACATTCACTGGAGATAAACTGTTAGATAAAGTGTGACTAATGACTGTATTGTGTCATGTTTACAGGAACAACAGCACAAAAGACTTGGAGTGCTATGCCAGCGAAGTAATATCCATGAACCGCATGATGCAGCAACACTTGCTCATTTCCGAGCCAACTTCATTTTTCATTGGCAACCGCGACGGAGACTTGTTGGAGGAGTTAGAGGAAACAGACTCTGGGGATGATCTCTTTATGCCCTCCATCAAACTCTCTCCTCCCTGTTCAGGACTTGCCAAGAGGCGCACCTTTGCAACCCTGAGGAACATGAACACCTCGGGAGAACAGAGTGACAGTGTTGATTCGCTTCCAAGTTCACATTCCTCCACCTATGGTGTGAGTGTGTAGTCATTTCATCATTTCCATTCTAGCATTTCTTGCTTAAAAAATATTCAGGGATCTTGTGTGTATATTGATTCAGAGTATATATAGCTACATTTAAAAACAATTTTCTGAAAAAAGATATCCGAATGTCTTTCAAGTCTTTATAAGGAAAAAAAAAATTGAGACATATTGTCTTCATTGTGAGAGAGGGGAAAGATTCACGAAAGTTTTGAAAAAACAAATAGACGAGTGCTCTTAAAGAACATTAAGCAATCAAAGAAATCAATGTTCATGTGTCTATGTGGTGTGTAAATGTGGAAGGTGTAAATGTGTGTGATTGAGAATGAGAAAAGATAGGTGAGATGAGTACTTGATGGTTGTGAAAATGAGATTAGTATTTTTTCAAATGCATTTCTGTTCAGAAATGTTCTCATTGTTATATTTTTTAATTGTCCATGTGTTCGATTTTATCTGTTTTAAATGTTTCCATTTGTATTTTTTACAATTGTTTCATAGAATTGAATTCAAATTGAGCCAGTCTTGATATTAGGACAAAGCAATTGTGTAAATAATCGATCAATGATTTCCAAAATTTCTTCAACAGTTTTGTTGAAGATGCATTCTACATGTGTACTTTGATAACCTTTAAAAACCGGTAATTTGCTCTCTTTCTCAAATATGAACAAAACCATTTCGCATTTTTGATACCAATACACCCTTAGCAATTTTTTTTTTTTCGTCAAAAAAGTGAAACTTAAGTTTTGTGTTTTGTAACAGTGCCATTTTAACATGCAAAGATAGAGAGAGAAGGAGAGAAATATATACAAGCTAGAGGCAAGACACAATATGTCTAGGAAGCTATGGCCTGAAAAAGTTGAAATCCGTTGTTGTTATACAATATATTACCTCTTGTCCTTGTCCATGTGTGCTAAAAAGAAGTCAAAAAGGGAATTCCTGAATGGCAACAGGATTTCCATGTGATAACTCATTGTGCAACTGTGATGTTTAAAACTGAGAAATTGATGTTTGAAAACAGCCTTATATTTGAGCTTGTTGTTGCCAATCTTTGTTAAAACAAATGCATTTTATTATGCGAGCTTGTTATATTTGTTCTAGTTATAAAAAAAATATTTCAAAACAGGAACATTTGTTTTATCATAGAAATTATTTTTTCACTTTTAATCGTCATTGGGTTACAAATCATGTTAAGATGGGTAGGGGGTGCTAGTACTTAGTACAAAATACTACTGGGAAAAAAAATATAAAAAAAAAATATTTGATGACACCATCTGGTATAGTGTCAAAGGTATGGAAATTGGAATTTATACCATCTCTTATGATGAGTTAATTTGGCATGTTAAGATCTGGAATAACATATCCTATTTTTAGCCATATTCCTCGTTCATGCAAGCCATGGATCTCAAAATGTGGTTATTGTTTGAAGACTTGCATGAAGTTGTAGGATATGGCAAATTTTGAATGCTGAACGGGTTTTATATTATGTATGCAGATTATGAAAAGTGCTGCTGAGCTTGGATCAGAGCCAATGACAAAAAAACACTTTGTGCCACACGTGAAAGGAAGTCGGTTCTGTGCTATATTTTTTTGTGATTTCAAATCATTCTGTCCAATAATAATTTCCAAAGGAAATATGTTGACGAAATTTTTTTTTATTGCAATGCTCAAACAATTATGTGTTCTGCTAACCATTCCATACTCAATTGTATGTTAGTATTCATTAATTTTGGAAATAAGACAAATCAAAAGATTGTTTTTAATATTTATCGGAACTAAATGTTTGGGGTGTTTTTTATATCAAAGAATATTCAAATTATTAAAAGTTTTCTTTTTTTTAAAGATGTTTTAAGGAAATTTTAATTAGAAAACTATTCAAATGGCTTCGCTTACAGAGTATTACGGTGAAGAATCTTTGTGAAATGATAATTGCTTGTTCTGTTTTGAGTTTTTATGAAGCGGATGTTGTCTGATGGTGTTGGTTAATCAACCAGAAATGTCGACCAACTGAAGCTTGATAGAATGACTTGTAAAACTCAGTCATGATGCATTTCAAAATAAAAGGAATAAAATTTTACACACTTGTTGGGTTTTAAATGTGAAGGGAATTGCTTTTTTCCAGGTTATGTGGCAATGGTATAAATTGTTCCACTGAACACTGGAGAACAATCAACATAAACTGTACTGTAAGACTTAAAAAATGGGAAATTTGCCAGACATACAAATGTATGTATATAGCCAAACAATGTAGTTCAAAAAGTTCATATGTTTTTGAAAAGGCAGCTTTTCTGTTCTTAATAAAACAGAAATACTGATGTTTTCAGTGAAGTTTCTTGGGAGTTTTTTGTTAGGTTTATGCTTGGAATAAGGCAAAAAAGCATGTAACGGCCCAAGTCTCATTGACCTAACACACACCCTTTGTGGAAATCATCCAAGTTATTACACTGCTACAGCAGCAGGCACAACCTCTTTGTCTGTAGTTATAAATAGAAATCTACCTCAGCTTCGTGTTCTGCCAACTAAAGATAACACAGAGAGAACATCATCATAGTAATTTATTTCAACAGTATTGATTAAATGGTTATATTTAACAAGCAGTAACAATCAAAGGCAAAGCACCATGGAGAAAGCTTATTATTGTCACATGCTAACTCCTATCATCCTTAAAATTAGTCCCCTAAGGGCCCCCCACTAATTTTGGCTGTGCTAATGAACCATCCACAAAACAAACTCCTGGGGCAATCAAGTATCAAGTCTTTGTGTGCTTGGTGAGAAATTCTTTCCAGTCTGCAGGAGTCTCACCATTTCCCTTTGAAGGGTGCCATTCATTGATGAGGAAGTTTGTCCAAGTTCATTAACACATTTTCTTTGATGGTATTTAGCACTTGGTTAACGGTTTCTTAGATCAATCCTCTACAGGGTTGGTTAGTATTTCACACCTTCCTGGTTTTACAGATATTCATCAAGAAAAATAGAGTTGCATGTAATTTATACCTCAGCTTTCAATCAAATCCAGCTTAAAGTTCAAAATGACCAAAACAATGATGGCTGGATAAAAGCCTAAAATTTATAAGAATTTAATAATATAGATAATTATACACAATACAGTAATGGCCATTATATACCCCAAATAATGAAGAATCTTTTTTAAGTGGACCAACTTAACTGTGGGGGGCAATTTTAATCCCCTCAGGGGTGAGGTGACATAAGACTTGGCACTGCAGTCACTCTGAACGACCAAACAATGATGGCTGGATAAAAGTTTTGAGCCTTAAATTTATAAGAATTTAATAATGTAGATAATTATACACAATACAGTAATGGCCATATACTATATACCCAAAGTCATGAAGAATCTTTTTTACTTTTTTAAGTGGACCAACTTAACTGTGGGGAGCAATCCCCTCAGGGGTAAGGTGACATAAGACTTGACACAGTCACTCTGACTGTAGCAGCTGATTTCTGGCCCCCATTATCCCTTTCTATCAGCACTTAACTCCCAATATTGTCAGCACACTTGTGTTAATATGTCAATATACATAGACCAGGCACAGACCCAAGGACATCTAGGGTCTCCATGAATAACATTTGTCCAACCTATATATCTACACTTGACCCTAGCTTAGATATATGTCTATCCCTATTAACTAAGTAGAGTGTTGTCCATACAATGGGTATATATATTGGTGTATATAATGTACACAGACATATGACCCGGAGATAACAGACAAGATTGGGTTAGTTGATATAGTCATAAATAGGTTATCAGGCCAATCAAACAAACAATCTATTTATTTAAATAAAAACACTAAAACACAGTGAAAAATAAAGTGCAGTCACAGTGTACTCTTCTTGCAAAAGAAGAATGTCACTTATATAATAAGAGATGCTGAATTTACTATTTCTGTTCACAATCATAATTATAAATTTAGAAATACCAAACAAATGCATGTATTATATTAATTGTTCAACTTATACAGGTACAGTGTATTATGCATAATTAAAACTATATGTATATATAACAAATATTAAAGCTATATATATAATATATATATAGAATTCATGACTGTCCAAAAACTGTGTTTCTTTACAAAAACAGGAGAACCCGGTCTATGTGATAACGGTTGGTGCATCTCTTCCTGTCAGTTCAGGCAGCTGGGATAACTTGAGTGCAATGTCTATCAAGGGACGCAAAACAACCTGAAACGAATTCAGTCAAAACAATTGATAAACCTTTGCTAGGTGTGCCAGAATGTTTTGTTTCCAACATTTCTTTGCCTGTACATGCATCTACAGCTATTCTAGCTGCTAAAATGCTTTATCAAGCAACTTCTGAGATATAACAAAAATATAAATAATCATCTACTGAAGATAAAAAATTCAATCCTTTGTATTTACACAAGTGTGTTTTTATCATGGAAAGAACAACTTAAAGAAATAGGTTTTTTCCCTAGCACTGATATTGTTTTTTCCTGCAGTTTATCATAAATTTTTTTAAAATATTTTTTTTTAACCAAAAAACTCTAAAGGTATCATAGCAACTAGCTTTTATAATTAGAAACTGAACTTGCTCATAAATGTCTTAATAAAAGTTGATTCATGATTAAAGAAAGGGAAAAAGCCCAGACATCATCAATACATTTGTACAGTCAAATTCCTGTTGTAATAAAAGGCACCATTGTAATAAAGTAATCCTATTTTCTGTGTACATCATCAAATTTGACAATTGCTCATTGATGTTTTCATTTTTAACATGGATGTATGATTAATCTTTAAAGTTATTAAGCACTAGTTGACAGTTCTGACAAATATTTTAGAAAATACAACAGATAAACAAAGCGATTATATGTGAGGCATTAAATTGAATTAATAACTCCTCCGCATCTCATTTCCTTTCTCAAATTAATTTGCAGTAGAACAATCAAAGTCTTCAACAACTGTCTAATTCTTAATTAATGCTGTCTGAATAAATAGAACAGCTCTCCAAATAAACTCCTGTTTATGTAAGGTGCATATATTTCAAAATGTGTTTTGAAAGGATTATAAAATTGAAACAGAAGTTGGTTAAGCTCCCACTTCATTGTCTGCACAGACCGATATTCTCCTGTTTATTTCTATTCCTGGCAGGTACATGTAAAACGGATTTAGAAACATTGGCACATCTTTCAAATGAAAATGAGACCACAGTCTAATCCACCCACAGAATTATTTATATCTACAGAGTATACATGGTCATTTTAATTTTTGTAATATCTCCCTACTCCTCTCTCCAAAGCAGCTGCTTATCCACGTAGATAGCTTTTGTTTATTCATATTCTTTACGATATTAAAAACAGAAATATTCCCTCTCACACAAATACCCCTAAACTTGGGTACATTTGTACTACATTTTCTTACTCATCCGACACATGTACTATACTTCAAATTTTGTCACCAAAAAACAGGATCAGTTTTTGTTGTAAGTCAAAGATCTAAATGTAATACCAGACTGGGTTTTTAGTCCCCCATTGGTAAGCACATAAAATGACAATTGTTTTAAAATTGGGGGTGCTGGAAGGGAACATGTAATATCATGCTTGCTTATGCAAGACTCTCGTAATGTTTGTTTTGGGGGCTTTTTTTGGAAGGGGGGCATGGGGGTAGAGTTTGAAATATATTGAGTGTGTCATAATTATACGTATAATTATATGTACCTGTGGATCCATTTCATATTTAGCTGGGTCACTCTCGTACCCTTCCAGATACATCCGAATGGTGGCGCCACTACTTCCTGTTCCACTGAGGCGGAAAATGATGCGAGAATCATCGGAAAATATCAGGCGAATACCCTGCAGCATAATCATGGTGTAAGTGCAAACACATATAAAACGCACATTAAAAGTTTAATCATAAATCTCTTATTTGATCAAGATATTTTGCCAACATAGTAACTCCCTACTTCAGACAGTTTAATATTAATACATGTACAGGTAAACTTGTTTTCTAATTTAAAAGCGTATAACTTACTAAAGGTAAATGTACATAAAAATTCATAAAGTAAAAACTAAATACAATATATTCCTGGGTATGAAAAAGTTAATACTTTTTATGCAATTTGAGTCCACTTTAAATAAATACACATGTATGACATTTACAAAGTAAAAGAAGAACTTCTGGTCAAACACTGTTACATGTATCAATATACTAGTATGCAAAAGTATTTATCAAAGCTAATTTTTTTTCATTAATTTCAGAAGCTCAAACATATGAAATTTTATCCTAAATATAATTAAATGTATATTAATTATTTCAATTATGTGTATAATCACAAAAGAAACAATAACAAAAGAACAGTTGGCTGGTAAAATGAAACTTAATTTCATATCGAAATGAATTTCATTAATACATGTACTATATGAATCTCTTATACATGTATTGGGTCTAAGAAGTTGAATTTGTAAACACTAGTAGCTAGTAAGAAACAGGAACTAGTGTTTAAGGAGCGCCAAGACTATAATTGTCGCAAGAAACCCTCTAATTCTTATAAGTATCCATGGACTGAATTCACAGAAAGCAGGATGTTGATGAAAGTGGGAGTATGTTGTACAGCATGTATTTGTTCTACTTCATGCAGCAATTGACCGCAAAGAAGTGATGCAACCCAATTGATGTAACCTAATTTGTCGTAAAATGTCACTCACGAGATTCTGATGAAATACATGAGAGGGTCAGGAAATGACGCAATTTTTTCGTTGATGAAGAGAGAGAAAGTGGTAACAGGAGCCACTGGGTTTGGGAACGACAACAAATCATTGGGCTATATTCCTTATATAGAATCAAAACTGATTGAACTTCTGATGTTGAAATGTATCTGGTACAATGTACTCTTCATTATGTCTTAAAAATATATACCGGCCGGTACTATTAATAACGAAAGATGGCCTTTCTTCATCCATGAAATTGCAGATATGCATATTACCCAAAAAAAAGTTTTACAAATACAATTTTTAAAAATAATTCAAAACCTTAATTTTTTCCCTTTGAAATTCGGTACAATTCATATCATGAGTGTTTGTATAATGATTTAAAATGTATTTGATATACATCTTAAAAAACAATCATCATTCTGCCAAAAACTATAACAATGAAACCCATGTTCTAATTTGTCTGTTCCAGGTACATCTGAAATCTACGTTTTGTCTGTAGCTGCAGCTTCGATCAAAATTGTGCCCTGGTACTTTGATAAAATGTGCACTTTTTCCTGTACACTGAAACCCTTCTTTTTGCTCACCTGGTTTTTGCTAACACTATGATCCACAGGATCTGTGTAAGAAAAGTTGTCTGCCTTGGCTAATGTATAAGACTTGTCTCCAGAGGTAAATACTTTTCCAATGTTGGACTGGTCAGCAACATATGCATTTAGATTTGCCATCATCTTATTGGCTGGTTCTGATTCACAGTTTTCATAATCATATCTGAATAGAGAAATAGTTGCTTTTCATTAATTTCTTGTATAAATTCATTAAAAAATTTTCTCTCTCTCTCTTTAGGGCATACTTGATGCATGGACAATTTGAATTACAATGTCTTATTCATCAGAAGGCACGGAGCTATTTTTAATTCAGTATGAACTCTAGTAACACAGTCTTTCTGTGAATTCAGATGCAATTGCCAATAGACTTCTCTCTCTCTCTCTCTCTCTCTCTCTCTCTCTCTCTCTCTCTCTTTCTGCTTGTCTTAGATTCTAGCTGTCTCCAGTTTCATATAATCAAGAAGAATATTAGAAATAGAATGTTTACATGATCCAGAACAACATTCCATTGTTAAGCAAGTATCCTGAGTTCTTAAGTGTTTGCTATTTTAAGACATTTCTCCTTAACATTAAGTATATTTACATATACTTTATGGCCAAAATTTCAAGTAGGTAAAAAAAAAAATTATTGCAATTATGACAAAATAAGTCAATGGGAAATTCCAAATTGATATATCCATATAGTTATAGCAACTGAGAGATAATAGGACTCAATTTATAGTTAATCTAAGACATAATTATCAGGGGTCACTGGTGACCAATAAACTACCTATCAACATCCTTAAGAACAATAAGTTTACAAGTACTTCTGTCAAAAGTCAATCACAGATAACAGAGTACCATGACATTGACAGACATTCTCTCTATCCATTGTTATAGAAACAGAATTCAGCCCCCCCCCCCCCTCCCCATCTTATCATTGACCCAGCAGGGGATGAACTCTCTACAAGTCAAATTCACATCACATAATTATCATAGCCTGTTAAAACTGATTACCAAGAAAAACGAAGACAATTATTTCCCACAGCATTAGCTAGCTGGTAAATTCTTATTTTCTTTATCCCAGTGAGAATCTGTATAATTGCTCTTGTCTCCAAACCATGTGGAGCATGTGCAGGTATAATTATTTTCCTGCTGCCAGTGTTCACTAGATAAATACATGTATCTTCAAGGCATTCTGACACACATACCAGGGTCATATGATGATAAATAAAAATCTCTTTGATGATAAATTAAATTAAGGCTAGAGTTTATATGCCTCCAAGCTCTATAACATGGAAAATAAATGGCTACATGGGTTTTGTGTTTAATTTATCAGATAATTATCTTCAGACTAATGAATAAAGCACATGGCAGTTTTCATCAAGAATTGAGATACAAGTGAACTTTCTTTCATTACACATTTTTTTTCCACACATTATGAGATAATAAATAGTAATATTTCATCAAAGGGTTCAAAAATACACATTTATCCAAACCTACAACCCATCACATAAACCACAAATATTTTGCCACATGCAGTTCTCAAATTTATAGATGCATTTGTGCATCAAACATGTTAAATTACTATTGTCTTTATGTATTATTTTTGTTTTCTTGGGCTGGTATATTTATAATTAATGTTTTAATGTTTTTATTGATTAACAAGGATAACTTGCTGTTCTTTAAACATTTCTTTTAAATATTTTTTATATTTAAGAATATAGATACCCGGCATATAAAAATAAAAATATATTTATGTAGATTTCTTGCAATACAGGGGAAAAATAGAGGAAAATAAGAAAGAAATCATCATACTCCTAGTTTAAGATTTTTAAGCATACATGGTAGATCAAATCTGTTTGCATACAATGATAATAAATTCATTAAAACAATTACAATGAACATGTATGTCAATTAGTATTTATAATTTTTATTAATAAAAAACATTTTGTAATAAATTATGTCAATTTCCTCTGCAGTGCTCAAAATCCGTTTGTTATATTCATATATTTGTTTTAACTAGTTTGTTAAAATTGTAAAAGTTTTAAAAGGTTTGTTACGAATTTGTTGGGAACAAGTTTTCACTATATTCATGTTTTAAACAAGTTTTACTGTATATTGTAAAACTGCTTCGCACCATGCACTTCTTCAAAAATGATTGAATAGAAAATGTGTTTCACAGTGTATTTTACATGTCTCATTTACTATGAAGAACACTCCAAACGGAACCTTGTGTAGTATGCTGTATTAAGTGTATTTACATGCATTTTGTAAAACAACTCTTACTCAAGTCCACACACCTTTAAAGCTACTGTATGAGAAATTTGCTTTAAACTATTACACTATGAAGAACTTTCCAAACCTTGTATAGAAGTTTCTCCCATAGGTTTGCCAGTGCTTCTTTATGCATTCCTCCACGCTGCAGTTCTGATTGGCTAGGACCGACAGCCAGGCTAGGACCGCCCACAAGCCGTCCTTTTCACGGATGTGGTCTGACCCGGTTCCGAAGCTTTCTTCCCCACAAAGGGACAGGCGACCAGCATCCATCAAATTTCCAAAGAATTTCCATCCTGTCGGAACCTCAAAACAAGTTTGAATCTTGGCTTTAGCCACTCTGAAATAAATGAAAGAAATAGGTTTCATATTTGAATAACTGAGACTAAAAGTACTTTATTGGAAGATAAAATTCAAAAACAAATTTTATTCAAAAATTTTAGACTGGGGATAACAAAAACAGTCTCTCTCTCTCTCTCTCTCTCTCTCTCTCTCTCTCTCTTTTCTTTTGACCAATATTTCTGGACACCTCTGCCTTATCACTGACCTGTCTACTGCTCCACTTGTTGGCATACTCCGGGCGTAACCTTTGACCCCCGTCTCTTTGAAATATGGAATACATTCTAGATAATGTGCTAAAACGGCCAAAGAATCTGATGGCGTCACAAAGAAGGCATTCTTTCCCAGAATCATGTTCCTGTCCTGTAATATCAGTGCACCGTAATTAATTTCTAATTAGTGAATTATGGATAAGTACAGGTGTTAACAGTCATTAAAATGTGAACATGCAGTTTCTGATAAATTCCTCTCTTTGATGATACCAGAACATATGCAAGTTGGCACCACCAAAGAATTTGCACTTTTATAATTTTTATTGGCATCGCTGGAAAATTAGACATTCTAATTAATGGAAACATTAAACTTTAGAAAAAGAAAACATGAAAAAAATGAGGAACTAAAAATGCACTCTGATGTTATGAACTTTCAATAAATCTTTTGAAACAATGCTCAACCCTAACCCTGCATATCAATTCTACCCCTAACCCCACCCCCTCCAAAATACATTAAGACTATAAACGAAATATATGCACGAGCATTACTAAAAACAATAGTTATAAATAAAAAATCGAAGAATTAGAATAAACCTACTCCATCTCCATCAAATGCAGCACCAAAGTCATACTGCCCCTTGGCCATCTCTGTCACTAAGTCGGCAGCGTAAGTCAAATTGGGGTCGGGATGTTTGCCTCCAAAGTCCTCCAGAGGGGTGCAATTGACCACACTGTTCTGTGGGGCCCCAAGCTCCTCACAGATCACCTTCTTGGCATATGGACCCATAACTGCAATAGTAAAATTAATAAAACAGAGATAATTTTTGTACAGATAATAATACCAACTAAATGTACCTAATACTGATACATGTACCATAAAAAATTATAATTGAAACAAGGCTGAGTGCTAATTGTTTCACAAGGAAAATGCTTTTTATATATCATACAGGTATGTTAATAAGTTTTGTGTATATTTGTATCATAAAATGACACACAATTGCAACACAAAAATTTGACATCTTTTTACAGACAAAGCTGTCCTCGGTGCCTCCAAAGTTTATGAGAACAAATTGTGTTCTTTATTTTTGCTTTAATTTCAAAACCTGATTATTTGAACTTATTGCTTAAAGTTGTTTTACTATGAATGACAATCTTTTCCAAGAAATATTTTTATCACTCATTGACAGTTCATGATTTTCAAAATTCAAATTTTATGTATAAGCATGTTGACTCAACATTACAATTTCCTTATTGTAAAAAATAAAATATACACAATATTGACGTTAGACTCAAATTTCTGTCCAGTAATAAAGTTTAATTGTATTTAGACTAAACTAATTGGCTGAAAACTTCTATAGATCATATCATTAATCTGAAGACTAAAGCATCATTTTACAGTACCAATCAATTCCGTATCACAAAAACTGTGTGAAACGTGAGGTATAGAAAAACAAGATTAAAATGTCAGTGTCTCCGGCATCCACACCTTATTGGTCAAAAACAAGAGATCATATTTCTGTACAATATACATTTCAATCAAGTACTACAGAACTTATACAGATCTGGGTGCAAAGGTACTATTCAATGTGGAGGTGGGGGTGGCTAGATTTTTTTTTTTCTATTGGGTTTTTTTTTTGGGGGGGGGGGGAGTTATGGATTCATTTTTTTGCGATAGGAACAATGAACATATTAACCTCAGTCTACCTATTACAAAACTGAATGCATGAGTACTGTTTTCTTTTCATTTGCTAAACTCTGGGCCTAGGATGTGTAATACTCAAGAAGGAAAGGTGGACGGGGTGGGTGGGTGAAGGTTTTCAGAGTAGAGCATTTTACACTAGCTGCCACGAAGACCAATAGAAAAATCTCTGTCACACATATAACTCTGGTGATACGTATATCTGTTACTTGTGAGGTCATTTTTCTTCTGGTTTTTCCATACTACATGTACATACGCTGAAGTAAACTGTTACTCAACCGCCATGTATAATGTACAGTAACAGTCTTGTACCCACAGTACAACGAATATTATGTGGCGTATTAAAACAGCCAATCAGAGAGCAAGACATTTACAAACAGGACAACTCTAACATCCCTGTGGCATTTAGGAAGAAAAAATAGTTGGATCACTGATGAGATATATATACTGATTAATTAATACATTTATACGTATTGACAAGTACAGGCAAATTACACACCATTGAATCATTGTATGGATAAGATACATAATCTAGATATATATCTTCACCTGCACTTATCACATTAGTGACAGATCTACATGTACATACTGATTGACATATATTTTTTATGCTGAAAAACTTAATACCAAAAATTAATTAACAGAAAGCCTTTTAGACAAATTACTTATTGTTAGCATTAAATATTGTGGGCTCATCTTTGCATGACCTTAAAGATATTTTAGACAAAATTTATCAATTAAATTCTAATAATTGTCTAATTTTTGAAAATCATGCATGTTTTTAGGACTCCTTTGCATTTTTAGTTGATATAAAGTACATATACTAAATTTTTAAAATCTGTAAAGTCATGGGATTACATGTAGCTGTAGATATATTTACCTATAAATCAAAAATTTATTGACTTTTAAATGTACATGAATAACAAGTATGATTTTACTTCCATCAAAGGTTAATATTTATCTCATCTGCAACTCGTATGAGAGTTGCAATACATGTAATATCTATCTAGTTATTAAAGTCAACAACTGCTTTTTTTATATATTGTACCGTACCCATCAATTTTCCTTTCTTGATACTGTTAATTCTACAGAGTGTGATCCAATTTTCTGGATCACCACATTGTGGTTTTCCAAATCCATATCACCCCTCTCTGAAACTGATGGCATTGTACACAATAAAAAATGTTTGCTTTTTAATAGCGCATTTTAAAAGAGTCTGTTTAAAAAATTGCTCTGTGCAATAAGTAAACATTTAACATTGGTTTAAAAAAGATAGGTTTTTATTAAATAGTGCAATCATTCTTTTGGTTCTTACAGTACATGTTCCATGCATACATGGTTTTTATTTAATTCTTATTGTATATAAAGCGATGTGCTCGACTCTAAATGGCTTGAAATTATGAAATTACATGTAAATACTTAATTTGATAACATTTATTTTAAGTAACATTCAGCCGACTGTCTTGTTACCATGATTGCACAATTATTTATGTTTCTTGTGGTAATTCCTTATTTTTTTTCAAGTAATTACACATTTTTAGCCACATCAAGCTACATTTAGATGTTCTTCAAGCTTAAATCCTTGCTGCAGAATATTGTTTTACAGTAAGCATGAGCAAAGAGAGATAACTCTATATGCAAGACATCCAGCTGTATTGCGCTATGAATTTAATTTTCTTTGAAATCGATACATCAGACCAATGCATATAATGAAATATTTTTGGGCGAAACTGAAATAAACTCTAAAAGCTTCTAATTTGAATTTTAGAATTTCATCAATATACATTAACCCTCTTGCATGCTCTACATGATTTAATATTTGTAAAATATACAAAATACCACTACATGTACTAACTAACAATCTGAGATATCTGTTCATTGATTCATTGTCTATGGATAGCATTTTAGCAAAGAACAATCATTCTATGTAATAATCATTCAGAACTGACCTCCACTCATTGCATCAATAAGTACTTGTTTCCCTGTAGACAGGTAGTTTTTCAGAGCAGGGAAGTCGAATATTTCCTTCATATACTCCACATAATCCAACACAGAGTCTATCACCTGAACACTGAACTCTTTACCATCAACAGTGTACGTAGAAAGGCCAACTTTGGAAATATCAGCATTCAAATCGGGACAAATCTTGTACTGACTGATGCTTTTTGTTCTTTCAAATATTTTGTCCGTTACATTTTCTGGAGCTGGACCTAAAATAAAATTTAAAATATATTATTTCTTTAAAATGAACATTATAATGAAACAAGCATAAATTGTTAGAAATACCGGTATATAAAATATTGGGTGCATGAAGAAAAGAATGACCCTCAAATTTACAATTATAAGTGAAAAAGATTAGTAAACTGAGAGTGGATGAAGAAGGGTCACGGCATATAGCTCTACTCTAACAGATAAATTCATCAAGCTTATTTCTTTGATTTTATATTTTTATTTCCCATATATGATTATTAAAGTAGATCAGTATATTAAATACCTCAGCCATTTCAAAACTACTAGTATTAGTAGTAATTTTAAAAATCTTGAAATACTCATGCAGTTTTCCTTCCAAACTTGAAGACGTGTATATAATATATAATCATCCTCTATGCAAGAGTACTTTTATCCCTCTTTGTGTACTATTGTTCTAATAAAACTTCAACCATATATTTCAACTCAAGATTAAATCATTCTAATATCTCATGAAGGAAGATATCAAAATCTTTACTACAAACAAATTAAAGGTCCAAATACAATTTAAAAGTCATGTCATTTCACATTTTAACCCATAAATAGTGCATTTTCTAATTTTGACTTCTTAAGATTCTTAGTGAGTTACTCAAGGCTATTTTGATACTGGATGTTGAAAAAACTACTATGAGTTGAGGATAAGAGTTTCACTACATTGCGTTGCTATTAGGATGCATTACCTCCATTTTCAGTGTTGAATTTTATGCCAAAATCAGCATCTGGACCCCCAGGATTGTGACTTGCAGTCAAAATAATTCCACCATTAGTCTTATATTTACGGATGACACAAGATACTGATGGTGTTGACATCAAACCATTCTGAGCAACTATTACTTTAGACACCTGAAGTAAAATGTCAGAGTAAAATAATTCAAAAAATTTGAAATATCTTTCAACTCATGATATTCGAAGTACACCAAGTATTTGTGTGTAGTACAGTTTTGTGTAATATTTTTTTCTTATCTTTATTTTATTAACAGATTAATGTATGTTTGCAGCTTATACATCAAATATCAAAATGTGATTCTGCATGTTCCAATCAATTTTAATTTTGAAAAAATACAACTTTTAAAAATAGTCTTGTAGTAAAACACTGCACTTTTATGTTTGCTAATTTGTCTTTAATTTATATTTGATTTCAATATACCTAGACTTTTGCAATATACATTTATTATTATACATTCATTATTATTTAATAGCACCCAATCCTAAGATCTATGATAAACGTTCTTATGAATGAATTTAATCCAATTAGCAAATAAATCTGCAGCTTGTCAAGTATAACCAAGACATACCCCATTTGCTGCACACATTTTAATGATGAGCAATGTTGCCTCTTTTTCATAGTATCGGCCATCGCCACCGATGACTAGAGTTGAACCCTCTATTTTACTTAACCCCCCTTCCAATATACACTGCACAAAATTTTCCGTGTAATTTTTCTGCAAGTAGACTTTGACAGCTTTCCTCAGCCCGCTCGTCCCCGGCTTCTGTCCCTCTATCGGGGAAGATGAAACTGTTGTTGATGAGTATGACATTGCCGCATACAGTATCGTGGAAGCTGGCCTTGACAGTCACCTCTCTCTGCCGTCTGCAGGAAATGCGTCACGCAGTATAAATGTGAGTGTTTGAAGGGAACAAAACTGGATAATCTTATTCCGGAATAAATCCTTCTCATCCCCTCAAATCAAAGCATACATTTTTAGCTCACCGAAACGAAGTCAGGGGGAGCTTATGTTATACCCTCGGCGTCGGCGTCCGGACCTGGTTAAAGTTTTTGTTGCAGGTCCTGTATCTAAGTTATTACTTGTCCTATCTTCACCAAACTTGCATGGTTGATGCATCTGGACCTACTTACGGACTTGAAAGACTCGGATGTTGAATCTGGGCCATGAATTTCAGATGCTGGAGGAGGTTAAGGTTTTTTGAGCAGGTTAAAGTTTTTAGAGCAGGTGCCCTCTGATGATTATGTCTTAGTTATTACTGGTCCTAACTTCACCAAACTTGCATGGATGATGCGTCTTATGATACTGATGCATGATATAGTATTGTATGATATAATACACTATTGTTTTATATGAAACAATATTATATCATATATTATATTATAAAAATTATATGATACAATATGATATTGTATCAAAATTTTTTGTATATTATGAAATGATATTGTATCGTGATATTGTTATGTGTAGTATTGTATATTATGATTCAATATGGTATAATATGATATTGTATTTTGTATGATTGTATCACATAATATTGTTTCATATGATATTGTAATATTTGATATTGAATCATATGATTTGATATTGTATAATATATTACATTGTGTCATATGATACAATATTGTATACTATGATATTGTATTATATATTATTATATCACTTGAAATTGTATCAGATGATATTATGATATAAAATATTGTATCATATAATATAATATTGTATAATATGATATAGTTTTATATAATTTATTACTATATCACATGATATTGGATCATATGATATGATACAATGTTGTATCAAATTGTATTGTATCATATGATACAAATCATGTTATGTATCATATGATACTATATTGTATCATATATTATATATTATGATATTGGATAATGTGATCAAAAACAATAATGTATTACACGATACAATAATGTGTCATATTATATGATACAATATCATATCTTGATACAATGTCATATCATATGTTACAATATCATATTGTATCATTATATATTACAGTATTACATTGTATCATAAGATATATATTGTATAGTATCATAGGATGCAATATCGTATTTTATATTATTGTATTGATAAACATTGTATCTTACAATCTGTATGATATGAACATATGATTATCAAACTATTTTTTAACATTATATATACGATATTGTGTCCAAACAGTATCCAAGAATATCCAAGATCATTAACTATGATTTTCATATAATATGATAAAGGTGGTCTCATAAAGGTGATGCTTCATAAAGGTGATGCCTCGTCTCGGTGAGCTTTGTACTCTGTGATTACCTATGTTTAATGAATAAAAGGGATGTATTCTCTTAGAAAAAAGTAACAAATTCAAAATTTATATAATTTATGAAAAGTTGACACATAGTAACTTTGTACCTCACAGACACGTAGCATCGGGGAAGGGGAGAGTCCCCCCCCCCCTCCCCCAAACACACACATAAGAAAATAAATATTCGCCAATCTTCTAATCCGTGGGGGGTTAGTGGTTTCAAAGTATGTAAATCGTCTGTTTTACTGTCAATTTTGTTAATTTTCCTTTAGTATTTTATATTTTACATGCTCTAATGAAGGGGAGGGGGCAACTCCTTCAAAATTCAATTTTTTTTATAGGTAAATTTAAAATTAAATTTTGAATAATGTTTGTTGCGGGAAAAAGTCACATGCACGAATCTAGAGGGTGTAGGGGAACCGGACTCCCTAAAAATTTTAAACTTATTTCACAATGTAAAATTATCAATAATACCCCCACCCCCAAGGAACTCGAAAGCAATTTTTTAAATCCTAAAATACTGTAAAGAAACAAATAAATGAATAAAATAATCTCAAACAAAATATTTAAAAAATGGATGAAAATTATTTATAAAAATCCGGTAATTTGATTGAAATATTAGTAATGATTGAGTCTCAAAAAATCCGACAGGGTGCCCCACTTCAACGATACTTTATCTATTAGTCGCTTAATTATATTTTATCCTGAAAAATAAAAACTAACGATCAAATTTTTGGGAATCAAACCGTTTGAAAATAGATGAGAGTATAAATATGTTTCTATAAATACAGAATTATACAAAAAATATCGATCAGTATAATAGAGGAAGGTGGAATAGTAGATATTCTAATTCCAAGCACTGAAAACTGCATGGACACAACACGCCTGATGAAAAATGAAGGCCAAAATTTTCTGTACCCTCACCTTCATAATTTTCTGAATTTGTATGACTTTAACTTTGAATAATAATTAAACATGAATTATATTAATCTAAGAACGTCATCTGTACAAAACGTAAATAAAATTTTTCAAGAACCAATTTAGAATGATAAACATTTTTTTGTTTAAGGACAAAACAGTATTTTTTAAAAACTGGGTAAAAATGTTTAAATATGTAAAAAGATCTGTTTGGCGATGATGCGAGGATCTAGAGGGGGGTAGGGAGAGCTCCAAAAGTTGAAATTTATATATTAAATTTACCGAAAATTAGCCTCGGACCCCTCCCCCTCCGTCAAACACAATTATCCCTCGGAACCCCCACCCCCACCCCACCCTGCAATTTTTTTCTGAATCCGCGCATGCGATGGTGGATTCAAAACAACAGGTAAATAAAAGGCAAATCTTGCATGTGGATAGTGTATTAAAGAATAAAAAACAAGTTTTTACTCGATATTTTAGAGAAACAATTGATATTATAATAACATACACGACAGTACCTTTTCTTTGCGTGCAATATTTTACTATTAAACTTAAAAAAAAACTTTATTATATAGTTTACATGTACTTATTTCCACCTCCCCCATTTAAAAAAAATTAAATCCGCGCCAGATTTACCTATGGTCCATCTTAAAACGAGGAAGTATAAAACAAGTCTCGTGAAATCTCATTGAAATCTCTCTTATTGACATTCCAACCTACTTTGTCGTTACATATGTATCACAAGAAACAGTAAGTATAGAACATTTGCATGTAATATATGATAAATTTAAAATATCTCGATCTCAGTCATGTATTTCATAATCATCTATAAGAACTCTGTTTCATATATCTATAGACACAAAAAAGATATTTTTTTTAAAGTGGGTGATAAGAGCTAACATAAGGTCACCTTCTTAATAGGTGTAATAGAGTTCCCAAATGAATTGACCAAGCGACCATCAAGAAAGTAAATGATTTAAGACTCCTTCAGAAAAGTGGACAAGCAAAGCCTTCGTCATGAAAGAATGACACTCTGATCTAATTAAGCAAATTGAAACTATAAGATTACAAAATTTGTTAAAATAGACAGAGAAAATTAATTAAAACCCATCTTCAAAGTTTATATCTTTTTCTTCAACAGAAAGCAAATGAAGGTGAATGTAGTTTTGGTTTCGTTTATTCTGTAGATCAAAGAGAAGTAACTCTGTTCATTCGTGTGCGGATCCAGGCATCTTTTTTCGGGGAGGGGGGGGGATAATTTTAATAAATTGCGTATTTATTTCTGTATTAATTTTGTTTTGAAATAATGAGATCCAAGTGTAATTTTAATATATTGCGTATTTACTTTATTATTTATTTTTTTTTTTTTCATTTTTTTGAAATATATAAATGGAGATCATAGATATAACGTACGCCAGTAATATGCTTATCATCAATAAGCTTCATCTCCAAAAATAAAAAAAAAAATCTTTTAGAGATGGCAATGTCTGCAGAAGAAGAAATACCCGACACAGCCCAGCACTATTTGGTTTGTGGCACTGAAGACTGTAAGAGGAACTGTCAGTTCTACTGCAATCTTTGTCACAGCCGATTGTGTGAACAATGCAGAGGCAAACATCAGAAGAGTCCAGATACCAAGAATCATGAAGTGGTCCCTTACAAACAACGCAGACCAAAACTTCCAGAAGAGAAATGTAATCTCCATCCAGAACGAAATGTAGAAATCCTTTGTAAGGAATGTAATGTCCCTCTTTGCCCTAAGTGTATCTTCATGAAAGAGCACGCCGGTCATCAATTTGACGATCTGGAAGAAAAATACGCGGAAAAGGTCGCATTTTGTCAATCAGAAATATCGAAAATCCAGGAATATTACCTCTCAACATCACAAGGTTTAAAAAAAGAAATAAAAGAAGATGTCATGGCAATAAAGAAGACTATGGACGACATTAGAAATTCCATAAAGGCTGAAGCTGATTCTTTAAAAGAATTAGTTGACAAGGTCACATTAGACAAATTGGAATACGCCAATAAAATAGAAGAATCCCTTCTCAAAACAATAAATTCACAGGAAAAAACTTATGAGGATTACACCGATTATCTTGAAAAACTTCTGAAGGAGTTTCACAGCTACAAGTCCGTAACCAATTTCAGAGAATTATTTTCTGATGATTTTGATAACCTAACAATCCACTCCATACCAGAGACAACACAACCTGTCCTACCAGTGTACACTGCCGGTCAGTTCTGCAAAGATGATGTCACTAAGTTACTTGGCAGCATCAATTGTCCGAACACCA
>WFKH01007768.1:29295282-29306729 GCA_016163765.1 Magallana hongkongensis
TGTCCGTAACATTTAGTGCCACAGTTTATATATATTTACATCTACCGAGTATTTTCTCCTGTATTTCTTATGAAAACAATTCTGATTCATAGCCATATAGAAACTAACAGGGCTGAAATTCTAACTAATTCATCGATCGGTCGAAACCTTCAGCAACCTATACGAAAATTTACGAACTGCACGAAATAATCATCGATTATTAATTTAATGTAAATATAAACAATAAAATGCTTTCTTTAATAATTCATGCGGGTTATGAAGGTAGCGATCATTGCAGACAAAAATTACATAACCCGCGTTATTTTTCTGCAGTATCGTTACCTTTATATTCCTCATCGATCACCAAAGTAAGCATTTTATTGTTTAAAATCATTACACAGCTGTACATTTGTTTTTAAACGGTTTACGAAGGAACATCACGTTTAAGAATGTTTCGTTCATATACATGTACTAGTAATCCTAATAATGATATGAGTTGCATATTAAAAAAAAAAAAAAAGGTTTCAAGTTTTAAGAGTTTGGGAAGAGGAGGTAAGCATGGGTGTATTTTGTTAATTCAGGCAATAAAAGGGTTCTAAAAATCTATTTATTTCTCACATGAACTTTCCTGATCAAAATTTGTCCGCTGTTTGTCATCGTAAATTGTTGTTGTTACGGTGTTGTCAATGAAGAACGAAAAGAGGTTCTTGCATGTTTTCTTTGTTGATTCATGCGGGTTATGAAAATAGCGATTATTGCAGAAAAAATTACATAACGCGGGTTATGTTAATTTTTTTCTGCAATGATCGCTACCTTCATAACCCGCATGGATCACAAAAAAGCATTTTATTGTTTATATTTTGTCTTTTAACAAATTAATAAATATATCGTAAAAAGTAAGAAAAATTTACTTAATTATTAGGTAGATAAAAGATACATCCAAATCGTCTTCTATTGGAACAGGAGTCTGACAACATCATGATTATTCCGTGCAGTCCGTGATTTTTCTTAGGTTGCTGAAGGTTTCAGCCAATCGATAAAAGGGACTTATAGATTTCAGTCCTGTCAGTTTCTAAAAAACAATGAATTAACAATCAATTTCCATAAGAAATAGAGGGAATCATCTTTGGTGGATGTAAATATTTTAATGTAAATTACCCCCTCTATTATTATTTTTTTTTTTTTTTGACGATTTTGATTTTTTGAAATAATTATATCCCCGCTCCGAAGGAGAAGGGGGTATACTGTTTTACCCTTGTGCATCTGTCCGTCCTTCTGTCCGTCTGTCTTTCTGTCCGTAACAAAAATTTCTGTCGCATTTTTCTCAGTAACTATTTATTGCAGATGCCTGAAATTTTAACACACTATTTGTTTAGGCATGCCATATGGTGAAACATATTTTTGTACCAATCGAACGTCAACTTCCTGTTTAATGACGACTTTTTTTATTTTTAGCCAAAATTTTTAGACAAATTTTCGTCAAAGATTTCTCAGCAACTATTTATTTCAGATGCTTGAAATTTCAAGACACTATTTGTTTAGGCATGCCATATGGTGGGATATATTTTTGTACCAATCGGACATCAACTTCCTGTTAAATGACGACTTTGTTTATTTTCAAACAAATTTTTGTCAAAGATTTCTAAGCAACTATTTATCGCAGATGCTTGAAATTTTAAAACACTATTTGTATCGGCATGCCATATGGTGGGATATATTTTTGTACCAATCTTTTAATCCGTGGGGGGTGATTTTGTTGAGTTGGTAATGATATTGGTGTTGGTGCACTCACGTGCAAAAACAGTAGTACCGTAGATTATGTTTTATGTAGTCTAGAGCTGTTTCAATATCTATGCAATTTTAAAGTTTTAGACTTTTGTAATTTATTTTCTGATGTACATAAGCCTTTCTTTCAAGACAAATGTCACCGCTTCTATTGTTAGTCCTTTACCTGCGAAAAACCAACCAGCCGTGAAATTGTGGTCAGCAAACAAAGCAGACGTTTTCCGTGAAAAATTAGATCACTCTACCGTCGAAAGGATCACTGACGAACTACTACATTTAAAGACATCAAATACTGTGAATGAAGAAAATATTAAAACTGTGATGACAAAATTGTGTAAATTATTCATTACAACGGCAGAACAATCTTTTGGGAAAAAACATAGTGCTCCTGTAAATTCCAAGGATAAACCGTGGTTTAACTCCAAATGTAAGACAGCAAGGAAGAAATTTCATTTAGCGAAGCGTATGCACAGCCGCAATAAATCTATAGAAAATAAGGCCACCTTAAAGTTAACAAGTAAACATTATAAAACAGTTTTGGACAAATCTTTAAAGAAATACAGAAAGGACATATCAAATAAATTGCAGAATCTACGTACGTCGAATACTAGAGAATATTGGAACATTCTTAATAATTCAAATAAGACAAGTAAATGTTCTGCAGATATTGATGCATTGTATGATTTTTTTAAGGTATTGAATGAAAATGAAAGTTCTGAAACATGTGATAATATTATTGATCAATCGGATAATGTGAATGAATTACTTGATAGCCCTATCACTAGAAAAGAGATTGTCAATTCAATTAATAGTTTAAAAAACAACAAGGCCCCTGGCAATGATAATGTCATGAACGAACATATTAAAACTACAATGTCTAATTTTTTACCACTGTATGAAAACTTGTTTAATATTATTTTTGATACTGGAATGGTTAATAGGCATTATTAGACCAATATATAAGAACAAGGGTGACCCATCTAACCCAGAAAATTATAGACCAATCACTTTATTAAGTTGCTTAGGGAAAGTATTTACTCATATTTTAAGTATACGCATTGAACATTTTGCAGAGGATATTTCACTTATTAAAGAAAGTCAGGCGGGATTTAGGAAAGGGTTTTCTACACTTGACAATATTCTAGTTCTGCAGTTTTTAACTCATACACTGATCAACAGTAAAAAGAAATTATTCTGTGCATTTGTAGATTTCAAACAAGCTTTTGATACGGTATGGAGGGATGGGCTCCGGTATAAACTTCTTAAAAGTGGAATAAATGGTAAATGTTTTACAAACATAAAAAATATGTACAAGGGTATAAAATCAAAAATATGTATTAATGGTTTTTCATCTGATCTTTTTACTTGTAATGTCGGTGTACGACAAGGAGAAAATTTATCTCCATTCTTGTTTTCCTTGTAATTAATGATCTAGAAGATTATTTGTTAGATAAAAATGTAACTGGTCTGTCTACAATTACTGAGGGAATTGAAAAGGAACTTTTTTTATATTTAAAAATGTTTATCCTGTTTTATGCAGACGACACTGTTATTTTAGCTGAGTCTGCAAATGATTTACAGTTTGCCCTTAATGAATTTTATAGGTACTGTGATACGTGGAAACTCGCTGTGAATATTAATAAAACAAAAATTGTTGTATTTTCTAAAGGTCGTCAACCCAAATATGTCTTTTCTTACAATGGTTTACCTATTGAAATAGTTAAGGAATTTAATTATCTTGGTGTAATTTTCTCAAGAATAGATTCATTTTTCAAAGCAAAAAAACGACTATGTGAGCAAGCACAGAAATCAATGTACGGAGTTATAAGGAAGATAAAATCTTTTAATTTACCTATTGATTGTCAGTTAGATTTATTTGATAAAGTTGTTGTACCAGTTTTATTGTATGCATGTGAAGTTTGGGGTTATGAAAATATTGAGATTATTGAACGTGTCCATTTAAAATTTTTGAAACATATACTTAATCTGAAAAGTTGTACACCTAGTTACATGGTATATGGTGAAACTGATTTCCTCTGTATATAACCATTTTTACTAGAATGATTTCATTTTGGGCCAACATTATCAATAGCAGTGAAAACAAGTTAAGCAAAATTACATATATGTATGTACGTATACTTTTTGATAAGGGACAAATATTAAATCCCTGGCTATGCTCTTTAAAAAATATTTTAGATAAATGCGGACTTTCAAATGTATGGTGTGATCATGAATCATACCATTATAACTCCAGTTGGATTAAGACAACTATTAACCAAAGGTTAAGAGATCAATTTTTACAAAAATGGCATAACGATATTCAGGAATCGACTAAGGGTGTTATATATAGAATTTTTAAAACAAATTTTGAATGTGAACGCTACTTACTCTTGTTACCCAGTAAATTAAGAAAAATATTAGTTAAGTTTAGAACTACAAATCACCATCTTCCTGTTGAAAAAGGAAGGTGGGGTACTGTTGAAAGAAGTAAACGTTATTGTAATTTGTGTAATTGTAACAAAATTGGTGATGAATTTCATGTTATTTTAGAATGCAAGGCATTAAGTAAATTACGAAGTCAGTTTTTAGATACATATTACTGTTCTTCTCCTAACACTAAAAAGTTGTAGACTTTTTGCAGATGATAATAGTTTTCAACATGCTGCAATCAATGTACAAGATATAGAATTTAATCTAAATCAAGATCTTTTAAATCTGGAAATTTGGTCTAAGAAATGGCTTTTGAGCTTCAATCCTTCGAAAACCAAAGCAGTTCATTTAATATTAAAAAAATACTGTAAATCCCTTGTTAAAATTTCAAGACCGTGATTTGGAATTCGTGTCTTCTCACAAACATTTAGGTGTTATTTTTTCTGAGGATCTTTCATGGACAGTTTATATCAACTCTATTATAGCAAATGCTCAAAAGAAATTGGGACTAATGAAAAAACTCAAATTCAAACTTAATAGAAAGTCACTATCATTGTTATATACTTCATTTATAAGACCGCAGTTAGAATATGCATCTGATGTATGGGGCGGGTGCTCTTTCACTGATTCCGAAAGGTTAGAACAAATACAATTGATTGCAGCAAGAATCGTCACAGGATTACCTATTTTTGCTTCTAGGGATTCTCTTTATTTTGAAACAGGGTGGGAAACACTTGATAGTAGAAGGAAAATGTCCAGGCTGAAAACCATGTATAAAATTGATAGAAATTTTTTACCCAATTATGTAATGGACATTTTCCCAAATAAACGTGTTAATGCATCTAATTATTTTACAAGAAATGCACAAAACTATAGTATACCAAAATGTCGTTTACAATTGTATAAATCTTCATTTGTTCCCACTGTTGTTAACGAATGGAATGCGCTTTCAAAGGATGTCCGTGAAAGCGACTCCATTCGCATTTTCAAAGAAAAAATACATGTTTCTATCATAAATCAGAATGATATTACCTGTAGAACAAATATTTACATTTTCAACTGTATTAGTCTGTGATAACATTACGAATCAATTTTGAAGCCTATAGCCTAATAATTTCATAAAAGATGAGCGACACAAAATGGGCGTGTCTTATAGCATAACCGAAAAACATAGCATGTGCTACATAAAAAAATACTGGTTTTAAAATGTTGTTTTAAAGTGTACAAATTGGAAATAATCATTCAATTCAATTCATTTATTCTCTCAAAACCATGTAAATGGTACAAGAGGTACATTATATATAACATATATGTATACATATATACAAAGTCTGAATGAGCAGAGCCGGCTCATTTTGCATATGGAGAACAGATCTCGTAAATTTTTGTAATGAAAATACACAGTTTTTTAAAAAAATAAAGAATTGGTATTCGTTAGTAAATAACTGAACTTGATAATATTTGGTTGGACATAGTATTTTCTTGCTAAAAAATCTTTTCTAATTGAAGATAATGCATTGCATTCTAACAGATAATGAAATTCGTCCCCAATTTGGTTATTTTTACACAGATTGCAGATTCTTTCATGGCGTTGTAAATTGTTCCAGCGACCAACCTCTATCGGAAGACGATGGTTACTTGTTCTAAATTTTACAAGAATATTTCTAAATTTTCTAGATAGCGTATTTAAATATTTTTCACAAACAAATGTTGTTTTAAAAATTCTGTAACTGATTCCTTTACTGGAGTTGTTGATATCACTGTACCATTTTTGAAGAAACTGATCTTAAAGCTTTTGATTAATTGAAGCACTTATCCATTTGATACTGTAAAAATCTTGATCCATCCAAATATTACTCATTCCTGTTGTGTTAATAATATTATGTATACATGATATCCATGGATTGGTGGACTGGTTTTTGGTTTATCTATTATACAAAGGCTTATAAACAATTCTACACAATTTGTTATCATTTCCATACATCAATCTCCCCCAAAATGATATCATTCTTGTAAAAATACTTATGTAAAGAGGATAACGTCCAGTTTCTCCATACACCATAAACTTTGGAGTACTAGATTTAAGGTTTAAAATATATTTCAAAAAACGTAAATGTAAACGTTCGATTATATCAACATTTTCAAAACCCCAAATTTCGCATCCATATAACAGGACAGGAGTTACAACTTTGTCGAATAAATCAAGTTGACAGTCAAAAGGTAAATTAAATAATCGTATTTTTCTAATAATGCCGTACATGGCTTTTTGTGCCTGGTATCATAACGCTCGATCCTGGTTTCTCCACTACTATATCATAACGATTTCAGTACTGTTTTATGAAATTCCACTAGGGAGTTATATGGAGTGTTATGATATTTAATTTGATCCTCGAGATCTTATTCCCTGGCGGGTGCCCTAGCCAAGGTGCTACTGGAAAGTCTCCTCCTCTACATGGGGAGTAGCCCGTGTCCCAGTCTGTATAAAAAGAGAAGGCAGAAAGACAGCTTCCAGATGACTACTCATTTTATTTAGATATAACATTTTAATATGACATTTTAACAATAAATATTAATATTAATTACAATGAAATTTATCAACATTAATATTCATTACAAAAATCTCTGAAAATAAAATATTAGTTGAACCCCCTGAATCTATTAACTTTACTTTTGAGAATGCGCGCAAGTGTTATAATTTATCTTACCTGTATAAAAAGAGGAGGCAGAAAGACAGCTTCCAGATGACTACTGGAGAGCTGTGTTTCCCGCACCCACATTTTATACGCACGGACACTGCGCTACAACATTCTCCTCCTAATAAGTAAATGCGATCAAGTGCATACTAATGATCTGACGCACCGTGGTCAGTAGTTTTATTTTATTTATATTTCTGACCCGGCGTCGACAGGCTCATCACTGGACTTAATTACGCATTTCCCCTTGAACATAAATAAACATACGCTATCTATATAACTTATGTACTTTAACCAATTTCTATAGAATTTCCATTATGATACCTGGTCACAAAGATGCTTTTTTGCCTTGCAGAATGATCCCGATCTTGAATATAAAATATAAGTAATATGGAGTCATTCTTTAAATATTATGAGGTGATAATTTCGGTCGGAGCGTGGTCAAATCTATCATAAAGCCCTTCGGGCTTTATTGGATTTGACCACCCCCCGACCGAAATTATCACCTCATAATACTCAAAGAATGATTCCTTATTCCTTAAATATTGAGATATTGAGATATTGAGATTGTGAAATTTGGGGCTACGAGAATATAGATATTATTAAAAAAATCCATTTGAAATTTTTAAAATATGTTCTATGTTTGAAAAGTAGTACGCCATCTTATATGGTCTATGGTGAATCAGGTCGTTATCCTTTATATGTCACTGTATATTCTCGAATGATTTCTTATTGGACAAAAATGATCCAAGGTCAAGACAATAAGATTGTGTTTACTGTTTACAAATATTTAGCAAATCAATATATGTAAAGAATGACTGTGTAAATCCATGGACTGATTTTATACGACATATTTTAGATTCTTGTGGTTTTTCTAATATCTGGACAGAACAATGTACTGCAATATTTACTGATAAGTGGATTTCTGCTGCCATCAAACAAAGATTGATATAGATAATTCATCTAAGGGTCAAATGTATAAAATTTATAAACAAAATTTTGGATTTGAAAAATACTTAAGCATTCTTACAAAAAAAGTTTGGAAACCACTTATTAAATTCAGAACAACAAATCACCGTTTACCGATTGAAACCGGTAGATGGTCTGGAATCCCTCTAAATGGCAGAAGTTGCACACTCTGTAAAAGTGGTAAATTAGCGGACGAATTTCATTTTATTCTCGAGTGCAAATTCTTCTGAACTTTACGTAAACAATTTCTACATACCAGGTATTTTCAAAAACCAAATACATTAAAATTTAGGGAATTTTATGATGACAACAAACATTAAAACATTGAAAAAATTAAGCTCTTTTATTTTGAATATCCAGGAGCAAGTCTGTTGTCTAGCCTAAACTATATTAGCACTTATTATTACTATTACTCTTCGCGTATTGAATACCAATGAAACTCTGTATTCTACATGATATCCACTTTTTCCACCACTTTTTGTATTATTACAAATTTTTTTCTTACTTATGCTTATTGGCACATGCATTACTATGTTGTATTATAATATTATATATAATTTATTAGACCCTTGACATCACAATTTAATGCAAATAAATTATATATTTCCTCATGTACCATTGTATGTAAATGGTTTGAGAGAATAAATTGAACTGAATTGACCCGGATTCGAGTCCTTCAAACAAATACGCCTAGCAGAATGCGTGCTACCTTACACGTCACGTGACGGATGTTTAGTACCTGGGGTTAGAAATCTTGTGCATGTCGTAGTACGAAAATGTGTCGGTTGATGCTTCCTATCGGTTTCGTCTATTTTCTTGATCAAGGAGAAATAACTCTGTTTATCGTTTCTCGCATCTATTTGTAACAAGAATAGATATGGATTACCCCATATCCAAGATATTCAACTTTTGAATAACTTGAATTTTCACTGTGCTCAGCCGATCTCTAATAAAATCACTGAACTTGTCAAGGAACTGGCGTATGTAGTTCTTCATGTCCGTAGCAAATACTACCACTAGTCTTGCATCACTAGCAAACAGTGTACACATCCTTTCGCCACATCCTTACAACCCGCGTTTTCTTTCGAACACGCACAGTTCATCATTCTAATGACTCATCACTCTATCATTCTAATATTGAATATAGATGATATGAAAACATTACCCTTTTCCAGATCCTTCTACTTAAATAGAGTCTGTACACGAGTGAGATCAGAAATACGATGCAGGACAGCAGGTGTTAAAAAAACACCACACACTCATACACAATAAATAATTAAAAGAAAGTGTGTGATAACTAACGAACCATAATTATGACAGTAAATTAATAATTATTGTAATTATATATTAAGCAATATATTCATTTATTTATTAAGATTGTCAATCGAAGAATGACCTAGTATATTTTCGTGAAAAAGACTGAGGAGGCGGCTTGCATAGGAATATGAATACTTCACATTTTCATTTCTTGGGGAAAGGTGCTTTTTAAAATTAATTTTACGTTAATTTTGTTTTCTGAAACGTATTACATAATATTATACATCGATACTGTATACAGGGAAATATTCGCCCCCGTTTTATTTTCGCCCTCGTTGTCAGCGGTCAAATTTAAGACTAGGCGTTTTCCAATGCCTCGTTTTATCCCTATTTAATTAAACACAACTGTGTATGGGCGAATTAAGACTGGGCGAAGCTATTTGCAAGTGTAGAAGGGTGAAAATTACACGGGGCGAAAATAACACTGTATACAGTATTCTTAACATTTGTTGTAATGTTGTATCTGCTGATCATGAATAGAACTATATTTTCAGCGCAGTTGTGTAAAGAGTACCTGACTGTAGTAATATATCTTGAATAGATAGTAAGCACTGATCGAATATATTGATAACCAGGGTAAGATCACAATTTAATTGTCCCTGATAATATAGCTGGTACATTTATTAACCAATGAAGTTCATGAGCAAGATTATTTCAACAAATAATATGTTTGGCATGAAATTGAACCATGGTAATACACAATATTTGCAATATTATGCACAGGAGAGAGAGAGTAAAAAAAGAGAGACAGCCAAAGAGAAAGAGTGATTTTGGCAATAAATAATTTTGTTGTTTAAAATCTTAATGAGCGTATTTACTATATAAATCTTTAGAAATAATGAGATAAATTGTTTATAGACAATATACGAAAGCCTAGAAGGCTCATTCGAGATTCGAAATACAAAATTCGAAATACGAGATTCAAAATTCAAAATTCGAGATTCAATAAATCATACATTTGATCACCTGTATTCTAGTGCACTTAATTGTGCTAAATATTTAAAAGATCATCCGCAAATGAACTTACTTACAAATAAATGTTATTTTATCCTCAGTTAAATTGTTTCTTGTCTGAATTTTTTCACACAGAATAAATATCATTAAATAAGTAGGAATACTGTGTGCTTCAGGAATCAAAGTGATTTTGCAGTGTATTCTCTCTGATATGTTTTAACCCGATCTGTATTTCACCCTTAAGGTCAAGATCCAGTAATTGAAGGGTGCCTACAGGTTTATGATATTCAAGATATAAATTCTTTTCAATGATGCTTTATAACAATAGCTTTGTTTGGTAGAGTGTATCGGGGCTTAAATCTTTCTTTGGTATACACAATGAAAAATCGTGTTTTAAACAGTCATTTTTATAAAATATGAAGGAAATTAGTAATAAATCTCAGTGTTTTGTCCATTTTTTGACTAATGAAATAAATCCATATCTAGAATGCCTACAGTCTTTCCAAAAAATGAAATTGAAACAAGCTCGACCCCCTCTTTAAAATGATGTCAAATTGAATATCGGTATCGGGATAACTTTTCCCATCATTTAATATTATAGCATGTCAAGAAATTGTTTCATTTTCTACATGATTCCATTGAAGCCGGGGGAAAGATTCATCAAATCAATAAGGAAGTCATAATGGTTCTCACACTAAAAAGACACTCTGGAATCATTTACTAGATCTTCACCTTAAGAGATACGAGGGATGTTCCAAAAATAATGACTCTTGGCTGTTTTCACCAACACTTATTAATTTTGGATTCTTTTATTCGTCCCTGCCCTTCAAAGTACTCACCCTTGGCCTGGATACACTTTTTTAGACGATCAATCCACTTCTGGAAACTTTTTTCATTATCCTCAATAGGGACACCCATCCACAGGGGCCAAGCCCGTTTTAACATTAATTTCAATGTAACCATAAATAAAGGTTACATTGAAATTAATGTTATAACAGGCTTGGCCCCTGTGCACCCATCATATACTGATAAATTGCAGACCCAAGGGGATTTCGTGATTTGTATCTTTTTCCAGATAGGTGAAATTTAAGTATGGGGAACAAATGGAAGTCGCACGGGGCTAAATCTGGAGAAAACGGGGATGTGGTAGGACAGTAACCTTTTCCGCCTCCAAATACTCGATCATAATGTGGGCTTTGTGTGCATGTGCATTGTCGTGCAAAAGTCGGAGATACTTAATTCATGCGCTGATCCAGTGCAAAAGTAGGAGATACTTCATGCGCGGATCCAGAAAATTTTTCCAGGGGGGGTCCGAAGGAT
>WFKH01007768.1:29306829-29326181 GCA_016163765.1 Magallana hongkongensis
CCCCCCCCCTCCCTCTAGAGCCGCGCATGACTTCATACCCGTTTTGGGGCGACGAGGAGGCAGGCATCTGCCCTCTCTCGTTATATATATATTTATATATATAGAGAGAGAGAGAGAGAGCGAGAGAGAGAGAGAGATCATATTAACAAACAGAGACAACAAATTGCTGTTCAACACTGTTAACGTTTTTACTCCTTTCTTTTGGGGAGGGGGTTAATGGTCAATATCAGAATAGATAAGCAATGAGGGCGCAAATCTACGACTAATTGTAAGTTTATAAGCACATACATAAAAATAACACGAAAATGGGACAGTTTTGATAATTTATATTGAAATGGGATGCCAAAGTGTGTAAAAGCTGCCTGTGCTGACAACGTCTATGCGTTCCACACATCATCTACAGTGAATAGTTTCTTCATTCGTTGTGATCGGTGACAATGAATGTGTAAATATGACGAAAAACTGGTAATTTTGCACATACACACTCCATGTAGATTTTGCCCCGATTGGATTTTGTCCGGCTATGAGTTATGAAGTAGTATACATGTATGTTTACAATGTTTACAATCAATGTATGGGAATCTATAGAGAAATGTCTCAAAGATTCAGCTAAGATTTGGTATATGCATTTATAAACACATTCTCTTCTCTCTTGCTAATAGAGTGAATTATAAAAATATATGAAACGTAAAATTTTGCTGAAATATTTGCAATCAAATTTTAAGGTTTAAATTTTATTGTGTTCTTCACATGAACTTTTTTGAGTACTCTCAACAAATCAGCATCCTATCACCCCTTGTTTTGATGGTATATAATACGTATTCTTCGATATTGAAAGCAAACTAGAATCATAAGGGGGTTTTTTCGTGTAAATTACCAAATCTAGATCTGATCTGATTGTTTCTCAATGATTAGTTTATTCATGCACTTTTTGTCTACAAAATGATAAATAATACTCAGATTCCTTGCTGAAACTAAACTGATGATTTTTATTTAGATTAAAACAGATTTTAGATAATAATACGAGGAGTGTTCCAAAAATAATGTCATTTCACCTTCTTCGCGTGAAAATAGTGAAAATATCTTACTGAAACCACACTGACACGTTAAATTGATCACTGAACCGTAGCGGAAGAAAAGGATCACTTGTGTATTACAAAAGAATTGACCTATAGGGGGGATCGATTTCCCGAAAAAAAATCACTTTTAAAAATCAAAGTTCATTTGATATATTTCCTACTGTACATATTTCCAAATTTTTTTGAATTTTTATCTAGAACCTAGCATATTGCGCTTGTAATTCTAAAAATAACCTTCAAAGTTAGTCTAAGTTTAGTTTTGTTTAAGAAATATTTTATTCAAAAATATACATATAAGTATATAAGTGAACTTGGATTGAACAGCAGGCAAAAATAGCCTATATTAGTTCTCTCCTTTCAAAGTTGGCTAAAACATCATTTTTGCAGTAAAACGGTCTATTTCTGCATGAATTTTGGCCTAGAGATCCATCAGGGCAGGCCTGCCCCTAAAAAAAACTAAGATATTTGAATAGGTTTTAATCAAAGGAATAAATTAAGATAGGATTTTTAGGGGCACCCCTGCCCTGAGGTCGAAATTTGCAAAAAACCTACAAAAAAAATTTAAAACTTATTTGTGTTAAAGTGGTTTATACATACGTCTTACACCTGTAAGGTTTGAATAGCTCATTTGGTTTCACCGCTGTCACTTACCGCATATCTAAAGGTTTTTTTGTATTCTGGCTCGATTCCACCTGTTGGCATGATTTTTCTTTTTTTTAAATTATCGGTTTGTATAAACACCTTTTTATTTTATTTTATTTTTTTTTTTTTTTTACACAGGATTGTGCATTTTGTATTTTACTCCGTTTTTCTTCCTTTAATGCACGTTTGCTCTTCATATTGAAGATATTTATGAAAAAGTATGTACTGAACTGAAAGCAATCAACCGTAACTATACCTTAGTGTAAGCACGCTTTGTTTGAGGACAAGATTCATTCACTCTGTGTTACTCGAGACAGGTGACACGTAAAAAAATCACGCCGAGCAAAAACTGTTGCATTTGCCTTTCCAGAACATCAATCGGAAATGGTACAATTGTGGGAGAAGTACTGCAAAGTAGATGCAGTTCGTTCTTTGCAAAGAACGTGTGCATTGGTGACATTCTATGCCAAAAATGCAGGAGGAAGGTTTATAGATTAGAAAAAAATAAGTGGGTCAATTAGAGTTTTCCGTCCCTTGCCATCCCGGCTAAGGCGTTGGGTGATCAATCGGACGCGGGCGATGAGCACCAAAAAAAAATTACAGCTTAGTTATAAGCAAAAATCCAGGCCGAATTGACTGTGTTCAATAAATCCAATATGGCAGCGATGGGTACTTTGTGTATTTTTAAGTAGGGGTTATTATTTTTATTATGAGAAAAATATATAACGTCAGGAGCCTGTGAACAGAACAGGGGCCTCGTCAATTGAGGCTCAATATGTCAATTGACAACAAGCGGTGCTCATTTTAAATGAATAACTGACAATATTCTATAATCTGATCTTGTTTTAAAGCTGTAGTGCTACATTTCAGTATCGACACAACTTCTTAAATTTCATTTTTTTATAATTTGCATTTCTTACACCAATGACATTTTTCGAAATTAGATGTATAATCACTAAAGAAATGAGTTGTAAAAGGACGTATATTCACTAACGGGATAAGCAACTTCTTTACCGCCATGTTTACATTTACTTCCAAAAATATCATGCACGTTTTGAAAAAATTCGCAAATTTTGCGTTATCCTCCCACATTAAGGACCACATCGCGTAAAACATCCGTACCAACGAGAGACATTAATATAAGAACTTGCTTGTCAATCGTTGTGAAATAAATAAATTCAAATAAAAAAAATCTTGTAAAAATATTGCTTCTGATTAAAGCAAATGAATGCGTTCTTCTTGTTGATACGGATTTGTTTCATAAATTTTGAATTATCATGTTCAAAACTGATTGAGATATAAGGAAAATAAATACCCGATTTTAACGTCATTGTGGACACGGCATATGTGAGAATTTAATTATCGTAATTATGATCCTATACGGGAATGAAGTAAAATAACCATTCCTTATTTTTAAAGGATAATAAATTGTGTTAATGATTTCAATAGAATAAAAGAAAATTGATGCATAAAACGACCTTTGAAATCGCGTCACGCGAGACTTTCGATAGTTGCTAATATGTCCCTGGTTGTAAATAAACGCATATAAAGTACATGTATCGTATTATAGATTCTGAGAGTAAACTGAAAATAAAGTTTAAAGATAATAAAGTGAAAAAAAAGCGTCCATAACTCATACTGCTCGGACAACGACTGTGAAACTTTTTTTTTTCAATCACTATACATTATGAGAACTAGAACCTAAGAGTTTACTGTATATGGCCTAAAATCAAGAAATGGAACGGAAATGGATATGCTTTGTGTAAAGACAGAAACAAATACCGGCCCTATAGGTCAATTCTTTTGTTATATACAAGTGATCCTTTCATATTCACAATTTCACTGACTTAGCAACAGTGTACATTGCTTTGTATTTACATTCACTTTCTTTCCCCATATTAAAATGCATTGATTGATTTGAGTGATATTTACGCATAACACAGAAGACCCAATCACCAAATCTGGTGCGTGTGAATACAATCTTCCTTCAGTATCTCTCGAAGAACATGACTGACACTCCTCGCGACTTCAAACCGGATCATGACCTGGTATTATACTTACGCTGGTAATCATTTCATTGATTTAAATATTTTTTAACAATGAAATGAATTCAATTTATTTATTTATTTTTATATAAGGGTTATATTCATCGCACAACAGGATAAAAAAGTAAAATTGTGTATTTAAAATTTTTAGTGTTGTGCACTATTTTTCAGCATAATTCGGCTGTTCCAATGGCTCCCCCGTTAATTGCGCATTGCTCGTAAAATAAGGCAGAGATTTTGAAAAATAAATCATAATTGCGGAAAGGGAATAAAGGTAAAAAACGTAAATATAAGTATTAAATCATTATGTTTTGAAAGATGTGGTCTCTCTCAGAACTGCAACGGGTCGGCATACAAATTGAATAACGCGCTAACGCATTTCAAAGAATGCAAAACGTCTTAGTATTGCTAAAATATTACGAACCGAGAAGAAAGTTTTATATGTTATTTTCTTTGACAGTAAAGGCATTGTCATGCAAATTACTGTGCCAAAGGGCAAAACAGTCATAGGTAACTTCTATAAAAATGTTGTTATTAAAAACTGAAGATTATTAAGAAAGTATTTTTTTCAGATCAGAGTTAATTTAACCTTTATATAACTATTATATTAGAGATGATATAACATTTATTTGTAGGTAATAGCATGTGTATGATTTAATTGGTCAATTTAGATGCTGAATCTCGAATTTCGAATTTCGTGTTTTAAATCTCGAATTTCGAATGAGCCTTCCTGACTTTCGTAACATTGGGTTTATTAGTACAATAATATAATATTTCTTATAGATATGGCAATGTCTGAAGAAGAAATACCCGACACAGCCCAGCACTATTTGGTGTGTGGCAATGAAAACTGTAAGAAGAACTGCCAGTTTTACTGCAATCCTTGTCACCGACGGTTTTGTAAACAATGCAGAGATGATCATCAGAGGAGTCCTGAGAACAAGAATCATGAGGTGGTCCTTTACAGATATCGCAAGCCACAACTTTCTGAAGAGAAATGCAACTTCCATCCAAACCAAAATATAGAAATCCTTTGTAAGGAATGCAATGTCCATCTTTGCGCTAAGTGTATTTTCATGAAAGAACATGCAGGTCATCAATTTAGCAATTTGGAAGAAAAATACGCGGAAAAGATCGCATTTTGCCAATCCGGAATGTCGAAAATCCAAGAGTATTTCCTCTCAACATCACAAGATTTGAAAAAAGAGATAAAAGAAGATGCCACTGAAATAAAGAAGACAATGGACGAATTGTATAAAGGCTGAAGCTGTGTCTTTGAAACAGATGGTTAATACTGCCACAGTAGACAAATTAGAGCAAGTCAATAAAATGGAAAAAAGACTCCTTAAAACGTTAAAATCACAGGAAACAACTTATGAGGGTTACACTAAATATCTTGAAAAACTTCTGAGGGATTTTCAAAGCTACAAGTCCGAAACCAATTTCAGAGTTTTAGTTTCTTATGATTTTGAAAATCTAACAATTAAATCCATACCAGAGACAACACAGTTGGTCCTACCAGTGTTTACTGCTTGTCGATTTTGCAAAGACGATGTCTCAACGTTACTTGGCAGGATACAATTTCCGAAAACCAAACCTGATAAAAGAAAAATAACACCAATGAAGACAACCTCTACACACTTGATACCTGTAAGGGTAAGACAAACGAAGACAGAGAGATATCCGACGTGAAACAAACGCTACATCTGTCTTCCTCTGTCACTAAGGTCAAGGAGTACACAGTACCAAGTGTTGACAGTGCAAATCATATGTCACTAGGTAAATCGGGCAGACTCTGTGTTAGTGATGGGAGTGGAAACCTTGTCCAAACAGATCTACAGGGGAATCAGCTAGAGAATTCAAAGATAAAAACCAATGGTAGACGTGAAGGCTACCACACAGTCACACAGGACGGGGATCTAACTTTTACAGACATAAAGAACAAAGTCATTAATAGGATAACACTGGATAATATAATCACTGAATTCATTCAAACAGGAAACTGGGAACCAGTCAGTATACACTCCTCCCACATCAACGGGGACATACTGGTGGGGATGATTGGCAAAGTAACCAGGTACAAAAAGACAGGGAAAGAGCTACAAAACTTAGAGATAGATAACGAAGGACAGAGACTATATAAGTATCCACACTACATCACAGAAAACATCAATGGCGATATCTGTACATCAGACTTTAACAAGGAAGCTGTAGTGGTGGTGAATAAATCAGGACAATACAGGTTCTCCTACACAGGACAGGGATCAGGGTTTTATCCTTGCGGTATATGTAATGATGTCCTCGGTCACATTATTGTTTGTGATATCTATTTTGAAAATAACACAGTAGACATTCTTGATCAGGATGGAACGTTCTTAACTGTACTACCTACACAAAAACAAGGGATAGAGTATCCCCGCAGTGTTTGTGTGGATGACGAGAACAATCTTCATGTGGGTGAATTTGACACCAACACAGTGAGAGTGTACACGTATCTACAGTGATCTTACAATACATGTATTCTATGCCATCCATCAAACATTACTAAGCATTCAAATATACATGTATTTAAGGACGGCGTACCTATTTGCTTTGTGCATATATATTTTGCACTTAATTAGATTGATTGATCGAATTCTCAGTAATATAATTTACCGTGTTACTCTTGCATTAATTAGAGAGAAATCGTATAATTGTCATTTCCTCTAAAACAGCACTTCTCAAATTTTATAACTCCTAACCCTACCCTTATTCCCCACTTTGGAGTTAACAACTAAAACCTACATTTACTTTTACAAATTGTTTCTACCTAATTACCACCTTCCTCAAAGTAAATTCGTCCCAAATAGACAAAGTAACAGATATTTTGATAAACAGAAAGATGGCGAGCTATTGGATTCTAATAATACTTATAAACAATAAATATTTGATATTAAAAATTATGAATTCCCTGTGTTATTTGTCTTTTGTATCTTGTTGTTTTCTGAGTTTTAATTTTTTCTTCTTGGTACAGAAATTTTACTTCTTAATTTCTTGATTTTTTGATGGCTAGATAGATGTGTTAGATATGGTTCCTCTCCCTTTAGGTATGTGAAATCTCTCCCTTACTTTAAAGGGGCATGGTCACGATTTTGGTCAAATTTTATTTTTCTATTTCTATTGTTTACAATGCTTCAGTTAAGCATTACTCGTAGAGTTATAAACATGATACAGAGCTCACAATTCTTTGTTATGTAAACAAGGCTCGTGCCATGTTTTTGTTTACATTGGTTCAATATTCCGGTAAAAGTTCTTTTTTAAGCTGACTTTTTTATCTGCTAATTCGTTTTGAACATAAATAAACAGTTCCTAGCGTTTGTCACATTCATTTTAGGTCTTAACCAGGAATTTTCCTGTCAACATTCAAAATGTAAACAAAAACATGACCTGAGCTTTCTTTACATAACAAAGAATTGTGAGCTCTGTATCTCGCTTATAACTCGATGACTGATACTCAAATTTTTGTTGACTATTAGAAATGCCTTACTAAAGCATTGTTAACATTAAAAACGGAAAAATACTAGTAAATGACCAAAATTGTGACCATGTCCCTTTGGATGGTCAGCAAATTAAGCATCAGATCTGCCTTAAACTTTTAAATATGATATTTGGGGCCATGATTTAGTACAGAAAAAATCCAAATAGTTTAGCTTTAAAATTTGAACATTTTCCTCTATCTTTATACAGAGCTCTTCGTCTAAAGGATGTTAATATAGCCTAAAAATGGACAAGACCATCGAGCCCTCTTAAGCTTCTAAATAGATTTATAACTATTTATTTGTTTCTCTATATTTTTTTTATTTATTTATTACAAAATTATGTGGCGATCATTTTAAGTTTTATTACATGAGTTATGACTGAAAAAAACCCAAAATTGATTTAAAATACATTAAAAATCGAGTTTTATTTTTGGTAGGAACCATTTCAAAAATTTCAAAAATTGTTCATATTACATCTTTTTTACAAAAAAGAAACCCTCTTATTGTGAGAGAAAAAAATTATATTTTAAAAATCTGCAATATAATTTTTATCCTAATTGAAATGTGAAATTTATATGATAACTTTGAATTAATATCATCCAAAAAATGGCTTTGTCATCGACATCGTTTTTACGGGATAGCATGCCAAATAGCGGTTTGCCTTTTTTTCCAACAAAATTTCATGAAAAGTAGTACACACTCTAAGAAATGGTTTAACTACATCCATCATTTCGAGGTTGACTCGTGAAACATTTAGCAAAAAATAAATTATTTTAACATTTAAGCACAAGAACGGATTTAACTCAATTTTCAATATTTAAAACAAAATGAAAACATTTGTTCATCAGCAGGAACAATTTTAACCAAATCATGTACATAGTAATGATTCAATTGAACTAATATAATACTCATTACAGAATCATTGACATACTTAAAAGGTATTTGCTCATGTAAAATAATGTTGTTGAAAAGCGTGATTTAACATGTAAAATTACATCAAGGGCAGTTACTACGTGTAGGTGTGAAAGAAAATAATATAAAGAACAGGCGGGGGTGAAACCGGCCGCTCATGATGAGTACATTAGCTGGCTGCTTTTTGAAGTGTGCCGAAACAGCAGATGCTGCTGAATATAAATGATTACTTGTACATAATAATGTATTTGTTTTTTTAGGTTTCTTTTCTGTGGCGCCCCGCCATGCGGGGCGCCACAGAAATGTCCATGACGACTTCTTTTACATAATGACCATGATTAATTAATCATGGGTTTTTTTTAGGACAAATTAATGAACAAAGTTTTGTCTTACCAAAATAACTGTATAATGAACTGATTTTCTTATTAAAGTAAAAATCAACATGTAATAAATGCGAAAATCTGTTTAATTAATTAAACATTACCGGTATATTTAATTCAATTGGTTTTGGTTACGTTGTAAAGGAGTGACTCGAATATGAGGGGTCAATGTATTCATGCTCACTATTTGTATGACCCTTAGTCTTGTCATGTTTTACCAAAAAAAAAATAGAACTGAAACTCAATTTGCAGTGTTATCGGGCACAAAGACACAACATATAGATTTCCATTTTAAGTCCTATTATAAGTTTGATAAGTATTTGCATGCATGAAGTTAAAATTATATCCCTTAACTTGCGGCATCTTTCTGGCGCACTGGGGTTATGGTAAAATAAACTTGAAACTCCATACTACTAGCACTCTTCCATATTAATTTCCCAACTATAGCTTTCATTTTCTTCGGGGTATGAAATGATGAACCTTAAATCTCCATGTTGGCGTTTCCGGAATCCAGAGCATTAAATTAGGATTTGAATAAGAGTAAGTAAAATTTTTATATCATTGACTTTAATACTCTTAAGAAGTTTCTAAAACCATCCCACCATATCTACATAGTTTCCCCAATCAACTCCCCTTGTATGCAGAAATGTCTTTCTTTGAAAAAAAAAATTGAAGAGTTCTTAAACTAAGGATACCAAGTTCTAAGTTACATACATTATATATTTATTTGGTTAACGTATTTCTTCTTGCATTAGTGTAAGTATAACACATACATTAATATTTATTCATGTTTTTTCGAAAGTTGCAATTATCTGTTTGGGGTCGTCTAATTTTATTTTACCAATTTTTATATGTTCTGATGGTTCTGCTCAGATAATACACTAAGTAAACCTGGAAAAGCAATGTATCAAAAAAAAAAACGAAACAAGCATTCTAAGATCATTGCATTAGAAATTTATATCTTTTCTGATGTCTTTGATCACATCATTGTAAATGTTGTATCAATATACTTATTGTAAAATGTATTTACTATAACACAATATAAACTGGATATGCCAAAATATCAATTCAAACGTCTAGGTCATAGTTAAAAATTGTTCTATAATCTTGTCGGTAAGTTATATACTAGAACTAAACCATTTAAACTGGCTTTATGGAAGTTCATCCAGGTAATGGGGAAAATCACGGTTTGTTGTCCAAGGTCATTATAAAACATAAACACCACCAAAAAAAACATCATGAGTTTCATACGATAACTACTGTACTTTGATTTTTACAATTTTTTTCCCTCTTGTATCTTACCAGCACCAGTTTTAAAGATCAGAAAAAAGGCATTTCTCAGTACCTTTATATCTAATTTTCCTATTGTTTTAGTAATTTCATGTTTTACCAATGTCTTCTTATGGTTTTCGCTGGAAATTTGAAGATGATACAGTAGCACCACTTCTTTAAACATTTCCATTTCCTTGTCATATAAATTTGGCATCTAGATGTATCAACAACGAATTTTTATTTTTAGGGATGAGGCTTGTAACTGGGGAAAAAACCCAACTATTCGTTGTAGTTGTTATTATGTTATCGCCACCAAATCCACAAGCAATGGTCACAGTATACACGATGACACATAAATGTAAGTTTTAAAAAATTGTCTTATTTATTACTCCGGTTATTTGCACTACCTGGCAATAATAAAATGTTTGAAAAATTAGAAGACCTATATTGCTACGTGCTATCATCCATTTGGGGTCGAGATTCTAAACGCAAACACGGTTTATTTGCAAAAATCACCAGTGGATTCCAAGACGATCCAATGGTCTGTCTTATCACTCAAAGATGTCATTTTCCTTCGAACTTGCTAGTATTCCCAAAAAGATAGATTGAGGCTTCACGGGTAGGAAGTAGTTAATCACTAGAAGTATTTGTTTTGTAATTTGTAATCCTTGCCCCCCCCCCCTCCCCCATTTCATTTTAGTTAGTTTTTATACTCTCATACTTACAAGGTACCTTAATGTACAAAGCGATCAATTGTTGTTTATTCTGGTAAATTGTCATAAATCAACATTTTAAAGTCAATTGGTAGAAAGCGTGTTTTAGAACTACTTAACTTGTTAATTTGTTAAACTTCTGTGCTGAGTTTGTTTTGCTTTTTAAAGTTTAATAGCTCCCGTATTGAATGTTGTCCCGTTAATATGGACCATAGTTCAAAGATTGTGTCAAGAAAATTGTTGTTTGCTTTCAAGAGCAGCACTTATTCCATTGCCTTTTGACAAGATATTTTGTTTTGTTTGCATGAAGATGTATATATTTATATTTAACTTTACTGTGGACTTGTTTTACAATCAGAATCAACATATTTCAAGCTAGTTCTTTTTTTTACAAATTGTTTCTTTCATAAAATTGCTGAAAAAAAAAGAAATACGAACAATAAATATTGATAAAAAATATATGAAATTAGAGAGATTTAATTGAAATTTTCAAATATATTTAAAATGTAATTTGTCGTCGTTTAATGTGAGTCTATATGCGTGTGTTCTTTATATTTTATTGCCTTTAATGAAGCTCGGATCTCCTCGCCCGTTATATGATAATAGTTTTCACGAAGCCGTGATACTTTTTTTGCTTTTTTATAAAAACTTTCAAACAAATAGCTTTTCCAATAAATACTTGTAAAATGTTAGCGTTATAACTCTATACAAGCAATTGTTTCAATCAAGGAGCTAGGATGAACACATTACTCTGCATATACCACATAAACCGTTCCTACGACATAAAATTCACCCAATTCTACTTTGACTGAAACATAGTTATCGTTCTTTTGGTCCCACAGACATCGTGACGTCACCACCATGCTTTGACTTCCTTTCTGAGCCGCAATCACAGAAGCGATTATCTTGTATCGCGTAATGTTCAGCTGCTTTACTCTTTCTTTGATGACATCAGAGGCTAATTTGCATTTTCCCCCTAACACTGAAGAATCGTAGGTTGTAATGGATTTTATATTTTCTTCTAAAACCTCCGATATAATGCTTCGTATAGACGATTCCCTGAATTTGGCATCGGGGCTCATTTTGTAAGTATTCTCATACTTGACGTCTAGTTGTGGCAATTGGTCACCGGAAGTGGCCACGCTATGGCGGTCGTGGTCTTTGGTTGGATGCTTGGCGTGACCTTTACTGGAAGAGATCGAATGCGAGGTATCCCTGTGTGAGAAAGTCCTCTGGCGTCCGGTGTAAGCCGCATGCGCGGGACTAGTATTCGCGCCTTTTCCGTGTCCGTCGCCATGGTGAGGGGCCTTGTGGTGATCCTCGGGATGTGGGTGTTTATCCTTGTGGTGGTGGTGATGATCCTTCTTATCCTTCACTGTTTTGTGGTCACCTTTCTCCTTCATTATTGGCACTGGGGACTCTTGTTCTTCTTCCTTCTGGTAAATTAAAAAAAAGTATGTAATGAATAACCTTTGAATAACTTTTATCAAGATGTGTCCGAAAAGACCCTACTCCATGCTTCTACGGGGGTTATTTCTGATAAGGAGGCTAGATGGTCAACAAATAAACCATCAGATCTTCCTTAAAGAGGTTCGATCCTCTGATTTTGGGTAGCCATTTTGGGTCAAATCTAGTCTGAAAATTCTGTGTCATTTATTAATTCTACTTGTAAATTCCTATTTTACAATGCCAAAAAAACTATTTTGAATAAAATATTTAAGGGAAAATTTCATATTTACAGAGTTAAGTAAGGGACTATATTTTGTGGCGGAAGGTTTTTAAGAAGAAACTGAACATTTTTCATAACTCAGTTGTTTTAGAGTATTGTAATTTTAGCTTCCTTATTTTCAGTGCTGACCAAATTTCCAGCTAGTTTATGCATTGGATTATCTTCGTGTTCTTTCAAAAAACACATTTTAACAATATTTCAATATTTCTATCGACATATATTGGCACATTTAACTAATATTTCATAAACGTCAAGAAAAAATGAACTCCAATTTTTGCCTAAAATTAGCTTATTTCATGCTATATCTCAAAATTTACATCATAGACCCATGTTTTTGGTTTTATTTTCTGAATTTGTAAGATAATTTTGACAAGTCTATAAAAATTTGAGAAAAAGTTTGAGACTTTTAAAGAATTTTATTGCATGTTGAATTGTTAATTGATACAAACAGCGTTTTATCAGTGCAAAAAGGTCAAAATATCAATTTGGTGAAGAAATTGGAAACTTTTTCTTTATGATTATTTTAATTTTATTAATTTTAAATAATATAAATTTGTATTTGATGTCATGGTTTATTCCGATTAATAGCTATTGAGGAAAAAGCGATTTATGTGCAATTTGCACTTTCAGTGCAGAAAGGTCATATTAAATACACTGTAGCACCGAAAGGAGCATATAGAACCCAAAATTTTGTTTTGAATTTTGGTTTAGCTATGTATGTAGATTTTTAAAAAATACTTCAGAAAAAACTTAGAGACTTATTATTGCAGGATCCAACCTCCTTAAATTGTAAGATATGATTTATTTAGCAATAAACTATTATTTAGTAAAAAAAAATTCCATATACTTTGCCATTTAGTTTGGGTATTTTCTTATATATTTATACATAGCTCTTCTTCTAAAGGAGATCAATGCAGTCTAAAAATGGCCACGACCATCGAGTCCTCTTAAACTCTGTCTTACCAAATGGAACAATGCATTTCAACCATATTGACACATTACTGATATTGATTACTCATATGAGGCTTATTATATTAGCATGTGCATGCTTTAAGAAGTTAGGGTAAAATTACCTATTTTTTATGAACAACAGATAAAATCTCATCGTGACATATTTTGCGTGTAGAGAACGTGTCAGCATATATTACTCCATAATTAAGATGTCAGTGTTCTCCTATGATAATATCGATTGATACTTTGGTTGACAACTGGATGGTAATCATCTAAAATGAATGTGACAAGGCGGGGAGGGGATACTCTTTTTTTTATCTATATGACTTGCATTTTTTGGAGTTGATTTTAATCAACTCTCCTATGCAGTTACTCTGGCAAAACGGAAGTGAAAAAATGTTTGGACCTAAGCATAATCTTACCATCAATACGTACAATTTAGATATTTTTTGTAGTCGTACATGTATGTATTGTATGTATTCCTACGCCAGAGTTCAATAAGACTTCTTCGCTGTCATTGATTACCAAACTAAGCGCCATTTCTACAGCGGTAGCGCTTGGAATCAAGGGCTGACTATCCAATCTAAAGATAGAACCAGTACGGGCGTACACTAGACTTTATTATTATTTGTTTGTTAAAAAATTGTTTGGATACAATTTTTCTGAAATATTTCGATTACTGATGCATAATGCATCGTGAAGTTTGATGGCGTTAATTCTATTTTTAAATATTACACAACATGACTCATATCATCGTTTTCCGTCTATAGCTCGGAATTCTAGTCCGAAAAGTCCGAGAAAATGTGCGTAATTATTCAAATACAGCTAAGAAACTACTTGCCATGCGAAATCACATATTGTTGATTTTAAAATAAATAATAATCAATAAAATCCACTCCCGTCAGTACTTCAGTACTTCGATTTATATATTACATGTATGAGTCCTCACACTCTTTGGTAATGAACCAACTCTTTCCAATTTGAATTTTATCATTTTAATGTAATCGTGCAATTCGTGAAAATTGTATTTTATGTTGATTTTGTGATAAATCGTTGTAATGGAGAACTGGTGTGCATGTACACGTATGAGGCAACCAGTCTTACTTCAAATTACCTTTATCTTTATTTTTGACTAAACATCAGAAATATCTTCAAAGCAATAACGCCGATCATTTAAACATGGCTTTTTTCTAATGGCGGACCGTTTCTAATCTGTTATGAAAAATCCTTACACAAACATTCATTATTTAACTTTCATTATCTGCTTTGTCAAAATATTCCTTCTACGTCTTGTGTCATAAGATCGTTATTTAAAAAATACAAGCTTGGCTTCTTAAGGACTTAAAAAACATCTTCACAAAAGCAGTTAAGTAGTCAACATGCAATATCGCTATCTTTTTTCTAAGTGGCAATTTTGAACAAAGAGAACTGAGGGGTTTTCGTCACTTCGTTAACTATGTGCGCTCTCGTTACCTAAGGAAACGGCAATTTACTTACAAAATGACTAAATCATCTGCTCACATGTCTAATTTATTGAAACTTCTTCTCCTGTACTTAAGTTCTGCTCAAATCATAGTAATTGTTAAGCATTCATTTTTCCAGAAGTTTGATAAATGGTTGTAGATTTAAAAAGTCTAAAAGGTTTGATCATTAACTTGTATATCGCCGTGAAAAGATATTATGAAAATATGAATGTCGAAATAAATTATCCTGATCAAAAGCCTAGAAATGTTCGGTTGCTATTTTTATTCCTTAACTTCGTATTTTGTTCCATGTAGTCAGTCGTTAGTGATTTTATACAAGTACTGTTAGTTACTATTTGTCTAATGTAATTAAATCAACCGTCGTACTATTAAATAAATGGCAAACAAACTATCAATACATACAGGTAACTATTCATTGCGGGGTTTTTTGGGGGGAGGGGGGAGTTTATCGATTTCTATTTGTATTTACCTACTTACTTGTTCATTTTTTATTCTTCTAGTCCTGCCCGTTTTAGGACGAGGTGTTTTAATTCGAGATCGTGTCAGCGACATTGAAATATCCCTCATATCCAAAAACACTATCCTTATAAAAATACTATTCCGGATGTCTATCCTCTGATGAACACGAACGGACTGATCAAACGTCGTAAAGATTTCGGGTTTCTTCGAGTGGTCGTATTTGCAAATGGATTTTTCCTTTTTCCCAACAACCCCTGTTTGACCCGAGAGCTTACTAGTACATTGTTTAGTTGCTAGTCGCTATCTGTCAGTTTAAATGCAATCACACTTGTTGAAATGCACAGACAATACACAATTGACCACTGAACTAACATTTGTATAAAAAATTCCTTGGAATTACAAGAAAAGAAGGAGTTCCTCCTAAGACCCTTTTTTGTCGTATATCATGTCGATTTAAAATGATCAGAATAAAAGTCGATTTGAGTGAAGTTTAAATAAGCATTAAACACCTGCTTGATAACTTTACTTTTAAAACAAAAATCGACCCCAAAAATCGCATCTAGAGTGATCTTGACGTTTAGGAGAACGTGGAAATGCAAATATCTTTGGCAAATATTTGATTTTTCAGATACACAACTCATTGAATCAATATCTTGAAAACGGCCAAACAATGGTTTCTTTTGGTTTCAAGGAGACGTTTTAAAAATTTTTGAAAGGGACTGTCTTGGAGTACAGTATAGTCAACTTGTAAATGTCTGTACTTCCGTGCTCTACAAAATCATTAAAGAAAAATTTGAGTCGGGTCAAAAACATGTATTTACTGACAGATAGATGTTACTTTTTGTTAAACTTTTTATCAAACATTATTTTGGGAAAAATATTTCGGCTTATTCTTAAACCTGTATTTAGTAATGCAATGTTATCAGCATACGTGTCTATGTTTATTGTCTTTGCTTGGTATCGTCGAGTAAAAAAAGGTTCGTGTTGCCCCTGAATTTCCAGGCAACGGTCCATAACTAAGTACTGTGTAGCTTTTATGGGGATTTTTCTTAAAACTGTTTTGGCTTGTGCGATATTTTAACAGCGAGTTAATGACAACATGCGTCAAGTTTTGTTAGAGGCGGTTGTCACATTTTTGAAAAACAGGTCCTTTAAATCGTTCCAAACTTTGTGTAGCGGTTCTCTAAATTTTAGAAATCAGTGTGAAATCGATACTTGGGAGTTATCAATCTCGCTTATCGCTTTTGATCTTCTATTGATTAAAACATTATTGATATACCCCTCCTCGTTTTAAATTCTCCTATAAGGACTCTAAACTTTGTAAACTTTGATTTGAAAAGATCGCTAAACGATGTGCTCGAAATCCAATTAAAATTTAAATTTTGTATGAAATATATAATTTCAGGCGATCGATAGGGGTCTCTGTTCGTTTGTGTCATATTGTTTTAGTTTGACAGAGTTTGGTGGTGTACATTGAATTGCTAAGTATGTATTTTATAACTCGCATTGTGTATAGTATGCATTTTATCGCCATAAAATGAATAATTTATGGCATACTTGATACAAGGACAACTTGAATGACAGTGTCGTATTCAAAAGAACGGAACTTTTTTTTATTCAGTACGAACTCTAGTATCTGTTAGTTATGTCTCAGTGCAATCCTAACAGTTCTCTCTCTCTCTCTCTCTCTCTCTCTCTCTCTCTCAAACGGCTAAATAAAGGGTAGATAATGTCAGTGTTATATATTTGTCAGATATAAAATCAATTTTTTTTAAAATAAAATTTCTTTCTCGGAAGACATTGCTGATGACAAATTATCTTTAAACCGAAAAAGACGAAGAATGTTGTAACAAAATACAAAAAAATTGGGGTACACGTATATAATATAAGCATGGTATTGGTTTTTTTTATACACTGTAAGTATAAAAATCAAACCGTTTGAGTGATCAATGATTGTATATTAATTTTGTCAATATGATGAAAATGTTCCCCTAAGTTTTAAGCACGCCGTGGATAAATTTAAAAAGGGATTTTTTTTTACTCTATGTGTCCCAGAGTTTTTATCGTGTACTACTTCGTTGGCAGACAAACGTGTTTATAAATGTACATGTAGTATGAAAATACACACAGGGAGGGAAATCTATTTTTCGTGATTGAAATTTCGATTCGCTAATGATATTCCTGTGATGAGAAAAATGCCAATTTATTATTCTAAGAATACTGCGAATACAATTAATACAATATCTGTTTTGTTATTATTTATTTAAAAAAAAAATTAACATCAACTGGGATGAGAGGGAGAATTTGATATTTTGCGGGACTGTTTCCATTTCACCACATAACGTTGTGTTTTTGTTGTTGTTGTTGTTTTGTTTTTTGTGTTTTTTGGGGGGGTTTTTTTTTGGTTTTTTTTTGTTGTTTGTTTTGTTTGGGTTTTTTTTTTTTGGTAACATCATTGGGTTCTTTAAATTACCGAGTATTTCTTCTTGAAGATACTGATAAAAGCGCTACCACCCCCACCCCCGGCAAAAAAGCCAGCCGATGACAAACATTTAAATTAATAATCATTTAAAATCATTTTAAAATATCAGATTGAAATATTGTAGATTGATTGGTCTGCCATTTTTAAGTATTTAGAATGGGGTGCAATGAGTTTTTCATTTAATTAACACCAATTCAGTCGGTAAGTCTATTTACCTCTGATTATCTTTGTTTTCAACTAAGTATGTGTTTAAGTTATTGTCACCCATATGGTTTCAGAAGACAACATTCAGAAACTCTCACACACAGAAAAGGGTTCTAGAATAAAAATGACCTTAGCATTTTTTTAAAAATTTATAATATACTACCTCTAGGTTACTATAACCTTTGTTAGGTGCAACATTTATTGTGCTATCATAAATCATTCTGTCAACTTTTCCTATGTTGAATGGATTTTGAATCAGTATTTGATGCATTTATATTGGTGTATTACTTCATCGAAATATTCAAAACAGAAAACTATATTTTTAGCGCGAACTTTTTTCACTGATTTTTTATAGCTTAAACCATTTTCTGATTTACTATTAATTGGTAAAGCAGGGGAAACATATTGTGAACCTTCATGTAAAGTCAGACAGTAAGGGTAAGATACAAACCAGGTGAATCGTTTTTGTAATTTTTAATATTTTCAGATTAATTTGAGAAAAAAAAATTAAAACTTACGTTTTGACTGCAAAATTCACAACAAACTGGCAAAGAGGCAATGGGACGACGTGCTTTATAATGTCGTCAGTACCTCATTCCCCGAAAAACCTCAACTTGATTCTCTAAGCCCCAAAACTTCAGCAAAATTACCCCTAGAAGCATGTAATCGTTGCCGTTGCTTAAGAAATTAATCAGAGCTAATCCTGAAAAGACCCACTTTAAACAAATTTCAAAGCCTGATAGGGAGGCCCTAAGTCAAGTATCGATCAATTCGTTATCATGCCGTCAGTGAAGAAACATTGCATGTGGTTGTATTCTCAGCGGAGAGAGACCAAGAAACAAGGCATTATTTTCCAATGTTTCCAAACAAGTCATATCACTGGGCTCTGATTACATTCCTTTTACCTGCCATTGGCAAATGTTTATCCAGTTGCTCAACAAAGTAGTTTCTGAATAAAATGTAAACGTAGCTGTTAAGGAATTTGATTGAATTATTGGAGTGCATTTCCTGCTGGGACATCGCAGATTTTATTTTATTTTTTTATTTTTACGAGAACAGATGAGAATCTGAATTGATTTCTGCTTTCCGAGGAGCTGAAAAACTGCTTTTCCGGGAAAATGAATCTTTATTATGCAAACAGGAAACCTGTCGATTCATACTTCGATAAGTTGATTTTGATACTACATGAACAAGTGATGTAAAACTGATTTGATATTGAAATAACCATTTTGTTTTGGGGGTTTTTTTAATATAAAAAAAAAACCAAAAATGTTTTCTTTAAAAAATTATTCTTTTTTTTCTCGGCATGATTTTTTTGGGGAAAAGGTTCCCCCCACCCCCCCCCCCCCAAAAAAAAAATCTTAAGAAAACGATACTACTATACGTGCTTGAATATCAATGACAAAATCTGTTGGTCCCAGCCGCCAGCCCGCTCCCTGATCTTGAACGAGGACTAAACCAAAGGAGATTCAATTGTATATA
>WFKH01007768.1:29337347-29350522 GCA_016163765.1 Magallana hongkongensis
TATTTTTCTTCTTCTTTTTTTTTGAAAAGGGGGATGTGATTACGTTATGGTTCATGCATAATGGCATATCAGGTTCTAAAATTGTCCAAAAACTTTATATTTGGAAAATATTGTCAAGGTTCTAGTAATGCTAGTAAAAGATGTCGACAATATAATACCTATCCACATAAAGATAGAAGACACAATATTAATTGAGGAATAAGGAATTTTTCTTTGAGTATTATGAGGTGATCAGTATATATAAAGGGCTTTATGATAGATTTGATCACGCAGTGACCGTAATAATAACCTCATAATATTAAAAATGATTTATTACTTATATAGTAATCAGTAATTATTGACGGTTTTTTTCCGTTACTAGTAAGTATTCCCAGTTCGTATCATTAAGCAAAACCCGCTTGCGCCTCAACATAACGTCATTTGCGTACATGTAATTAATGAAGTCATTGATTCATACGTTACATATTTGATTCGTTGTATTATCACAGACAAAGACACTAGGAAATGTAAATATTTCCTGATAGTATTAATCTTGCGACATTAATTAATATTAAGGACGTATTTGAAACCTTCAGATTGTTACGTACTTATTTTTTTCGAAATAAACAATGTAATTATTATTGACTATACCTACACATTTTTTATCTTTTACGATTTAGGCGCTAGCACTCGTAATATGTCGAGGAGGACAGCAGACAATGTATGTAGCAATTCTGTTACCTCAGGTTTGTGGTTAAACCATTTAGCTTGATGACTTGAGAAAAGGTTTAGTAAGCCAGACGACCTGGACTCAAATCTCAGCAGGAACATTATATATGTAGATCTGCACCTGCTACGGAATAAACAATAGAGGTTTTGGTGTAATCCGTACATCGACCAATCTTCAATTTTAAGAGCTAGGTCAAATGTCATTCCTGCATGTTCAATGCACTTGTACTTCTACAGGCAGTGGACATCGTTTTTGCAAGACTTATCCAAAATCCTGACCAAAAAATGAAGCCGCCATATATTTCCCAAATCTTCAAAAACCTAATCCGTTGGGGTATGGGGGTAGTCCGTACTACCTAAAACTTCAATCTAAATAATAGTTAACATGCTTGCTAAAAAAAACTTTATATTGCGAGATCAAAAAAATGCCACGAAACACCATTTATTTCTTTGAAGAGCTCAGTCATTTGATTTGAAAGGGTTGGATAGTCATGATTACATGGATATATAATTCTATACTTTTTAACACGTGGTCCAAAAGAAGAGCTCTGTATGAATTGAAAATATTGGGTAATATCAGATCATGTAAAAAATCGGACCATTTAAAAAAAAAAGTTTTTCAATTTTTAACTGAATTATAGAAGATGACTGAAATAACCACAGTAATTGTTTTTATCTTGATTTAATTGGTACATGTAACTTATAAGAAGATAGAATTAAAAGAAAGAAAGAAAGAAAGATAGATAGATAGATAGATAGATAGATAGATAGATAGATAGGCTTGCGGGCGGGCAGACAGACAGATAGATAGACAGACAGACAGATATTGCTAATATTAGTGTAAATCTCACCAGAAACGATAATTGGATAAAATGGGGAGTACTTACTAGAAAATCACTATTAAATATAATATTTTTTGATTAAGAAAAACGCAAAAATACCAACGTTATACATTTATCAGAAAAAACTGTAATCGACCAAGTTTATCTGGCCTCGCCGTCACCAACTTTCCTCAAGTCAATACTCAGCCTCAAGTCTGAGTTTTTACCTCAGATTAATGCACTTTTCTTTAAAGGATTTGAGTTGAGGACTGAGTTGAGTGACTTTAAAAATTTGGTGACGGCGAGGCCAGTTCTTGTAAAATAAAACAAAAAAATAAAAAATAAAAAACCTACCGGATTTTGTTTTTCCGAAATGCCGGACTGGGTTTAATAAGTTATAGACTACCTGTTTATCTACCTTTAACAACGAGGAAGTATAAAACAAGTCTCGTAAAGTCTCGGCGAGATCTATATGTTATCGACATTCCAACGCCTGACAACACTCATGCAATACAGTTGCAGAAGTTTTGAACGGTAAGCCTCTACAATATTGTTGATGCCAAGTTTGAAAGAAATTAGTTCAATAGATAAAGAATCCATGAAAGTACCGGTAACAGATTAGAAAATCTGATATGATATAGAAAACCTTGTAGATCTATTTATAAGTTTATTAATTTCTCGGTCAAAAGGTAAGTATACATGTATGACATGAACATTCATTTTGCATTAAAAATACAATTCAAAAGTCGTAATGCATTGGTCAAACCTTTCGTTTATGCAAGTCAAATGACAACATATTAAAACGAATATAGAGTACAAAGCGAAACCATTTTTTAAAATTTCGTGCACGGTTGAATAAATTTGTTGTATTTGAATCAGGGTAGTTTGACGCTACCTTTGACGTTCATATGGAATAAAACAAGTTGAATTTTTACAGAAACATCAGATAGAATACCTGTATACATATAGATTTACCTGCATTTGCTTGATCCGAGACTCATCTGACTCTAACCTCTGCGTTTATGAAATATGAAATGACCCCCCCCCTCCCCCAAATGTCAGATCGTATAGAGTTAGAAAATGTTTTAAGTTGCTCATTCACATGATATACACATATATGAATTATCTGTGGTAAGAAAATCATAATTATAGTTATACCTAAAATCTCTTTTTTATTAAGTACATGTTTTGACAATCGAAGATATCATTATGCTTTCTTTTAGAGATGGCAATGTCTGAGGAAGAAATACCTGACACAGCCCAGCACTACTTGGTGTGTGGCATTGAAGACTGTGAGAGGAACTGTCAGTTTTACTGCAATCCTTGTCATAGACAATTGTGTGAACAATGCAGAGACAAACACCAGAAGAGTCCAGATACCAAGAATCATGAAGTGGTCCCTTACAAACAACGCAGACCAAAACTTCCAGAAGTAAAATGCAAGCTACATCCAACACGAAATGTAGAAATTCTTTGTAAAGAATGCACTATTCCTCTATGTCCTAAGTGTATTTTCTTAGAAGAACACTCTGGTCATAAATTTGACGACTTGGAAGAGGGTTATGCGCAAAAGGTTAAACTGTGCCGAAATGAAATCACCAAAATCAACGAGTATTTCCTCTTGATATCAGTTGACTTAAAAATGGAAATAAAGGGAGATATAATAAGAATAAAGGAGACAATGGACGACATCAGGAAGTCCATAAAGGCTGAAGCTGAGTCTTTAAAAGAGATTGTAGATAAAGTGACGTCAGACAAATTGGAACAAGTCAATACGATAGAAGATTCACTTAAAAAGTCATTAAAATCACAGGAAACGATTTTTGATGATTACATTGCATATCTTGATAAACTTGTTAAAGAGTTCCACAGCTATATGTCCTCGAGTAATTTCAAAGTTTTGTTTTCTGATGATTTTCAAAATTTGAAAATCCAGTCTATACCAGAGACAACGCAGCCAGTCCTACCAGAGTACACTGCTGGTCAGTTCTGCAAAGAGGATATCACTAAGTTACTTGGCGGCGTAAGCGTTCCTAGCCATGAACCAGAGAAAAGGAAAATAAAATCCATGAAGACCTGTTCTTCACAGCTGAAACATACAGGGGGAATCATGAAACCAACACTGTCTCTATCTTCCTCTGTCACCAAGGTCAGGGAGTACACTGTACCAGGTGTTGACAGTGTAGATAAAATATCACTAAATAAATCAGGCAGACTCTGGGCCAGTGATGATAGAGGTAAACTTGTCCAAACAGATTTACAGGGGAATCAGCTTCAGGAGATAAAAACCAGTAGCGGATCTTGCTACCACGCAGTCACACTGGACGCGGATCTGATTTTTACAGACAGACAGAACAAAGTCATCTATAGGATAAAACAGGATAATACAATCACTGAATTCATTAAAACAGGAGACTGGGAACCAATTAGCATACACATCTCTCACATCAACGGGGACATACTGGTGGGGATGAAAAAAGGTAGAAATGCTAAAGTCACCAGGTACAAGACAGGAGAAGAAATACAGAACATAGAGAAAGACAACAGACATGAACTGTATGAGTATCCACACTACATCACAGAAAACATCAATGGTGATATCTGTACATCAGACCTTAACAAACGAGCTGTAGTGGTGGTGAATAAATCAGGACAGCACAGGTTATCCTACAAAGGCCAGGAGTCGGGGTTTTATCCCTATGGTATCTGTACCGATCTCCTCGGTCACATCCTGATATGTGATACAAATGTGGATATTAATACAGTTCATCTTCTAGATCAAGACGGTCAGTTTTTATCCTTTTTACTACCAAAACAGGTGAAACCCATTAGTGTGTGTGTGGATGATGAGAACGATCTTCATGTGGGACAACTTGATACCCCCACAGTGACAGTGTACAAGTATCTACAGTAACTTCATTTATATGCAGTCAAACGTGAGGATTGTAAACTTATAATAAATATGTACATTTGTTTTCTATTTCATAACCTTATTTAGCTGTGTAAAAATATCTTATCAATAGTATTTAACTTTATCACTTATGACAATGGATCTATAGGGCTTTTGAATATTGTCCTATTAATTAAAAAAATACCACAATGCATATAACATTGGATGTTACGACTCATATACACATGCACCTTTCTACTTTTAATTTACTAGTATATGTCTTCTTAACCTAAACCTAAATTGATGATGTCAAACTGTTGACGTTAAAATCCACAATACGAGAAAAAAAAATAAATAATCGAAATATAAAATAAAAAAGCAGACTTTCCCAGTACAGTTATACCAACAATTACCAAAAACGAACCATGAAAGAACTTTTGATCTGAAGCAAACACCTGTGTGACTTTACAGTAAGAAAGCATCTAACTTGAGCGTTGTAATAAAGTGGGGGTTTTTTGGCATAGAAATTAACTTTGAAGGTTAATTTGGGCTATAGTTTGTGAAATATTTAAACAATGAATTAAAGCAATCTACTGTGATCAGGAAAGGACCACGTTGAGCGTTATTTACAGAAATTACATAGACGCCATTCCGGGTGTTAATTGACTTAACAAGAACAGCAAAAAACTGTCACAACTGAACTGTTGTGATGGGTTCTTTTAATGTTTGCGCCTTATTAAATCATTTGGATGACTCCTGTTATTCAATTAATAACAACAATATATAAAACAAATAAACAATAAATTTATCTTCATATGTACAAAGAAAATATTTATGGTTCTCCACGGGCCTCCATCGTCCACATCGTAAATCGTAATCGTTTACCGGGATGGGGATATCATCTAGAAAACATCTTATAAAATGATTGGAGTTTGATTTGATGAATTCATGACGTAATTTCTAAAATTACTTAAAATAGAATCAATTTGACAGTCAAATATAAATGTAAATGTTTTACTTAACAGTACAGATTAAATAAGTGAATAAGCTTTTTGTAAAAGTTGTGTCCCAGACAACCCAGTTCAGTGGTGGTTCCCTGTATATCGATGGTCTCTCCAGCGTTTAGAACGATGCCATCGTACAAACATCCGTCTGAAACGTCAAAATAACGCTGTCAATTTTAAAGCCTCAAAGCATACGACAATACTGATAAAGTAGGAATTCCACTAAAAAATGTCAAAGATATTTAATGCATTTCGAATTAAAAAAGCAATACGAACCTTGACCATTGCTCCTTCTCTTCGTTTCATCTTTTCCGCTACAAAACACAAATGCTTTTGTATTTGTTTGTCATTGAGTTTCTCTGTCTCAATATTCAAACAATAAATATGGCACGCCAAATTCATAAAAATGGGCTAAACATAGTTTCACAGTTGATAAATTAGGCTTATCGCTGTTAACAATAGTTTACGAACCTCAAACTATAGATAACGGTTTGTTAACTATAGTTTTTATTTCTAAACTATGTTTAACGATGGAAAACTATAGTTTACGAATGGTTATCTTAGTTAATCTGTCTGCAATTAACGTTAACAGAAGATTTTTCTGATAAATATAGAATCACATCTGTGAACTATAATTCGTTAACATAATTTAAGAGTTGTTAATCATAGTTTAACAATTGTGAAACTATATCTGTTAGTTATACCATGTTTTGCAATCGCAAATGGCTGTTTTCAGTGTTAAATAGAGTTTTACACTTCTGAAACATGGATGATTGCGTTATTATATGGTTTACAGATGTGAAATATATGTTAACTAAAGTTTCACATATTATAAACTAGGTTTATCAACCATTAACTAAAGTTTACGAACCCTAAACTATAGTTAACTGTTCGCTTACGTTTACGAACCGGAAACTATAGTTAACGATTAACTATTGTTTTCATCTGTGAATGCATATTTAACGGTTGTACACTATAGTTTACGAGTGATAATTTAAGTTTTTCTGCAAATAATGTTAACAAAAGATTTTGCTGATAAATGTAGATTTACATCTGTAAACTATAATTTATATTCGTTTACTACAGTTAAGAGTTGTCAATCATAGTTTGACAATCGTAAAACTTTATTTAGCAGAAAAAACCATGTTTTACAATCGCAAATGGTTGTTTTCAGTGTTAAATATAGTTTTACACTTCTGAGACATAGATTATTGCGTCAACTATGGTTTAATGATGTGAAATATAGATTTAATGTCGTTAACAATAGTTTTCTGTCCGTAAACTATAGTTTACAACCTAGATTATCGACTGTGAAACTATAATTATCTAATTTTTGTGAATTTTGCGTGTAATAATAAACTGCTCTCTTTGGTGATTAATGCGGTGTAGCCTGTGACATTGCAGAAAAAATTCAAAACCCGCTTTAGTGGGTTATGTATATTTTTTCTGTAATGATCGCTACCTTCATTACCCGCATGAATCATCTAAGAAAGCATTTATTGTTTATATTTACAATATTTACATCTTTTCTGTAACGAATTATTAAATTAATCATAAAAAGTTGGTAAAATTAAGTAAGTCATTGTTAATGTACCTCAGTACTTTAAGATAAAAGAAATAGCCAAGTCGTCTAATATGGGAATTTGAGTCCGACATCATCATGATTATGTCAGCAATTTTTCTAAGCATACTGAAGGTTTCGACCGATTATTCGCCCTTTCAGTATCACTAGCGCTGTAAATTACAATCGTTTTTCTTAAGAAATAGATGTAAATATACTACATGTATACTAGATTTACTAGCTTACTATAGAAGCGTGATTGTGCTGAGGTTGTTTCTGCCTACACTGGTCATCTTAGCGAGGCAGGATTTGATCAGGATCTCTTCCCTAGTAGAGTAGACACGCCCATCAAACAGACACCCGCCTACATAGAGAAAGGGTCTTAATTATATACCTTAAATGACATCAAGGTAAAAGCCAATCTACTCTGTCAAATCACAATACAAAAGTACAAGACGGATCAACTAGGGTTTTTCTCTGTTGTGGTAATAACTCCGCACTCTACGTCCTCTATCAGCCCAATTGAAACCATTAAAAGTTATTTAGGCCTTAGGGGAAACTTATCCCAAACTCACAGCTTGTTAACACCTTTAAACTCAAAGCCGCTTACAAAATACCAGTTCCAATCTGTGTTACAAAAATCTTTGGACTTCATTGGGGCTCCTGGTCATTTTAGGTCCCATAGCTATAGAATGGGGATGGCAACAGAGTTAGCTAAACTAGGCGTGTCAGAATCGGAAATTAAGTCCATGGGAAGATGGCGATCAGCATCTTATTTGAGTTACATTAGAACACATCAATAGCCCATTTCTAAACAAAACAAAAACATATGTTAACCATTTCAAAGTTTTGTAGGAACACCTATCATTTGGATCGTGGGATCTTCAATCCCCTTTTGAACAGGCCATCATGCTGCAACATATAGACCTGGAGGAAGTAACCTTAACTTACCAGCTACCAACACCTGGCTGGGACGTAGGGGAAGATTTTGGGATGAACTGGACAAGGCAATTTCAGAATATTTAGTCCGGTATCCATCTCCTAATCTTTTATTAATTCACATGGGTTCTAACGACTTGACAACACCAGATTTAACAGGCATACAGCTGACCCACAAAATACAGTGCAGCCTGTATCGTTACAACGTGCTCCTTCCGAGTACCACACGAATATTTTCATCCATGTTGCCAAGATTATATTGGCATGGTGTCCCACCCACAGAAGGAAGATAGATTATCTCCAAAAGACTTATAGTCAACAAGGCCATCAAAAAGTTCATTACTTCCGAAGTTGGTGGATGCTACATCAACCACGATACAGCCATAAAAATCTCAGAAATGCAATTATTCAGACATGGTGATACACACTTGTCAAAAACAGGCTTGGATATTTACCTCAGTAACTTACAAGCATCTCTCCAAATGGTTTTTAAACAAAAGTACCAAAGTGTACCCACCTCAGCTAGCCTAATTTTTGTGGGGGGAAATAGCTAAATGGCTATATCCTGTGGAGGGGACTGTAGGATAATTTGGTGTATGTTGTGATCAAGTAGCCCCATAACCTGGTTGTCTACCCCACCCTGCCACATTGCAGGGGGCGTGTCCGGGATGTTATACGTGTTTATAAAATATATAACCTGATATGTTAATATTAGATGTTCATAGCCTGTCATGGCTGGTTCCACCTCCACCTCGCACAAGCGGGGCGGAGGCCACAGTCTGGTAAGTAAAGTATAAACCAAGTGGCACAGGAGACATGGAGAAGGGCAGTCACTCATTCGATCATCGGCTCAGAACGTGATGACCGTTCGGATCGGGCACTTGTGCTTACACCCTGAGCGCCCATAGTTGTCTTGGTACTCTTGTAAGTAACCCCCAGTCCCCCACAGAAAATTGCGACCTTCTACTGCCATTTTTTGTTTTGTTAGGTTAAAAACTGTCGTGTTTTGTTAAGGTGTGCCTTCAGTAACAATAAATATATTTCAACTCAACACAGTGTTATTATATTCAAGGCATGTATGTGCATTTAAAGGTCTAAATCGTGTTAGTCTGTATGTCTGCGAGATTATCATATATGTGCTTTGTGCATAACCCCACTGCGCGTCCAGCAGGTGGCGGCCAGTGGCAAGGTGGCATCAGCGACGACGAGTAGAACCTACATGTCTCTGATAATTAATAAAAATGTAGGAGGTATGGTACTATCAACAACCTGCGATTACACGTGTTTAGTAAAGAAATTATTTTAAGGATTTTTACCATGAAATATGGTGTGTATCATTTTGGTTCAAAATTTCGCGGGGTTCAAAATACTAACTGAATAAATAAATTTTCTCCTTCAGATTTTTTTTGTGTTTTAAAATTGATGAAATATCTTTATCCACCTTCCCTTGTATGCAATTCTGACTTACTGTCTGTTGTAGCTGTACGTTAATTTAAAGTTTTCCTAAATCACTCTTTCACCATTTGTGGCTATAGGATAGTGTTAGAGCAATCTCTAATTCGTACTACACATGAAAATCATTTAAAATAGGAGATACCTTTTTGACATTTAGGTCTATGTTTCAAATTTAAGAATTTTACCTGGAAATACATGCACAACTCTATAAAATATCCCTAAATTCTAGTTTGTAGCGATATTTCTTATTAGAAGTTGTTTCTGTTTATTACTTTGGGGGCTTTTAATCCTTAGCCATGAATAGCATTATCTGTATAGAAGGTGAATATCCATTTCTTGAACCGAAAATTGGTTCGCTTTAAAAACAGAAACCTTCATTGCTTTTTCTATTTCGTGACTAATGATAAAATAAATCCAACATAGATTCCTCATTTCGTCATGTCTTTTTTATCACTTCTGAGTAAAATCAACTCCCGTCAGTACTGAAAGTACTTTCAGTACTCTGATGTTAGATAAAAGCCTTAAACTGTTCAATCTGCGGGCCTCGATCACTTCTTTCTCTCATAGAATAGACAGTTTTCTGCTTTTATCCTTTACAGAAATAATTCATGAAAATAACACACATGAAAATTTATTCTTTACTATCAGACACTTGGGATCGATCATCTACCTTTAACGACGAGGAAGTATAAAACAAGTCTCGTTAAGTCTCGTTGAGATCTTTATCCATAGACAATGCTTTATCTTATCGACATACCAACGTCTGATAACACCCATGCAATACAGGTAGAGTTATAAAACTGCGAGGATTTTTTTATTGGAGACCTGTAAAATTTTTCACATATCTAAGGTAAGTCGATGTAAAATTTATGTATGAGAGAACACCTTAATATATTTCTAAAATAATTAACCTACTCAAAGGTGAAAATATATTTGTTCTGAAAATACCGTTTGAAGATCGATATGCGTTTGTCATACGACCAATAAGCACCCTTTCAATTGTGCAGCTTAAAGAGGCATTGTCACGATTTTGGTCAAATTCAATTTTTCTATTTTTATTGTTTCTATTGCTTTAGTAATGCATTTCTTATGATCAACAAAAATTTGAGCGTCAATAGTAGAGTTATATGCAAGATACAGAGCTCACAAATCTATGTTATGTAAACAAGGCGCGTGCCTTAATTGTTTTTGTTTACATTGATTCAATATACCTGTAAAACTTCATTTTCAAGCTGATTTTTGTATCTACTTCTTCGTTTTAAACATAAATATGCATTACTTAACGTTTGTCACGTTCATTTTAGGTAAGAAAAAAAACCTTGAACTTTTAAAATGTGAACAAAAATATGGTATTTGCTTTGTTTACATAATAAAGAAATGTAAACTCTGTATCTCGCTTATAACTCGACGACTGAAATGCAAATTTTGGTTGACTATTAGAAATGCCCTACTGAAGTTTTTGAACATTAAAAACGGAAAAATAAATTTTGACCAAAATCGTAAGCATGCCCCTTTAAACGTCAGCGTATAAATGTGTATGTTTATGTATAGACTATACGGAAACAAATAGATATTTTATCGTTAGTAAATTTCATGCACGTTACAAGAATAAAGTTCATTTGATTTTAGTTCGTTTAGTTCAACTCTTTCATGAAAGAAAATTAGACTTCTCTTGCACGTGCGTAATTTCTCTTACTCTAAACTATATAGCGTTTATGATCTGGCATTTCCTCCGTAAATGTTATATCATAAACGTAGATCCGTCTTAGGTTTGTTTCATAAAATATAAAAGTAATGTTAACATGTCCTTTTCACATATTTCAATTTTCCTTACTTGTGTAACTTTTAACTAAAGTCAAAGACTTCATCGATCATGATATCGGACCAGTTACTTTCAGTTTCAGGTTAGTTTAGAACTATAGCCTTGTCTTCATTTAGAATTAAGCAAAAGCAATTCTAAAAAGATACCAGTATTGGAAATAATACTTGCATCAGAATTAGTACATTAGAGAAAATTTTTATTGATAGATTACAATGTCTGATGAAGAAATACCCGACACAGCCCAACATTATTTAGTTTATGGTACCGAAGAGTGTAAGAACAACTGCCAGTTTTACTGCAATCATTGTCACCGAGAATTGTGTGAAGAATGCGCAGATGAACATAAGAAAAGTCCGGATACCAAAAACCATGAAGTGGTCTCTTACAGACAACGTAAACCACTACTTCCTGAAGAGAAATGCAAGCTTCACCAAAAACGAAATGTTGATATATTTTGCAAAGATTGTAATGTTCCTCTGTGTTCTAAGTGCATCTTCATGAAAGAGCACTCCGGTCATCAGTTTGACGACTTGGAGGAAAAATATGCCGAAAAGTTTGCATTTTGTCAAAATGAAATGTCCAAAATCAAAAAATATTTCCTCTCAACAACACTTGCGTTCAAAATAGAGATAAAGGAAGATGTTACAAAATTAAATGAGAGTATGGAAGGCATCAGGAATTCTATAAAGGCTGAAGCTCAGTCTTTAAAAGTTGATGAGGTCACATCAGACAAATTAGAACAATTAAATAAAATAGAAGATTCACTACACCAATCATTAAAATCCCAGGAAACTGTTTTTGATGATTACATTGCCTACCTCGATAAGCTTGTTAAAGAGTTTCACGGCTACATGTCATCAAGAAATTTCAAAAGTTTATTTTCTGATGATTTTGAGAATCTGAAAATGCAGTCCATATCAGAGACAACACAGCCTGTCCTACCAGTGTACACCGCTGGTCAGTTTTGCAAAGAGGATGTTTCTAAGTTACTTGGAAGCATAAAACTTCCTAGCCATGAACCAGAGAAAAGGGAAATAAAATTAATGGATACTTCCTCTTCACAGCTTAATAAGACAGTGGAAAACATGAAACAAACACTGTCTCTGTCTTCCTCTGTCACCAAGATCAGGGAATACAAAGTACCAGATGTTAACAGTGTATAGCGCATATCACTAAGTAAATCAGACAGACTCTGGGTCAGTGATGAAAACGGTAACCTTGACCAAACAGACCTACAGGGGAATCATCTACAGAAGATACAAACCAGTGGTGGACGTGAAGGCTACCACACAGTCACACAGGACGAGGATCTGATATATACAGACAGAAAGAACAAAATCATCTATCTGATTAAACAGGATAAAACGATAACTGAATTTATTAAAACAGGAGACTGGGAACCAATTAGCATCGACTCCTCCCACATCAACGGGGACATACTGGTGGGGATGATAAAGGATGGAGAGGCTAAAGTCACCAGATACAACAAGACAGGGAAAGAAATACAGAACAGAGAGAAGGACAACAAAGGACAGAAACTGTATGGTGATCCACGCTACATCACAGAAAACATCAATGGTGATATCTGTACATCAGACTATAACAAACAAGCTGTCGTGGTGGTGAATAAATCCGGACAATACAGGTTCTCCTACACAGGTCGAGGGACAGGGTTTTTGCCAAAGGGAATATGCACTGATCTTCTCGGTCACATCCTGGTATGTAATACACATTTTAATGACGATGCAGTTTATCTTCTTGATCAGGACGGTCAGTTTTTATCATACTTACTCCCAAAACCAGTGGAACCCGTTAGTGTGACTGTCTGTGTGGATAATGATGACAATGTTTATGTGGGATATTATAATACCCCCAGAGTGACAGTGCACAAGTATCTACAGTAACTTCATTCTACGTGTAGATTGTAAACTATATATATATATATATATATATATATATATATATATATATATAT
>WFKH01007768.1:29356184-29366420 GCA_016163765.1 Magallana hongkongensis
CACACATTCTCCATTGCATTTTTTTAATTTTAAAAAATCATCAATTTTCGTGGAGAGAAAATATTTATGGGAAAAGTTGGTTCCTGCATTTGCTTAACTTGTATTTATCTGCTGCAAAATTGTTACTGGAAGAGTTTTATCCTATAATATGCCAATGCGTTGTGGATCTTGGGAAGCAACAAAAAAAATCGACGGAAATTCACCCTCAACGTTTTTTTTAATGCTTTCGCAGTATTTTTGTCCATTTCTGAAACGAGTCTTTTAAAAAGAAAATCGTAGTCTTTCTCACCTTGTTCGGCATATGCAATAGACAAAACGGCAGCTGCAGTAAGGAGAAACATGTTTGCCAATCAGCGACTGAATTCGTCAAAATCTGAGCGGAAAAGATTCTTACCAAATCATATAAATTCTTTTATATTTATACTCACATGTTAGACCATGCTTCTTGGTTTATGTAAAGAAGATAAGGGAACACGTGAAAAACGGGTCATGGTTATATTCCAGTTATTCCAAAAATGGCGCGATGTAATGATATTGTTACCAAGTATTGCGTAGATGATACCGAACTTGACATTTACCTATGCAATGTCACGGTTAAAATTTATAATCCTTATTTTTTAGAAAAGGTACCGAACAGGAATTATGACAAAAAAAGGGGGAAATATACAAGCAGGGAATGCTTTCAGTAACTATGACATGAAAATCTTTTTCTTTAATAAAAATATACGTTTAGTAAGAATATTTGACTACGAGTCGTAACGCTAATACTGTAGCCTCTATAATATTATAAAAGTTACAATGCCTAGAATTAAAAATCTTTTTTATTCTTTCTTTCTTTTGCAAAATGAATTTTATTTTCTTTCTTTTCTGAAAAAGTCAATTTCATTCCACATATTCCTTAGGCAGGCGATGGAAGAACTAAGTTTTTCATTTCCAAGAAATGGACGATACTAATTCCATTACAAAAATCAAGGAAATTATCTGATGAAAAAATATGACATCTTTTTTTTCTTGATGAATTAAATTAGAAATAGTTGAGCAGGCATCATTGCAATCAATCTTGTTGTCTTTCTAAACAGTAATCAATTTAAAGTAAGGAGAAAGTTGGAATTCGCTTAAATACCGTTCTTAAGATATTTCTACAAACATTCATCTCATAACCTATAGCTCGTCGAATGGCAATCACACAGAACTCGTACCTGATTCAGCTTGTTCCGGATCGCATGGAATTTTGTAATTATGCAAGTCGCAATTGTCCTTAAATAACCAGTTGGATCATATTCAATGAGTAGACGTAAGTCACATAATTTTTATTATTTAGATTATAGACAAAAATGATCACATATGTCATAAGTGCATTGTGAGGCCTTTTGGGTTGTTCTCTATTACACATTGAACTGTAAAAGAGAGAAACCCAATCAGTTTACTCAATGTGCTTCATTGAGAGAGAGAGAGAGAGAGAGAGAGAGAGAGAGAGATGCAAAATATAGCATAAGGCGTAACAATGGGTTTTTTCTATCATAAATTTATTAATCATTTAACAATAAAACTAAGAGGATAACAACATTACATAATAACAAAATGGACAATTAAAATATGCTACGTTACGAGGGTTGTTAGAAAAGTTCGCGGACAAAGTGATTTACGGCAAAATTACTGTGTACTTTGTAGGATGGCGTATGTTTTATTAAATGACTACCAATTGAAAATAAGTATGCAAAAAAACATATAAATTTGATTTTTTTTTCCAAAAGATACAGCGATTGTTACTTTGCATGAATTAGATTTACGGAGCACCATTTCATAAATCCACGACGTCAGGTGACGTCAAACAACTGAAAGTCAAACCTGTTACTCTTTTTCAAAGTAAACACCTTTCAGTTTCACACACTTTTCAAGTCATTTAACTCATTTATAAAATGCACGTTTATACCATTATTTGTCAAGTTTTTGTATAATGTCTTTTGTGGCATATCGTAGATCATTTAGGTCCAAAAATCTCTGTCCACGCAGTTTCGACTTTAGATAAGGAAAAAAAGCGAAATCCATAGGTGCAAGATCCGGACTGTATGGGGGGGGGGGGGGGGGGTTGCTGCAAGAGCTCAAAATATCAGTCCTTCCATCTTTAAACCTCTGTGATTCTAATTGTAAACATTTGTTCTATAAAAATAGCAGCATCTAAGAACCTTTTGGTCTCCATCGGAGATTTTCCTGCGTGCACACAAAATTAAATGAAGGCCCGCGGTGCTCCAAGATGTCCATTGACGTCAACGTTTTTGACTCATTTTTCAAGCGTTGTTCGTCCAAATTCGGCAATAAAACGGTCAGAAATTCTTCAATTTAATTGAAACTTTCACAAAATGACCTTCATTAGTTATTGTGATGTCATATGAAATATCGTTTATTTTTACGCGCTTAAACGGTACATTTCCTTAGTGAGGAAAAATGCGTACAAAATATAAACAATTAAAAAACTGACATGCTCCGTGAAGCATATCTTATCAAAATAATTAAGCTGTATATTTTTAATGGTGCATTTAAAAAAATTAAATCTTTACATATTTCTTAGAAAATAGTTCCAGATTAAATCTGATAAGTTTCGCTGGTATCATGCGAATAGTCCGCTCACAATCGAACTTGTCCGCGAACTTTTTTAACAACCCTCGTACACCATAAACTGAAAAAACATGGTATTCACACACAGCCATGTATATACATGTATATTTATCACATGATTAATTGTTTTCAGAAGTAAAAAAAAATTGTTTAGTAGAACTGAACAGAGTACAACAGTTTTTATCTACAAAAAATAAAAAGTCTTTATTTTAAAGAGTACATTATGCAGATAATTTGGTAGTAATTCACAAATACTTTTTCTTGTTACAGTAAAACAGAATTTTCCATGCAGCAAATACGTTAATAATAATTTATTGTTGATGATGAATCAAAATGGTTTGTCCCAGTTACATATAACTTATAACAATTATTTACTTTATATACAGCAATCAATGATGTCATGATATCATTTATCTGTAATACCCAAACAGTAGTAAACTTTTCTTTTTAATGAACATAATATAAAATTAATTTCGTATATATGTAGTTTTGAGCAATAAAAAATCATATCTAACTCAGGCTATCTTTCACTCATCCCACAAATGCCCACAAAAAATCTTATTGTATGCCTTCAACTGAATTAATTACATCTACATGTAATAACAACAGTGATAGGCAGCTATGATATGGTTATTTTGCATTGTCCAAATAACCTGGATCCTTACACTATTGAAAAATGTTCCTGTGGTCACTCAGTGTAAAGAAGAAGGACTCTGCAATGAAGCATCGTTATTCCCTACTGATGATGTAGACTTCCAATACACACTGAACATTTATTGTTGCAATAATTCAGTTGTGGTAGAAGAGCTTTATCCAAAAAGCTGAGGATATTTAGTTTTTATAGCATTGATCTACAAAAAAAGAAATAAAGTTTTATAAGACATGAATTTTCATTTTATTACATTTCTTTTCATTTTTTTTATACATTAAACTTGCACATATTGAGGAATGCACATAACGATTTATCTTTTCACAGCATTGTCATTTTTAAAAACACAAAAAAAAAATTTATCAAAATATTCAATTTGATGAGTTAGAGCTAGAAAGCATTTTATTACACACTTGTACACCACTTTCATGAATTAAAACTAAACTTTCCAAAGCTGTTATATCAAATGAAAATCAAAGTACTCAAAGTACAAATACCGATATTCGGGCTCAATTTTTGGTATTGAAAACGTTTTCATGAAATGGCATTATAACAGACTTAAGAGAAATACTAACTCATTATTAATGAACTAACTGAGTTTCATATTTATATTGATATCGTAAATATTGTAAATCTAGCTGCAGGGTTGTAGCTCCTGGTCTGAAAAAATTTGAAAGGACAATATGCTGCTATATTAAATTGTGGGAGGGTTAAAAACTACGCTAAACTGTATAAAAAACTGTATAAATAATTCCTTCAACGATTTGTAAACTCAGCTAGATAACGGGTCTCTAATTAATGAATTACATAGGCTATTAGTGTAAACAATTTATTCCACAGCTTAGCAACTTTACATTGCAAACTCGAAGTAATGAGAACAAGATTACCATGTGCAGAATAAATATATCATGTAAACTTACACTGACCAACCACAATGCTAAACATTCTACATTCTCTTTTTAAGTTGGAACTCACTTTTTAGCAGAAAATTATTTCAACTGTTGTTCAGACAACATTCGGTAAACTGTGCACCATAGCTACAGCCTGGTCATTGCTTACACAATGAGCCTGTCTAAAAATGCTTGAAAGTACATGTACCTCTCTTTCTGCATGCTTCTTCTTGGTCAGGATAATCTGAGCTTTATGCATGTCTCCGAGTTTTGCCAAATGACGAGCCTCTTCTTCATAGGCAGCCATATCTCCCATCACAGTCTCAACATATTCTGCAAAAAGACAAAAAGAAACCTTTAAATCAAACCTGTCAAATTGAAAACCCTGAAGCATAAATGTAATGCCAAATGCAAGGAACAAACCATTTTTTATTTGTTATAAAGGTTTTAAATCCAAAGTCTCAGATATGTTATAGATTAGGGAGAGAGAAGCTGACTTTCCTGTTAATTTGCTATAAGTATGTTCATTATAGCTGTGTTTTACTGTTAATAAATATATGCCCTTGAATGACAAATCTTTTACATTTTCCAGAGTAAAATGTTGAAATATGTTCCAATCATCCAGGTTGAACATGGTTGCTTACTATCAATGACTGAAAGGCAAAATCACCCTCCATTCCATCTCTACTTACTTATGAGTCCATCAGCCCCTCCTTTCTTCAGTTCCTCTTGTTGCTGCTCCATCTTCTCAGCGATGAGCTTACTTTTCTGCATTAATGCCTTTGTTTGTTCAACAGTCAGTCTGTCCCTTAAGCTTGCAATCTATTAATAAAACAAGGACCACTGACATCTCATCAACAAACACACTGCACCTGGATTCTAATACATGTATGACTGTGTACATTCTCCACACCATTGGCTCAAGTAATAAGTACATGTACTGTAAATGTCAAATGTAATACTGTAAATGCTAAATGTAATACATGTACTGTAAATGCTTAATGTAATACTGTAAACATATGCTATCAAGTGATCGTTTTTTTAAAGAATTAGCTTTCACTTATTGAATTAAGTACATCACTAATTGTCATCTGCAAATATACATGAATACAAAATAAAGTTTTATTTTAGGGGTCTTATATATACACCAAAATCAAATCTAATGTATTTCTCCCTATTACAGCATTTTCAGTGACCAATTTCATACCTGTAAATCTAGCTGTTGTTTCTCATACTTCAACACTTCTAATGAAGTGGTTCCCTGACTGCAAATAGAAACAAAAATACAGTATACAGCATAAATGCCAACACCTTACTACTGGAATATTTGATACTCAGACACCAAATGTATATCCTCCTTGTAGGAAAATTTTAAGATTACTGCAGCAGAAAAAAAACCCCACCCTACTCTTTGTTACACAGTATACTGAGAAATAATAATAATGATAGTTGCTGTGAATTGCAAACTGTGATCCGTGAAATACAATCTTTCTTAATACATGTATATTTTGTCAATACATGTATATGTCAAACCAATGTCCTAAATTACACTAGTGTAAAAACTTGGGCCACCAACCAAAAATGAGACAACCTCCTCACCCCAAAAAGCAATTTAAATGCACAAGTAATACATGTCTTCAAATACATGTAAAATGAGGGCATTTGATTTTCAAGGTAGTTTTTATAACTGTTAGAATATTTCAGCAAAAGTTTTATTTGTGATTGTTACCTGTACTTGAATGTTGTTACTTTTCACTCTTTGTTTGTTTAAAATGTACACAGTATTTTAAAATGTAATACCCCGGTACCGATTTTAGACTTTTAACATAACAACCCATTACTTAAATTTATATACTGGATTATTTTTAGAGCTTTTAAAAACCACAATCAGATTAACTTTTTTTAGAAACAGTAATGGCAAGTTCTTTATTTTCAAAATCAAATACAGAGCACATGTATATGAAACCAATACACAATTTACAGACTATTGCATTTCACCACAAATAATTTTTTCACCTTTTCCTTTTTGATCATTACAAAATGACTTGGTTTAATCACAATGAGGTTTCAATAAATCAAAATCTACACAAAAAAATTGGGTTGGCTGAAATGGATAAACATTAAGTTCTATTTCTACTTCTTATCTAAGATGTATATAAATATATAAATATACTGGTATATTGAGATATTTTGTTGTGAAGTAAAATCATACTGTGTATCAATCAACAGGGCAATACATTTAGATCAAGGCTCTTAAAAATATTACTAATAAATATGTAAATGTAAAAACAAATCATTCATTTTATACACACAAGTATATTGAGGTCATCGGAAATACATGTATATGTGTAAAAAAAAAACAAAAAAAAACAAAAAAAAAAAGCAACAATTATGCTTGTGTACATGGAATATATGCATGTAAAATAGAACTTCAAACTAGATTAAAATAAGAGAGGTAAAAAAATATTTGTAGAATATAGGATCACATTGATTTATATCACAGATTTATTGCACAAATTGAGTCAATAGAAAAATGTCACCACTTGGACAGATATTTTATGAGGAAACTTTTATCACAATTCTTCTCTCATTTTTCAAACTAAGGATCCATATCTTGAAATGACAGCAGGTCTATCCTCAACTGATGGTACAAATGCTTGATTTTACTTTGCTGCAAAAGACAAAGCATTCATCCATCAGCTGATTGAAATAAACCTCTGTCAAGTGCATTATTAGTAATTATCTACATGTAGAATGGAATTATTTTCTGACTACCAGTACATGCAGTTAAATTTGATAAAACAAAAAACCCCATTACAGTTTTATATGAAAGTCAAATTAATATAAAAGTACTGGTAAACAGAGAGTAAATATTAGGAAGCATTATACAGGGCCCATTGCAAAATGTGTATGAGAGAGAGAGAGAGAGGAGAGAGAGAGAGAGAGAGAGAGAGAGAGAGAGAGAGAGAGAGAGAGAAAGTTTAAAGGCTAGTTAATTTTTGCTGATAAAAAATATGTTCATAAATAGGTTATTTACCTTTTGTTCACTGCTTGTTTTGGTGGAGCAGGTGCCTGAAAAGGAAAATAAGTGTTAATTTATTTCAATATACAGTTGATTAAAAAAAAATAATGAATATATATGTAAACTTTCTAACATTCATGTAAATACATGTACTTACTCTTCCTTTAGATGTCTGAAAGTAAAAAAAAAAAATTTTAAAGTTTCAAGTTTTTGATAGCGCAGAAAGTTATAATGTGTATAAAACAGACTGAGTGTTTATGCATTAGCATCCCATCATTCAATCTTATTTTCAGCAATATGATGAATTTATGTTGATGATTTTAACTTATCATTGTATAAAATTTATGACACTAAGGTAAATTCCATTTCATTATCTTTTCTAATACATTAGTAATCTACTCACACACTGTACCTTGTCAATTGTCTTGAAGAACTGGTCGATGACCAGCCATTTTTCCTTCGTCTCTTCCACCTGCTTACTTTTGAATGGGTCTCGTATTCGTATCTTTACCTCCAGCTTTCCCCCGACTGTCTTTCTGCCATCAGTTACCTGTCAATCACAAGATTTTTACACTTTTTTCACTTTTTTATAGACAATATCTTGATTTCAGTGAGGATAAACGCATCTACATTAATCAATATCATTGTATCTTTTTGCATTCAAGTAAAGCATAATTTCTTAAAATTGTTCTAATACAGTCTATTCTTTATGTACATTTATTGCAGCAAAAATCAATAAGGAGACGGCCTTAGAGTCTGGAATCCAGATTATCTATGTTTGTAACAGAGGAAATTAAATACAGTTAAACTTCAATATCTCGAACACTGATATCTCGAATACAATGGATATGTCGAAGTGATTTGTAAGTCCCAACCACTTATTTTTTAACTATTTTACCCTTCGATATCACGAATACTCGGATATCTCGAAGTTTTTAAACAGTCCCATCTAGTTCAAGATAATGAAGTTTGACTGTATAGTTCATTAGAATAAACAGTAAACTTTATTTTCCATTAGCAGACTTACATCATAACTGTCATGGACTGTACACTTGTTATCCAGAGGTTGTAGTTTGACATTTACTGTGCCAATCAGCTTATCACTTTTCAAAAATCCCCTGAACAGAATGAAATTCAAAAACCCGTAATATTATTGTTGCAAAATTTCAAGCCTGGAATTCTAGAGCAAGACATAAATCAACATATAGAGAGAACAAATATCTTGAAAATTTTGATTTTACTATAGTAGCCAAACTATGGATCATGGTCAAGATTTTCAGAATCCATTTACCAGTAAATATTATTATCTGGAATTTCTTTTGTTATTCCAAAAACTGCAACTACTCAATATAGAAGAAAATATTGGTTGCACAATATCCATATTTAAATACATAATATACCAAACAATAAGAAGACGTTATACAACAGTTTATGACTGTCTTTAGAATTTTGCATTAACGTGTTGTAAATTTTTTAGACATGCATGGCTGCCATCGAATCAGAATGTTTGTTTTATCTTTTTAAATTATCTTACCTTTTGTGAAATATTTCAAACTTTGCAGTTTTTCTTTCTATGATGCGAGCAAATGCTCTGGATTTCCGATTAATTTCTACTTTAAAAGATTCTTTGTATTCTGTAAAAAAAAACAACCCACATTTACCAGTAATAGTTTGATAGATAATGTTCTATTTGATAGGATTTGACAAAAAAATAAAACCTTGGATCCCCCATGTACATGTACATGTAGATCTGAACATGTAAACTAACATATTATTTTCAAATATCAATTAATAAAATGTATTTTTATAAAGGCTTGTTTTACTTTAAAAGAAAATTTTTTTCAACAGTTGAAAATACATTACTCTCAGAGACTAATGGTAAACAACACAGTGCCACCTCTCTCTCTCTCTCTCTCTCTCTCTCTCTCTCTCTCAGATTTCATTTTCGCCCAGTTACCGATTACAACAGGTAGTAGAATTAACACTCACCTGGATTACAGGATCCCTTTACGGTCTCTGACTGGGCCGTCTGGGGATCATCCTGTCACAGAAAAAACACAAATCCTTACCACAGAAACATTTTTAAACTACTGTCAAAGATTTTGTCAAAAACATCAGTCAAAATATCGTTACAATTGAAAAAGAATTCTCTGGTGGAAAAAGATTGGCTGAATAAAGCACTATTTATAACTTTCTAATGGGAGAAAATACAGGTGTCCGGATATCTTTGTAAAGGGTTTTTCTGAAGCCTATACATGTATTTATGCCAACGAAAGATATTAATATAAGTTGTAGAACTTGTTTATCAATCGTTGTAAAATAAATAAAGTTCAGTTTTTTTTTATGCAAGTATAGGGTGAATGATGAATATCTATTTCTAAGTGAACATATGATAGATTAATTGTATTTCATGTAGTGGTAATTTTAAATCTTCATTCTACACAAAGTATTGCCAAATCATAATTAGACACAACGATAGACATGCATGGATAAGTATGTCATACTTACAGTAGGGAAAGGAAATTCAAATTTTATGTACGTATCTACATCTTTTTCTGAATATTCTGAAATTAATTAAATGAGTGAAAGAACTTGCACATTTGAAGCTGTATTTCTAGATAATTGAAACTGCAAATGAACATAAATCTTTTACTGCAGTGTTGGTCACATTCAGAAATATAAAAAATAACCAAATATTCTATTTTACTCGTTTCCAAACAATGACGGTTACACTTGGGAAACTAAATATACATAAATGTGTATTTATTTTATTAACAGTTAGATGCAATGTATATTTGATGAGTACAAGCGTACTTACTATCAGGTAAATTATACTGTAATCCTCGGATAACCGTTACTTCTAAATCATTATCACCTAAATCTGTATTACATCTGAAAATAAATTTTAAGTCATGAAAGATCAAACTGTATGACTATGATATCTTAGTGAAATCACATTACAAAATACATCAATTTTTTAACATCATGCTACTTTATACATGTAGCTGGTATAATTGTTTCATCAATTGTTTGAAGCTTAAGTACTGTGGAATCAAATC
>WFKH01007768.1:29422096-29440587 GCA_016163765.1 Magallana hongkongensis
GAAATTAAAATGGTAATGTGTTTGAACCACGATGTCGATTTAAGGTAAACAGACAGCTAATAAGTGACAGGAGTCTGGAAGTGCATACATTGTGTACAATTTATGGCGGACATTACATTTGGAGTATATAATGATTAGGCATAGTGAGCACCGGTAAACATATATGTCACATAACACAGTAAAATATTAATAAAATTCATAGTAAGCACGATGGCCTATAGCGCATGCGTATCAATAACATCAGAGATTAATCGGCAAACCTCGGGCAAGTACGGTACCTGCATCAAATTCTGTGGAATCGACTGATTCTTGCTGAATGCAATAAAAAAAGGCGAATGCGAAAGTGCGAAGTTGCGAAGGCGAGAGTGCGAAGTTGCGAGGGCGAAATAGCGATAGTAGTATCGCTCCATCGCCATCGCACATTCCCATTCTCGCCTTCGCATCTTCGCGCTTCGCCGTCGCATCTTCGCACTTTCGCTTCTTCGCCATCGCACCTTCGCACTTTCGCCTTCGCAATTTCGTACTCTCGTATCTTCGCCCTAAAGGCGAAAGTGCGAAGGTCGAAGTGGTACCATCGGAACACCATACTAAACTGATATTTTTGTGATAAATTTTACATTTTTTTCTCTTTTAAAATATCAATTATTTAATACAACTGTAAATCACTATAAAGTAATTAATTTATCTTAAAGCATACTTTCTGTTTTGCATACGAACTTCCCACAATACATAAAACATTTTTAAGCCTTGTGTACGAGTAAAAGTTTTGTAGAGGACTTGAATCTTGGTTTTGTATACATGTTGAATTTTTGTAAACATGAACTATGTACGAGATGGTCTGTGGACGACTTGACTGGACACCGCGCAAATTGTTTGTTTCTCCAACACGCCACCTGGCGTTTGTTTCTGTGCGTCCGCTTGTTTTATGTTGATGTCTGTTCGTTTTGCATTTATGTATGTTGGTTTTACTTTTTGTTTGTTTGATTTGTATAAAGACACCTTTGGTTGATTTTATGTATATTTATATTGGAAAGAAGACTGTTGGTTTTGCATTTATGGTCATTGATGATATTATTTTGCATTGTTGGATTTAAATTACCATTGATTTTGTAAAAATGTATTTTTTGCCCTTTCCGCTGCCCATACAAAACTTTCTGTTCTTGAAGACCTCACGCAGATTCTATGCAGAATATAAGCTTCCCACCGTGCACCTCTACGAGATCAACTTTGGGTGACAGTCAACATAACGGTTCTACACCGTCTCGCTTCACTGATCCTGAAGTATTACGATCGCGGTCTTTGCGCCCTGAGGAACAGAGAACCATAGAAAAAGACTCTCCCGTTTAGATATGGCAAGAAATTAGGACTGCGTTTTAAGGTCATAGTTTTGTACCCAAGGGTACACCCCTATGTATAACTTGAGCAAAAAGTTACAAATAGGGTACACTATATATTTCTACTGAAACCGAAAGTAGGTGGTTCAGTAACAGATTTAAGAAGTCTTTATTTTTGTCTAAGTTAAAAAATCAAATAAAAGAGCTGATGGTTATTTTCAATGTGTATGGTTTACCTATATAACTCTATATATTCTATGTTATTTGCAAGGACTTACAGTTTCACACCTTTCTTTGTGATACAAACTTCAAAGACATGTTGTTGACAACACCTGCATGCAGAATAAATGTAGATATGTTACTTGTTAAAAAGCATGTCTTAGTCAAGTGTCTATATTCTTTCTGGATATCCCCCTTTTAAAAAAAAACACCCCTGTTACTCACAGTTTATCATGAAAAACTCATGAAAAGAATCTTAATTATGAATTTACTTTGGATTATTTTACCTAACTCTCTCAGGTAAGGAATGCCAATATAGATCAGCAGTAATTTTTAAACACTGCATTGTCAAGCAAATTTTTTATATGAATTACCATTAAAAATTATTTAACCAAACGATGTGAATAAGCCAGCAATATATATATAATGTACTGTATGTCATAGGAAATAGATATTTATATAATTATGTAGGGATTTTGTACATCTTTCAAAAAATCCCATGCACCTACTGTATTAATTGATCTCAATAATCATGTGGTGTACAAGCCCAATTAGATTATGTAAGAATATGACTTCATAGACAATTTAGTTTCCACAAAAACTATTAATTACATCAAATAAAGAGAACTGACCAACCTAGAAATTAAAAGTAAAATAAAGTTATATTATTCACAAGAAATAATATCAATATGAAAAACTGTATTCACTAAAGAGGAAATAAAGATTGAAGAATGGAATATGGCATTCAGTCATTATGTAACCATTGTACCCTCTGTACCCTCTGTACCTTAGTGACCTACAAGTATCTTTGGTAATTTGCTACTTTCATTTTCCAATGCTTTTAAACTGTACCCTTTTTGTAACCCTTTTCTCCATAAAGATATAGGAAGTGTACCCTAGGGTACAAAAGTATCACCTCAAAACATAGTCCTAATTTCTTGCCATATATGCTCCCGTTGGCGAATCACGAGGAAAACCAGACTTCAGATCAGTCGAGTATGATGGCAAGTCTTGCGTGGTAACGCTAAACGATAAACGAAATTCGAAAATACCGGCTAAACATGAGGAGGATATTTTCATTGGTGTAACCTACCAAAAGACCGCAAGATATTATCTATCGGCCATTGATAAAAAATCAACAAAGTCCGGAATAGCTAACTTTATCGCGTGCAAAGGGGTAAAAACAACTCATTTAATGTTATTCACACCGAAATAGTCAACATTCCGTTGTATTAGAATATGTCAAAACTGTTGAAGCTCCCGATTTTTGGCCTGAAGGGGTTCGATGCAGGCGATGGTCGAGTTATAGGTCAATGTGCGAAACAGCTCGATAAGGAGGACTGGGACACTGATGTCCATGACAACTACTGATCAAACTCCTTATGACGTTGAACTTCCCACCGTACCCAGACAAATACCTAAATATATGGTTTGAACTTATTTTATTGTAATATGATTACAATGGCATCGGGCACAAGTTCTAAAACTTATGTAGGCCTCTCCCTATTCAATAATTTACATACAAAATTTTTCACAAGCAAATAAAATGACAAATATAAAGATTCGAAATGATTTACAATAAAGTTATAGATAGCACATATTGATGCAAATGTAAATACGTAATCAAAATGTTTTGGATTTTTTAATAAAAATGTGAACTAAGGAAAACAAGTGTTCATTCAAAGTATTACTCATTTACTAAGTTTGTCATCTCCCCAAAGCAAAATATGTGTATTAACAATATTTAAATCGCCAGTGCTAAATACATTATTAAAAAATTCGTCTCTGGCTTCACCATATTTATTACATGAGAAAAAATAATGATACGCATCTTCAACCTTTCCACATGTACATAAAGGACTTTCAGCAATATTATATTTGAATAGGTCGCACTTTAGTATGCAATTATGGCGTAATTTTGTGTGAATTATATTTTTGAATCCTGTCTCCAAAAGAAAAATATGGTGGTGGAGGTTTTTTTGCGTTTAAAATATCGTCACAGGTAATAGCATTAGTGAATGTCTTGAATGAATCAAGCTCCCTAATATTCAAAGGTAGAGAATTCCATTCGCGTATAACAGTTGGATCAAATGATGATTTGTATACTTCTAATCAGTAGTAATCTTGAGAATTTCTCATAGTATAGTTTGACATAGTACAACGTTTGTTAGGGAATAAATTTTGAACATAAGTGGGTGTGATGTTTTTATCGACCTAAAACATTGTTTTGAGTCTAGCACTTTTACGTCTTGAACTTAGTGTGCTCCAGCCTGTTTCGATATATAAATATATATGTTGAACCAAACTAGTATTTTATATTTTACTATCATAATGGTTGTGTTGATGACATGGAACGTGAGGGATGTGATCTCATCTACAACGTGTTTGTCAACGCTTTTAGAAAAAGAAAAGTGTGATATTTTGATCATAACAGATCATAAACTCAAAGAAATTAAAGTACACACAATTATCTTGATTCTATTCACAATGAATATGCTTGTTTTGTTAAACTTGACGATGAAAATATAATGTACGATAATTCGGCGTTCACCGGTAAAGGGGGCGTCGCGATCATGTATAAGAAATCTCTAATGTTTTCTGTAAAAGAAGTCACTTGTTATAATACAAGACGAATTATAGGAATTAAACTCGATGATCATTCTGGTAACACATACTACATAATCGGTGTATATTTGCCATCTGATAGCAATATTGATGCGTACATGCAAGAACTTAGCATACTTGAAAATCTATACACATATTATTCGTGTTACGGCAAAGTTATTATTGCAGGTGACTTCAACGGCAGTTTAGTTGATTCACGTGATACAAACCTGATTAAGGCAGAATTATTATCTAATTTTGTCTCAAAGTATCAATTGTATGTCCAAAACAAGGATTTTGTCGTTGAGGGTGAGCAGTTCACGTTTACCCAGAAGAGTACAACACTAGACTATATCCTTTTTGACAAGTATGTTCTCACTGGGTTAAAACGGTATAAAATTATTGAGGAGGGGACATTTTCTGTCACATCTGATCATCTACAGGTTTTAGCATATTTTGACCTTAAAATTCAAAGGCATTCTCTAATGAACTCTAACACAATATTACCCGCATGCCACAAGACAACACCTGAATCCATTGTAGAATATAGAAACCAAGTTGAACGCAACATTCAAAAGTTATTGCTAAGCGAAATCAGGGTGGATAAAGACATTGACAAATTCGTTAGTGACATAACGGAAATGTCATGTTGTAAATTTTGAATTTACCGGGTGGCAGTAAATACAAAATTTAGTTGTCATGTTGTAAATTTTGTATTTACTGCCACCCGGTAAATTCAAAATTTACAACATGACAGAAATATTAATTACTTGCGCAAAAATCTCGATCCCATTTTCTTCATACAACCCCTACACACGACCAGAATGGACTAAATCTGTCAAAAATCTACATACAATTGAACGGAACAAACGTAGGGTATGGGTGTCTGAGGGAAGACCCCGCGGCATGGAGTTTACGTCATACCGAGAGTACAAGCGGGCAAAGCGACAATTTTGAAATGCTCTTAATGAGGAACACGAAAAATATATGCGAAAAGTATACAGTGACATTGATAAAGCCGCAGAAATTGACGTCCGTCTGTTTTGGAAATTAACCAAACGCAGAAAGCCAAGGAGATCCCGAATCTACCTAGAAATCCGCGACGAAGAAGGAGTTACTCACACAGACCCACGAGGTGTTGCGGAAACATTCGCTTCGTTCTAGAAGAAACTATATACTCCGTTGGAAGACGATAGTTTCGATCACGCATTCAGAAACACGATTATTGATAAGTACCGTCATCTTATGACTGAATGTGAAGACTTGTATTTTGAAGTTGTTTAATGCTATTGTGCAATATAACTATATCCCTCTCTGTTGGAAACGCTGCAACAATTACAGACCCGTAGCTTTATTACCATGCTTCTTTAAACTTTTTGAAAAGGTCGTGTAAAATCGAATCAATCAGCAATGTTTACAAACTAAAGATTTTCCAAATTCTCAACAGCAGGGATTCCAGAAGGAACTAGGTTGTCTGACAGCATCATTTAATCTCTAAGAGACAATAATGCATAACTTAGAACAAGGAAGCAATGTATATATCTGTTTTCTTGACACCAGCAAGGCATTTGACACGGTGTGGAGGCCTGGACTAAATGTTTAAACTATACGAACTTGGTATTAATGGCAAATTATGGTCTCTCATCAACAAATGCCACCAAAATACACTAAGCTCAATTGTCGTAAATCAAACTCGATCAAAGTGGTTTCCGGTACAACAAGGTGTTTGACAGGGTGGCGTACTATCAACGTTCCTTTATCTTGTCTACATAAATGATCTTATCGATGCTATACAGTCCGGTAGTCCAAACACAGGTATACTTAACATACCTAGCAGCTGCCCTTCCTTAGCAGATGATTTGTCTCTAATTGGTATTTCTCCGCTTGCGCTACAAACACTGTTAGATATTGCATACAACTATTCCTGCAAGTGGCGATTTACATTTAATGCGTCTAAATCATGTGTTCTACAGTTTCGCGCTAAAAAAAAACTAAATTAGATAACACAAACTGGCATCTAGGTCCTGCAAAGGTGTCCTGTGAACAATCTTACAACCATCTAGGAATCATAATTAACCACAAGTGTAAACTTTCCGACAGAATAAACGAAGCATGCAACAAAGGACGAAAATCCTACTTTTCTTAACCCTAATACGTTATCCGACCTATACAAAACAAGAGGCCCATGGGGCCACATCGCTCACCTGAGCAACAATGGGTTTATATTGGTGTTCAAAGGATATTGTGCCATATGGTCCATCGGTAGAATAACAAAAGGAATACTGTGAAGTATCCAACTTTTTCACTTATTTTTGCATACACTTAATCTTTGACATTGTACCTTTATGAAATACTATTTTTACTGAAAACAAGATCCTATGCAAGACCCCCCCCCCCCTTTTTTTTTTGGCAAAGTTAGACATAGCCGTACTCAAAATCCTTTTTCTTTTTTTTTGCTTGTCAAGATTTACGATATATAAGGTCTAGCCTCCCCCACCCATTTTCAATTTGCTTCCGACACAACTGCAATGTATTGACAGGAATATCACTCTATTTTATTAAGGTTCACCCATTATTTTCATCTTTATTAAAAAACAACAAATGGTTACAAACCAATATGATTTTCCGCTGTAATATTTTCTTAAGAGCGATAAAACATTTATCCCCGTAACACTATGGAAACTGTTTTAAAGAGATCGTTTATATTTAGTTTTGTCTGATAAACCATCAAAGTTGGTGTAAATTTCATATACTAGTAATTCATCGTATAAGGCGGGGGCCCCAAAAAGTAGTTACAGCATATCTTCCTTTAATTTTTCTGTACAAGTATTTAACATTTAGCGAGAAATTTCTAGTGATCAATTAAAATTTCAGCTTCAATCTTAGAGTTATAAGCATGATACAGAGCTCACAATTCTGCTAGGTTTGAGTCATTTTTTTTGTACACGAGTTTATTACATTCAACTTTTAAAGATTTTTAAACTTGGTATTTCCTATTCAGCACTTAAAATGTAAAAGCACAAAAGCATAGCCTCAGCTCTGTGTACAAACAGAAAATTGTGAGCAAAGCTCTGTATCTTGCTTATAATTTGAAGCTTGACACTCAAATACGGTAAGTAAATAGAAAATTGTAAACAATTAAAACAGAAGAAACGTGCACGAAAACAAAGATCACAATTTATTTTTCAACATATATATAGCAGCGAAAACAATCTCCGCTTAGACTGAAAATGCTGAGCATCTTAACAAAACACGTTCCATTAATTAACCATTACGTAGGTATCGTACCGAGTTACCAATAAAATGTATAGTATTTTATAATATGCTGTAAGTGCATCAGATTTTGCTCATTTTGCGCAGGTAAATACTCAGCTCTCTGACTTACCGAAGTGTACATTTGATTTGATACGTAAAAATTCCAAAATACAGGCGATAGTTCCCCTCAAGTAACGAAAATGAAACGAGAATCAAAACAAGCTAAAACAACCGTCACACGTTAAAATGTCAAAGCATTGAAATATTTAACCTCAATTTACTTCACAAAATCGGCACAAATATATTTTGCATGTTTCAAATATTCCCATCGCACGTAAAGTGTTGCACAACAAGCAAATTCATCTTTGTCAGTTTAAGGTTTCTCCACCCTTGATGTTTTTATGGTTTAATCCATGTAATTTTTGTTTAAATTTGAAGATTAATATTTAAACATTCAAATTGAACTTAAATATTGGTATGTTGCAAATATATTTTTCATGCTGTAGGAGCTTACACAGGTACACTATCAGGACAATTATAGCGATGACTACTCTCCAATCAAACATCACATTTTTATTTAACTGATTTCTATATAATAAAGCAATTTTTTAAAGAAATTAATCGCAATCCTTTATTTTATATATTTTAACATTTTAAGGCCATTTAAACTTGCCAGTATGAAAGCTATCACATTTACAGTGCATTTTGATACCATTTTTCAACCATGAATAAGTACAGTTTAGCAACATAAAACATCTGTAACTTTTAAAATAATGGTTCAAACTCACTGAAAATTGGTACATTTGTAAATCATTATATATCCTATCGAAATCTGCAAAGAAATGTTAACCTTGCCAGGTAAAAACTATGAATTGTTGTCACTGTCAAGTTTGTCTATGTACGGTTTTATCAGTTTTTCATAGAATTCAGCAATTTAAACTCAAACAATTCTCTATAAATTGTTAAACATTAGTGTCATTTCACTTTACATAGCTTTAAATGTGTTAAACACAATTATAAATCAAGAAATAGTGGCAAAACATTGCATCAAATAACACTAATATTATAACCGATAACGGTAAAATATTCCGGAATGCTCACAATGACGTCACGCGACAATCGAAAGACCTTAACTCGTTTATCATGCGTGGCTGCTTCACACAGAACTTTCGTTTTCGAGATATGGAATACCGAACCCGAAGTTATAAACTGATTTACCGCTATTATCTCTTTATTATTAGTTACGTAAATTACTCAAATTTGAAAAAGAATTAGCCCATAATTTTTGCAATTTATATTTTCCTTTCCATAAGGATTATTTTAGCTAAATTACGTTGAATTTTACTCAGTAGTTCTTGAGAAGAAGATTTTTTAAAATGCACCCCCCCCTTTTTGTACAGTTTCGAGGTTTTCTCTGCTTTGAATAAAGATCGGTCTTTTATTTCTGCAATTTATATTCACCATACCATAAGGATACTTTGTGCCAAATTTGGTTGAAATTGACTCAGTAGTTCTTGAGAAGAAGATTTTTTAAAATGCACCCCCCTTTTTTTTACATTTTCGAAGTTTTCTCCGCTTTTAATAAAGATCTGTCTTTCATTTCTGCAATTTATATTCACCTTCTTATAAGGATGCTTTGTGCAAAATTTGGTTGAATTTGGCCAAGTGGTTTTAGAGAAGAAGTTCAAAATGTAAAAAGTTTACAGACGGACGGACGGACAGACGGACGACGGACAACGGGTGATCAGAAAAGCTCACTTGAGCTTTCAGCTCAGGTGAGCTAAAAATTGTACTCCCATCAGTGCTTTATGGATGTGAACTTTGGTGCAACTTGTCTCTAACAGACAAAAACAAACTGAATACATTTCAACACTTTGTCTGTAAGAACTCACTCGAATTACCAAAACTGTGCAGATCAGACATGTGCGAGTCCTTTTTCGATGTCTTACCTATCAGCGCAGAGATTGACGTTCGGAAGCTTTTATTCTTTGGGAGACTTTATCGTTTAGACCCAAAAACGTTAACAAAAGGGATATTTCTAACAAGATTATTTTCTTATCTACACAATCTTTCCGTAAATCAATTTGGCTTTATCCCTGATATTAAAAAGGATCTCCAATCATATAACCTTACAGTTTACATGTGGGATTTTCTAATGGACGGATCCTTTCCCGAAAAACCTTGTTGGAAGAAAATTGTCCGCAACAATGTTACTATTTCACACCTTTCTCAACGAAAAGCGCGGATGTCTCATGACCCTGACTTCCTAGTTTTCAAAGAAATTTTCAGAGAGTCAAAACCCTCCTCGATTTGGAATACACCTGAAAACTATTCGGAAATCAAACTGTGCAAGTTCATCTGTAAACTCTGCACAAGCGTACGTTTCAATGGAAATCATTCATGTATTCTGTGCGGCAAATCCTTTGTCGACGTGTTTCAACATTCTTCTTGTGTCTGCCCAGCTACTGTTGTAATACGTGGAAATTGGTGGAACGTAATAGTATACTGTTTCAACATAGAATTATGCGCGGAATTATGTGGTCTTTCAAAAAATGACCTGTTTCATGTACTTCTCGGGCGTCGTACAAATCATGAATCGGACAATAAATTATTCCACATTTTGAACTTCAATCTTGTACGAGCGACAGCGGCAGCATACTTCCGATCCATAACAATTACCACTTCCCCTACTACCTGATCCACTTCAAGCTAGGCTATTACCCTTCAGGGACTGTTGTAAATGTGAAATATATAACTAAGTATTTTGTTTATCATTTAAATTGACCTATATATATTATCGTCGAGGAATTTCGGATTGAGTGTTTTTGCCTGTTTCTAATCTGTAGGCATTCTTTCAGCATTATTTGCATAACTTTCATTATAATCATAAATATTGTACATGTTTATTTACCTTTAGTCCCATAGTAATGTATATTTGGTGGGAAACTGCATCAAACATTGATTACGTCTGTTTAACTTTTACCGGGAAATTCCTTGATTTATTTTGTAATACCGAACCCGACCTCGACTTTATTTATATTAATCATTTACTAAATATCGTAAATCTTGACTAATTGTATAGCTAGAACTTATATTTGTGTATTTTAAATAAATATTGTTGCATGTATACTTTTATATTTAAGATTATATCGTTATTATTGTACATATATACATGTGTATTGCTATGACCCAGTTACCTAGTTACGTAAATATACATTTATAGTAGATAAATAAACGTACGGAGGTCCGTTACGGGCAGAATTGAGTTAGCCTGGAAGAATATTCTGTTAGCAGAAGAGAAGTTCTGAGTAACGAATGTTACCAGGTATTTATTGATAGTGAAATTTATTGTAGTGACTAGGTCATAGCAATTAGAACTAATGTTAAATATTATTTTGCATTTTAATATTTCATGTTCTAAATAAATAATTCATCTATTTACTGAAAAGAGAATTGAAGTTTTTATTTACGTAATTGAATTCATTCATAGTTCAATCTACGCAACAGGGACACTTTTGCTCTTGTCTTCATTTTCCTGTATGTGTACATGTAACGTGTGTGTGTGTGTGTACATATGCAAGTTGTACATAATCATATGCTAGTTGTATGTTGTCATATCTCTTAACAGAGGAAATAAAGTATGATTGATTGATTGATTGTAATTATTGACGTTTCTTCCGTTACTAATAAGTATTTCCAGTTTGTACCCGCTTGCGCTTCAACATAACGCCATTTGCGTACATGTAATAAATGAAGTCATTGATTCATACGATACATATTTGATTTGTTGTATTATCACAGACAAAGAACACTGGGAAAGTAAATATTTTCTGATAGTATCTATCTTGCGACATTAATATTGGGTTGTTACGTACTTATTTTTTTCGAAATAAACAATGATTTATTAACCTAATTACCTGCACATTTTTTTTCTTTTACGATTTTGATGATGAACCCTCCTGGCGCTAGCACTCGTAATAAGTCGAGGAGGGCGGCAGACAATGTAAATAGTGTTTATGTTACCTAGCTAAGGTTTGTGGTTAAACCATTTAGCTTGATAATTTGAGAAAAGGTTTAGTAAGCCAAATGTCCTGAATTCAAATCTCAGCAGGAACACACAGGCACCTGACGTCATATATTTTTCTCATAATAAAAAAAAAATACTCCGCTTGCCTAATAATTGACAAGGTACCCATCCACGCCATCTTGGATTTTTTTGAAACTGTCACATCGCCGTGAATTTTCGCTTATAACTCAGCGATAACATTTTTCTGCGATCATCTCCGCCGTCCGATCGGTCATTCAATATCTTAGCTTACTGCTGATTCAACCAAAACGGCCCATAACATCGTCTATTATTAAAAATATCTCCTCATTCTGCATCTACTGCTGCTGATTTGCGACAAAAAGCTAAAGGGTGGACGAAAGTTGACATAAATCGCGTCATAATATGGGTAATCCCTTCCAAATATAGAACTGATACGAATATTCAAAAGGCGTCAATTTTGAATTCGATCAACATACGAGTTAAAATTAAGAAAAGGGATACTATAAACAATCAATGAGAACTTTTGTTACACAAAGTTTATATAAACATGTTTATAAATGCATATATTTTGAAATATTGAAACAAACACACGTTGCAGGGAAATCTCATTTACATATTGGTGACAACTTCCGTCCACCCTTTAGACATTTATCGCATATCTAAGGCAGTAGATGCAGATCGAGTGGTTATTTTTATTAACGACAGGTGTAATGCACCGTTTTGGTTGAATTGGTTGTAAGCTTAGATGTTGAATGACCGATCGGGAGACGGAGAGGATTGCAAAATAATTTTACCGATGAGTTTCAAGCAAAACTACCAGCTGATGTGCCAGTTTAAAAAAAAATCCAAGATGGCAGGGATGGGTACCTTGTCATTTATTAGGTAAGCGGAGTATTTTTTTATTATGAGAAAAATATATGACGTCAGATGCCTGTGCAGGAACAATATAATTTGCACCTGTTACGGAATAAACAATAGACGTTTTGGTACAGTCGTTCCATCGACAAACCTTCAATCTAAAGAGGTCCAATGTCATCCCTACTCAATGCACTTGCACTTCTACATGCACGTAAGATTGTTTTTGAAAGGGGGCATACAAAATCTTGACCAAAAAGCTCCCCACCTATTTCCCAAATCTTCAAAATCCTAATCCGTTGGGGATGGGGGATAGTGCGTACTACCTAAAACTTCTACATGTATTTTAATTTTTAGCGTATAATAGTTAACATGCGCTCAAAAATAGGGAAGGCAGCTCCTTTAAAAATCAATTTTCTACATGTAAAATCTAGGAAAATGCCTGTTGTGAAAAAAAATCTGTGAGTGAAGTCGGGGAAGCCCCTATGGTAAGAGGAATGTAAATTGTGAAATTTATGGCTCTACCACCCCTGGGGCGCCAAAAGCAGAGCCAAATATGCAAAAAAAAAAGCCAATTTTTCAAAAATCTTCTTCTCTACTCCCACACAAGTGAGGAAAAAAAACCCTGAATGCATGGTTATGATGTCCATGAAGCCCTCTACCAAAATTGTGAAATTCATGACCCCTGGGTCAGGGGTTCGGGCTCTAGGATGGGGCCAATATGGCCATATAGTAAAAGTGTATTAACTCTTAGAACATTTTCTGCTGTACTCCCATATATATATTTGAGAAAAACTAAATGCATGGCTCTGATGTCCATAAAGTTCTCTACCTAAATTTTGAAATTCATGACCTCTGGGTCAGGGGTTTAGGCCCTAGGGCGGGGCCAATATAGCCATATAGTGAAAATGTATTAAATCTTAAAAAATCTTCTTCTTTACTCCCACACATGTGGGAAAAAATTATACTGAATGCATGGTTATAATATCCTTGAACTCCTCTACCTAAATTATGAAATTCATGGCCCCTGGGTCAGGGGTTCAGGCCGTAAAAGGGGGGGGGGGCAATATGGCTATTTAGTGTTAATGCATATAATGTTTAAATATCTTCTTCTCTCACACATCTGTAAGAAAAACTGACTTCATAATTATGTTAACCAGGAAGTCCTCTACTAAAATTGTAAGTTTCATGTCCCCTGGAGTATGGGTTTTAACTTGTAAGGAAAACTGAATTCATAATTTTGTAGACGAGGTAGCCCTCTAACAAAATTGTAAATTTCATGTCCCCCGAGGTAGGGGTTCTGACTGTAGGGCGGGGCCAAAATAATCATATACATGTAGTATTAATTATTGTGGCATATTTCTGCACCCTACATGCAAGATAAATTATGTCAACATGCAAGATAATTATATCTACATTCAACATAATTATATCTACATGCAAAATAATTATGTCGACATGCAAGTTACAAATCTTTTTAGATGATCTGATTTTTATATGGGTAAAATGACTAGATGCAAGATGCAACATTATTATGACAACATGCGACTTATTTATGTTGACATGCGACTTATTTATGTCAACATGCGAGTTAATTAAGTTAACATGCAAGATATTTATGTTGACATGCGAGTTAATTATGTCGACATGCGCCTTATTTATGTCGACATGCGACTTATTTATGTCAACATGCGAGTTAATTATGTCAACATGCGACTTAATTATGTCAACATGTGAGTTAATCATGTTAACATGCAAGATATCTATGTCAACATGCAATTTATCTCGCATGTTATTATAAATAACTTGCATGTATACATAATTATCTCTCATGTCAACATAAGTAGATTGCATGTTGACATAAATAAGTTGCATGTCAGCATATTTATCTTGCATGTTAACACAAGTAAGTTGCATGTTGACATAAATAGGTAGCATCTAGCATCTTGGATGTCACATGTGGGCGATATTTGAGATTTTTTGAGATTTTTTATAATTCTTATTTGATTGTAATTTTCTTGCATGTCAACATAGTTATGTTGCATGTGGACATAGTTATCTTGCATGTGAACATATTCATCTTGCATGTCGACATATTTGATAGAAAAATAACTTGCACTGACAAGGGGCAGAAATATGCCACCATAGATACGGCCTTAAGTAAGTGATTTTACCGATATTAAAAATCAGGTTCTCTTAAAAGATTTGTAACTTGCATGTAGACATAATTATATTGCATGTAGACATAATTATCTTGCATGTTGACATAATTTTCTTGCATGGTGACATAATTTATCTTGCATGTATGGTGGCAGAAATATGCCACCATAGTTAATGCGTTTAATATTGTGGCATATTTCTGCCCCCTACATGCAAGATAAGTTATGTCAACATGCAAGAAAATTGTCATAATTATGTTGCATCTTGCATCTATGATATCAGAGTATGGCATTAGTAAGTCATTTTATCCATATAAAATTCAAATTCTCTAAAAGGATTTGTAACTTGCATGTCAACATAATTATCTTGCATGTTGACATAATTATCTTGCATGTTGACATAATTTTCTTGCATGTTGACATAATTTATCTTGCATATAGGGGGCAGAAATATGCCACCATAATTTAATGTTTTAAAAATTTGTCTTCTTTACTTCTGCTGATACTGAATAAAAACTGACTGCATATAAAGAGAGAAAATAAAGCCATCTATCAAAATTTAAAATTTCATGTCTCCTAATGTAGGGATTTGAATCTACGGCGCGCCCTATACACTATAGTGTATAGGGTAGGGGTGTGGCCAAAATGGTCATTTAGTGTTAAATAATGTGTATAATGTTTAAACAACGTCTACTGACACAGAATAAAAACTGACTGCATATTTAAGAAAAAAAACCCATTAAGCGGCATCTTTAATAATATTTCATGTCACCTACATGTAAGGCAAGGGTTATGGCTGAGGGGGGGGGGGGGGGGGATATGTTTGTCTTTTTTTTTTATTCTGCTCAGGAATTTCAATGAAAGAAATTAGTAAATTCACATATTTAGAAAAGAGAAAGAATGGAGCTGTCTATCAAAGTTAATATATTGTGAAACCATTTGGAAAGAGTTCAGGGGGAGTTAATGGAGTTATCTTCCCTTGCTTCTTCATAATGGAGTTATCTTCATTTGCTTGTTCATATTAAGTAATTAATCAATGAATATAATGTAATTAAGAATTTGTATTATCAAAAGAGTTATGCAAGTATTTTAACATTTGAAACAAAAACAGTTTTTGAACTTTCTAAATAAAAAATAGACTTGTTAATAGTAAAGTAATTAACAGCTAACCAAAATCACCGATAAGCAGTACATGTAAAATGATTTTGGTATAAATGCCAGATGATGCACTGAGACAACCTGGAAAGTTGGAACAGAAGACTTGGGTAACACTATTTAACTTTTTTTGTAGCTATATGTTTACAGGGAGAGTTTCTCTCTGCCCCTGGGAATGCGGGATTGGGGGTTGTTTTAAATAAAACATGTATACTAGCCACCTTGTTCTAGTTTATCTATGAAGACACATGCACATAAAACCTATCTTGAAAGTTGACAAATATGGGATAATTATTTTCTATCAGTCTTGCACCTTTTCAATATTAGGTCATGCACTCTATTATGATCTTTAAGCTTTTCGCTAAAATTATAAGTTTCATGGTCCTTTTTGAAAGATTTCAGGCAGGGATGTGGTCATCATGACATTACAATATTATAATTTTCTACTTCAGAATTAAACTTAATTAAATGCATATATGAGACTCCTCGACAAGTTTGTGTATAGGCTATGGTACTCAGGTGACCGTTAAGGCCTATTGGCCTCTTGATTAACTGAATCATAGAAGATGGGAAAAAACATACTAGTAATTGTTTTTATTTTGTTTTATTTGGTACATGTAATTTGTTAGAAATTAATTAGAATTAAATTGGAAATAAAGATAGATAGATAGATAGATAGATAGATAGATAGATAGATAGATAGATAGATAGATAGATAGATAGATAGATAGATATTGCGAATATTAGTGTAAATCTCATTAGAAACGATAATTGGATAAAATGGGGAGACCTTATCAGAAAATCACGAGTAAATATAATACTTTTTGAGTAATTAATACAAATTATACACATTTATCATGAAAGAACTGTGATCGACCATGTTTAACTACCTTTAAAAACGAGGAAGTATAAAACACAAGTCTCGTAAAGTCTCGTCGAGATTTTTATCTTCTTGACATTCCAACACCTGGCAACACTCATGCAATACAGTTACAGAAGTTTTGAAGGGTAAGTTATTATCCAAGAACTCTTCAATATTGTTGAAGCCAAGTTTGAAAAAAAAAATAGTTCCATAGATAAAGATTGCATCAAAGTATCAGATTAGAATGCTGATATGAAAAAAAAGGCTTGTAGATCTATTTATAAGTTTATTGACTACTCGATCAAAACGTAAGACTTTAATATATAAAATATGAACATTCATTTTGCATTGAAAATACCCCTCAAAAGTCGTAATGCATTGGTCAAACCTTTCGTTTATGCAAATCAAATTTGAACAAATTAAAACGAATATAAAGTATGAAGCGAAACAATTTTTTTTTTAAATTTCGTGCATGGTTGAATAAACTTGCAGTATTTGACTCGGGTTAGTTTGGCGCTACCAAGTTCATATGGAATAAACCAAGTTGAATCTTTACAGAAACATCAGAAATAATACCTATATATATACCGGTGTATATATATATATATATATATAAAGCACAGGGAAATTCACTTTTAATTTAATTTTAATCCACCTCCGCCCCGACCCGACCGAGGCTTGAACTCACAACCTCTGGAACCCATTCTCCTAGCAGTGAGCGGCCACCGCGCTAACCACTCGGCCACCTAGGCAAGACAAAAAACTTGCTTTCGATGACGAACGGAACCTAGCGCGCTGGCCACGCACTACACAGTCGTTTGAGATACAGGTGGAATACAGTTAAATGACAATTTGAGAGGATCGGAACGATACACATTGCATAGGTATTAACTTTACTACTTCCATTAAAAAAAAAACACAAACATCAAAATGCCTGACAGCCAGCCGTGGTTGCTGGATGCCGTTGATTTATTAAATATTGTCATATATATAGACAAACTTACAGAAAAACATCACGATGAACTAGCATATTATGAAAACTACTAGTGTACCGATATACATCAAAAATAAATATTAGATTCATAAAAAAATCTCCCTTTACACAATGCATCAGGGCCGGCCAGAAAAAAACTAGAGATAAAACGATAAAAATCGCAATTTAAAAACTCTAGAAAACCTGTGTCTGTTGCCAGGTGCTGCTGGATGCAGGGAGGTTGTGAACAGACCTCACAACATATACGGTACATATTTTACATATAGATACTTAGTAATAAAATTTTTATTAAATTTTGTCTAACTCCTAACGCATGGCGGCTAGAAGTGAATACCTGAATAACACCTGTCTAAAACCTGTTCTACTCTCCAATTGTATTGGCTACTAATAGACCCTTCCAAATAATGCACCGTTCCATAAATACAACATTTTCCCGCTATTACTACCGAAACGCGGGAAAATACAAGTATTAACTTTACTACTTACATTAAAAAACAAACACAAACATCAAAATGCCTGACAGCCAGCCGTGGTCTAGAAAAAACAAAGATGGGGGTGAATACAACTTTACCAATATATCACAGATTCAGCGATTTCGATACCAACAAGCGTTTATCTATGGAATCTACTATATAGCCATCTTTGGCCGAATCAGTCTTCCACCTGCCATGTCTTTTCAAACATCTTTCATCGACGTTTGAACTTGCTGCCACAGTTGCCCCACCTGACCTAAGAGAATGAATTCCTATGTTTACATGCTCCCCTGCAACTGATTTTAACATAGACAAAAGATTGCTCCTAGCTGAAGTATAACTAAGCTTTTTGTTCTTGTATATTAATTTGCATACATTTTTTGACCTAAAAATTGGTCTAAATAAGAAAAAATCTTTGTCTTCAATAGTACCTAATAAATCTAAATATCTCAAGTACATCTTTACTGGACATGCAGAGGTTATACCATTTGCGATAAGCACCTCATTTCCCTGCCTGTATTGGTCAGTTTTTG
>WFKH01007768.1:29474297-29509953 GCA_016163765.1 Magallana hongkongensis
ATCCGGGCGGTGCGTTTTCTTCATTTATATTTAAAGAACTTGAAATTGACTAGGCGTAGCCTATAACTCTATGTATCAATATTTTTGTCTTATTTGTCCTGGGTCATCGGATCTATTCAGTGGCCCCATGTAAGCATTATGCTTAATCAGATTGTTGAATTCTTTTCACATCTAAATGAAGCATAGCTGCAATTGTTTACTTGCAAATGGATATACTAAAGACAGTTTTTTAATTTAATTTCGGACAGAGCGGTCGGTTGTTGGTGACATTCTAGTCAAAAGTGAAAGAACAGACAGTATTTCGTTGATACGGACGAGTTTATTAAATACACGTGTTTTCGGACATCAAGGAAATATATATACTAAAGCACTCTGTATAACTTTGTGTATTGATCACGTCTAGAAGAATAAAAAACTCAGATAGTAGCTGTAAATGGCGAACAGACGAGATTGATTTCATGGATGTAGAATTTTATTTCATCTTTAAAAAGCCTCACCGCCACGATTCGCCGCTTATATGGACCAATGATGTATAAAGAGCGTCTAAGGTTTTTTCCCCTAGTTCTTATGAAGAGATGACAAGGATATGACTTATATACAATTCACACGGGGGTGATTACAGCTCGCAATGGATCGTCATTCGCAATTCGATGTGTTGCCTAGTTACTCGAGATATTCTAAGCACGATATTGTCAGAAACCATAATAAAGAAGCCGATACTGAGGATTCTACGTATGCCAACATACGAAAACGGCTAAACTCTACCGTTCTTTCTGTGCCTTATGAGCATAAATTGGAACATTTCAATGTTTTCGGGAAGAAGTCCCACCAAGGTGATAGCATCCATTCTCACCAATTTTTGAGGAATAGTGAACATGAGCCGGGAAGAAAACCGCGCTCACGTGTAAATTCTGAGACGGAGTCTCATTTGCATGAAAGTCACACTCATCATAAGGTGAATCGACCACGTGACTTAGATGGTTCTCAAATGTCCGACAGGCACCTCGGAACACCATCATCAACTTCCACCAAATTCCCGCGGGTGAGAAAGGATCGCGCACCATCCGAAACGAGCACCACCTCCACTGTTAGTCGACCGTTTTCGTTTTCGAGGTACGAGTTGGATGAATCGTTTTGGATGCAGAATTTTCGTGAGATAGAGGAAATCAAAGAAAGATATGCTGAGAATAGCGAGTTTGTGGCGTCTCTTCATGGGTTTCTGGAGGAGACCACGAGGAAAGCGAAGAAAAAGGTGGCTGCAATGAATTCCCCTTCCCATTCTCAGCAGCAGCATCTACCTAAACATTCAAAACACTCAAAGTCCTCGTCTAGGGACAGTTCCTTAAGCTCCAAAGAGATAACAGAGAGATACAATGGTCATATTGACCATTTCAGCCATAAGACTTCAGAAGCCCATCAGCATCAGCATGAACCTTTGCATCCTCTACGAGGTCAAGGACGAGTGATTTTACCCGCCATACACAGACCGGAAGAGGACACGATCAGTGTAGCAAGTACTCATGGTTCTATTAGTAGCAATGCTTCCACTATCAAAAACTCGAAAAAGCACAATCATCACAAAAAATCAAAATATCGTAAAGTGGAGTTTAATCTCTATCCCAAAAAGCAACGACCTGTTCTTCTTCCGGCACTGAAACCTTTAGTGCCAAAGGAAGACCACCATTCCAAAACTCCGAGGTCTATTCTGAAAAAGCACGGGAGTTTGGAAAGCCTAGATTCGTCTGTGTTTCAAAACGAGGAAGAAAACGGGGATTCGACGACAGAGGAGAAACAGACGACTGAACAGCGCGGGAACTGGGATAGACATATACCGCGGCTTTTGTCGCCCATCCCTGCTTCTGCCACCAGACGAAACCCCGTGGTGTTCAAAAATGCATCGAACTTTCATTTCAAATGTAGCAAGGAATTCAAAGCGGTTATGGGTAATTTTGAAGACGAGTAGATTTTTTGTATCATGCAATGAAAATATATTTTGTTCACTAATGTCCTTTCAGAAAAATATTTCTGTTATATGAAATGAAGAATTTGAAAACTTTATTAAATATATAAATTAACACTTATCTGCGTCGTATAAAGTCATTTGTCTTGTTAACATGAGCCAGTTTGTCAATCTTGTTAGCAAGTCAATTTGTTGCACGTAAATGAAAAATCAATCCATCTTATGGTAAAAATCTACCTTCGAAAAACGCTGGTGATATATTTTTTGGGACCAATTAACGAAACTCCATTATTACCCCCATTGTTAGAAAATTATATAATTTCTGCTTTGTCATTAGCAATCGATGTAGCGATCGGACCAAATATATAACACAGGATAGAGTAGTATACATGTTGATTATAGATATAAACATCATTATCGAGACTGTTGTCTACCGGTAACGCTGTCTTGTTAGTTTCTTATTGATTTTGCTATCATTTGTTGTGAAGACACGGCGAAGTATCTGTTGACAAGTCAGGAAGTTATCAATTTCACTGACCGAAATGTCTATTTCACCTCTTTTCCATTCCAAAGACTTGACAGCAATATATCTTGCAAATTAGGATATGTATTTCGTCTTTGAAAATTTTCAAACGAAATATGCAACATGGCTGCTTAGTTTCAAAAAATGTACAAGAGAATTTTTCAATATCTAGCCTTCCTGCAAGGATAAAATCGCAAAATTTATTTTTTTCAGTTTGTACTACAATCAAAGCCTTTAAAACAAAAACAGTATTTAAAATCTTCATACTCTGCGTTTTGCACGCAATTTCATGAATTGCATTCCAGCTTAGTATCCAAAGATACAAACCCCATTCCCAATTCCAATATATCTCTTTCTCAGAGTTCAATGGTCAATGGTTCAAAGCCATTCACATTATCTAATAGACTCAAAGCATAGCATTGTGTCAAAACGCCTTTAAATGAAGAATTTGTTTACTAAATTAGCGTGCCATTGCTATGCCCCTAATTGTAATGAAAAACAGTCTCTGGCTAATGTTCGACTAGACCTGTGCACAATGTGGCGAAATAAAGAAAAAAGGACCGATAATGCGTTCATTGTCTTTGTGCGATACATAGATGTGCAGAAGTTCAATGCGTTCTGATCTAGCAAGGATAAAATTTCCTTTTCTATTCACGATAAAGCGCTCTATCTGTTTTGTACATGTACGTTTCGGTCTATGGCGATCGGCTTTCAAGGGCTAACATTCTGTTTGTGTGGGGTGGAGAACAATGGGATTTGGACCTTTAATCTAATAAGCCTTTTTTTAGGTAGTTCTTTATCAAAATCAGTACTATGGCATAAATAAAGTTCTTATCTTGTGCATTCAGTAAACTTAATTAAAGACGCATTTGTTGTAAAACATATTATTTCAGGCCAAAGCAACAGAATTGTGCGGACAACCAAACTACATAACAAACCGTGAATTGCGCGAGGCCCAGCCAGGGTATATATACGGTATCTAACGATATGTCAAGTGTTGCAAGAATTTAAATTTAAATTGCAAATAAAATACTTTTAACCAACTCTGTGTGAAGATAAAGAAACAGTAAGAATTAAATGACTGCATTTTCACTGTAAGATTTGAAGCACATTGTTATTTGTTGAAATCGTTTTTCCTTTATTGATCGAATGTTAAAAGAATCGTATTTAATATCTAGCTCAAGGATGCCATTGTAAATGAATTACATGTACTTAATGTCACAGATACTTCTTAAAATGCTTTTAAGTTTGAAATGACTCCAACGGAATAAAGCCTCGCTAACAGCTTTGGTATTGTAATCTAATCCATTTCAGCTCTACTGCAACATGGATAGTTAACGTAAGACTACACTCGTGGGTTCTTCAACCATAACAAAACCATTTGATTGACTTGTATCAAGTTTGATTGCAATCCTTGTTAATTCGTTATTACCATTTTACCCGATGATGATGTAACCAAAAACAAAGGTTGTTGCCGTTGTGGTTGTTAATGGTACTCACTCCCCCAAAACACAAACATGAAATATGTTGTTCATTGTTGAAATTAAATTTTCAAGAACTGCACGCACACTAAGAAGTATGTACATGTATATTTAGCTAGATCAGCTTCATGATTCATATATAGTTCTCTCTCTGGAGGTGGGTGGGGGTTTTAATTAAAATTTTGCATTAAAGATAAATTGAAAATATAATTTGACGAAAATGGGTGGGGTCTACATTAGAATTTTGCATAAACATATCTTGAAGAAAATAAAAGCTATCATGTGTGAAAGAGGAAATTAATGTAAACAAAAATACCGGTAGTTTAAATAATTCTTAAGTTCAAATCGTACTGTTTCCCCATATAGTAAAAGAAGTCAATATATATTTCGGGAAGGAATATATTACTCGAATTCAGTAAAGGTAGTCATTTATTTATTTTGCAATAGTTGGACATTATGTGGCTTAGGTGATATATGAAGGCAGGTAGTTGAAGTTTGAAAAATTCATTTTATATGATTCCTTGTGATTTATTTTAATAATGAAAGAAAAAGTGAGCAAACTTACATCCCCCACATCCCCCATTACTTGGAAGTGCTACAGAATAGCAGGGTATGTATTAAATACACAAATTAGTTTGATAAAGAGCATGACTCGCAAAAAAAACAACAAAGGATCGAAACTACATACAAATATGCACACAAAATTCTTTGTCTTTAACAACAACAAAATTCAAAATTCCAAAAGGCCGAAATTCCAAGAAAATATCACAACAAGAATTTCCTGGTAATATGCACATCTACACATTGTTTCCTAAATACCTACAAAGTTTCATGAAATTCTGTGCTGCGATTTAAGAGGAGTTGCAGTTACAAACTGTTCAATACTATATTCAATATAGTGCCGAAATTCCAAGTTCAAAAGGGGCCGAAATTCCCAGAAAAATAAAGGAATCGAAATTTCCTGGTAATATGCACATCTACACATTGTGTCCTAAATACATACAAAGTTTAAACAAATTCCTTGCAGCGGTTTATTAGGAGTTGTGCTTACAAATTAAACTGTGCAATACTATATTCAATATAGTGTCAAAATTCTAAGTTCAAAATGGCCAAAATTCCCAGCAAAATAAAGGAATTGGAATTTCCTGGTAATATGCAGATCAACACATTGTGTCCTAAATAGCCTACCTCCAAAGTTTTTCGAAATTCTGTTTAGCAGTTTAATAGGAGTTGCGCTTACAAACTGTTCATTACTTTATTCAATATGAGCCAAAATTCTAAGTTCAAATGGCTGAAATTCCCAGAAAAATAAAGGAGTCAGAATTTCCTGGTAATGTGCACATCTACACATTGTGTCCTAAATACCTACATAGTTTAACAAAATTCCATTCAGCGGTTTAAGAGGAGTTGCGTTTACACCCCCCCCCCCCAAAAAAAAAACAAAAAACAAACAAACAAACAAAAAAAACCAGGACTGACGGACTGACTGACTGACAGACGGGTCAAAAACATTATACCCCTCGCAACTTCGTTCTGTGGGGTATAATAATAGTTTCTTATATAAGTATAATTCTTTTTTTTCAGTTGCCTATGGAAAAAAACTAAAACATAAAATATTCAAGTTTGTGTATGATGACTCGAGGTGGGGGGGGGGGGGGGGCTGAATTGTGGGGGAGGGGGTCCAATTTTACAATATTTCTTCTGATGAGTATAGAGGACGTTTTTTGAAGTTTATTTGTGACACCAATATACATGTAGAACTAAACTAGTGTATGAAGTTTTTTACTGGGGACACAAAGGGACTACAATTTGGTACGTATAAATCGGATACTGCATCAATTTACTTGTACACAGAAATTCTTCCTGAAGGAAGACTTTAACCTGTGTAATAGTAGTGAAATAGATACACCATATATACGATGGTTTGTAAATTTTATGTACGAAATCATACGTAAATGGGGTAAGAGAAAAACTAGTTAGAGGTCAGGTACGCGAGTAAGTTCAACATTGTTGCTCAGGTGGTCATTGTGGCCCACGAGCCTCTTGTTTCACGATTGTTTGATACTTTTAGCTTGAAATAACGGAATACACGGACTGTTGACACTATCAGGGTGTTTTTTTCAAAACAGTAGTAGGGGGATTTCCATATACATGTAAGAATTGACTCTGACTACCTTAGAACTATGCAATGTACTAATGAGGATAACAATGATTTACGCACTTTAGAGTTGAATAAAAAAAATACTTTCAAACGTGGTTCTAACAGGCTATGGATTAAGGTAGCGACCATTGCTGAAAAAAAATAACATACTGAAATGAACAATCGAAAAAGCAGTTTACTGTTTAAATCAATCAAATTCGTTTTAGTAAATGACACCAAGAGCCCCTTGTGTAGTTTTATAAAGTTTATTTCATCATATCAATATTGCCAATCATGCAATAACAAATCTTATGGAGAAACATTACAAGAATGCAATTGAAAAGTCATTATAAATGCAAAACAATGATATTGAATACAATTCTAATATCTATGATTAAATAAACTGACTCTTCTAATTTACGGAATTTTGTGCTTGTCCTACAAAAATCATAAGTGCAAGTTAAAAAAAAATCCTCTCATTCATCCAAGAAAAGGTTGTATTAAAATTTTCAAGGTCACTTAAATGTATCAGCAGTTTGTTCTTTTTAATAAAACAAAAGGTCTGAATTATTTTGTGCATAATTTACAATATGCCTTAAATTAAACTCATAATATTGGGTAAAAATTCTTTGATACCATAAAAAAAATTTCAACATCTTTATTTCTTTGCTTAATATCAATCTTATAATGCAAGATAAAAACATTGCATGATATCACAAAACTGAGGAAAAAAAATAACCAAAAACAATGAACAGAATTCAATAACAATAATAAAAAAGACAATAACAATAAATAACAATAAACTGACGATTAAAATTACTTTCCAATTGCAGTGAGACAGAAATTGCATTGTTGAGATATGTGTACTTGGGCAGCATTATTAATTCTTATTTACACCAAGGGGGAATATTTTCTGTAAGAAATACAATATTGCAAAGAGGACACTTTAGTCAACAAGATTGTTTTTTTCTATTTTGTAATTCAATAATTAATTAAAGATCTTTTAAAATTAAGATGGAGAACTTAAAATCAAAATCCATCAATCTAGTTCACCCAAAAATGAGAGTTACATATACCTGGTACAATCTTCAAAATGAATCTTTTAAAATTATTTTTTTTCAACAATAACATATATTCTTGGGATACAAAAACTGAATTCCCACACATACATGAAGAATATACTTTTATCTACATCATTCAGGAAAAGTTTCATCAGCAGTCACAATATCACAGTCTCTCTTATGGCAAGATTGAAAAATTACCTGAAGTAGAAAATAAAACACAACAATGTCACAGTTTCAACACATAGAAAACTAAAGTAACTGTGTGGGCTAGTGCATGATTTTGCTTTCTATTAAAATTTCACAAAAATATGAAGTGACAGGTGAAAAAAACTAATATACAGGTACATGTACATGTATTGTATCATGACACGATCTGTGTCCAAATAGAAGAATAACATCTTCATAAAAACAAGCACATTTTTTTCATATTGGCACATTTGATACAAAGTACTCTCAAACAAAACAGCTATGAAATGACATTGTTTCACATGCAAACAAATTCATTTTAAAGCATCCAGAAACAGCCACGGTACTATAAGGGAGTCAGTTAGAACTGCCAATCTCTGTATTGCAGATAAACTCTATTAGGAGTGGACCCATTCTGCTCATTTTTGATATTATATTCTTAATATAATCTATCAAAAGATTTCTAAATATACCATATTTTGTAAATCATCTAATTATGCATACTTTGAACTTCATGCCATTAATCACAGAAACAAATGAAATAGAATTAACATAGGAAGTTTTCCCCTAAACTGATTTAAACACATTTGAAGAGTAGTTAAACAGGTGAAAACTGAATCTTTCAGCACATACATAGGAGATACTACAATGATAATTTTTTTCTTCTTTAAATAACTTAGTTTATGGTCAGAATTCATGTTGCCACTTTCATAATATAAAATTTACCATAAATTACTAAATATCCTTACTGTATTTGAAAAAACCCCAACTTCAAACATACAGAAAAGCCCAAAAGAATATAGTTTTGCACTGGATGATAATATGTACATGCAGTTCAATGAAAGGACTTTTACAGATGACTTTTCATGAGATATGCAACTTGTCTAAAACAAATTGGCAAGATTATGTCCACAGATTTTATGTGTAAGAGCACTAAATTATCTCGGCAGGCTAAATCCCATAACAGTAATGTCCCCTTTTCTGTATGATGGAATTGTGGGAACTTTTTTCCTGTTATTTGAGTTGCCATTATATTCATTTGAGCCTGAAAAATATTTAAGTAAAAGCTCATAAATGAAGTGACCAGTGTGATCCTGTAAGCAAAGCTAATTCAATTAGTACAGAGATATCAGTGAGCGGTGATAGCTAAATTCAAAATTATACCGGTACTCTACATACTGTGCTTTCATTTAATTCTGGGCATCAATTTTTGTGGATCAGTAAAAGTTACCATTTTGACCATACCCCAATTTGTGGACAATGGCTCTATTACTGCATATTTTTGTCATGTGTCTTATGTCAATGAGCATTTAATTTTTTTTATAATGTCTCAACAATAAAATCCACAAAAATTGGTGCAAAATAAATAGTGAATCTTATAATAATTTTGTAAGATTACAGGTACAAAATTACATGAATACTTGAAGATAATTTTGATAGATATTGATGATTGTACACTTCTTAAACTTTCATAGTCTTGACTCATTCTATGATCATGATGATAAATGAAAAATACTTTATTATATACCGTATACATGAAAGTTTTTAAAAGTTGCATTTTAATTAATATTAAGCAAGCAAGCAGAGATGTAATCATTTATGTCAAACAACATAGCTGTTCGTACCTCTGTTGCCATATCTCTTGGTTTTCCCACCTCTTTTGTTCACACTGGGTGGAGTCCAGTCCCTACTGTCACCTACAAAATACAACCAGAATCACTCAAGAGCATGAAATTTTAGGGAAAAATGCAGTAAATTTTTCAAAAAATAATGATAATTTAATCTTCACTTTTAATAATATTTCTTTAATTAAATATCAAATTACTCATTGTGTTCTTCTTTAGAAATATTATTACATGTATATGTTAAAGAAATAGCAAAACAGATGATTACGGATTACGTTTGATAATTTGTACTGTGAAAAAAACACATCTGCACTTCAATATTTGATTTGCTGTGTTGATTTGCAATTGCAGTAATTATATAACTGTTGTATCATACATGTATATTCAATCTGTTTCAGGATTTTTTTCCCCATTTCATCATAACCAGTTTTAAAGTGTGAAAATCACTTCAGTAAACTTTGTATTTTTGATGGAGTGCTTTGCTTAAAAGTGAAGTGCATCTTCATTAAAACTTGTAAAAACCACCACATCTGTGCTTTAGACTGGAACACAAGATTGCTTAGCACACTTTTGTTGCTCTGTGCACAGCACACTTTTGTGCAATACTTCTGCTCCGTGAGCACAGCACTTCTCCATTTTCAACCAGCACACAATACCAGCCTACTGTACCTATAGTATCAACATCAGCACTCTTGGACAACAAGTCCTCTTCTGCAGACTGTTTGCTCCTATGTGTATAGTCTAAACCATATCGAGCACTTCTGGGTCTAGCACCTTTGGGCGGTTTTCCCTCTATTTTTAGAAAGCTGTCTGCTTTCTGGACTTTTTGTGGTACCCGTTTAGAGTTGTTGACCTTGGCATAAGGTCTGACTTTCTTCTGTGAGGGTTTTCTCTTCACGCTGTTGCTAGCTCTTGAGCTGATTTTACCACCTTGTGTGATTTTACCCTTGACATTCTCAGTATTGCTTTCCTCCTCTTTGGCAGACTCATTTTCTGTTACCAAACTCTCTGCCAAATTGGTGGATGCTAAGCTATCATTGTTAGCTAAAGACGCTAGATTACTGCTAGTTTCTACTTCTGCATCGACTTGAGATGATTTTATTGGAGGAACAATGGGAGAAGGCAACTGAATTTTACTATCAAGTGATGTATATGAGGACTGTGCCTTTTGTTCTGCAGGAGTCTTTCTTTGTTTATGAGGAGAATTAGCAACTGGCAGCTGTTTTGAACTATTACTGTCCTTCTTGACAATGTCTCTAGCTTCTTCTCCAATTTCAACATCATCATCCACATCAGGAAAAATTGTATTTTCCCTTGAAGGCAAACTTTCATAGTGTTCATCATCTGCAGTCATTGGTTCCTCTGTAACAACAGTTTTGTTTGGCCTCCCTGGCAGTGAGGACCCTTCTTTCTTGGATGTACTGACCTCCCTAGATTGTGAACTTTTGACTTGAGAAGATTTTACATGCTCTCTCGGTCTGATTTTGGTAGGCTGCTTAATTTGTTTACCAGCAGTTTTGTCTTTTCTCAATCCTGCGACTTTTGACCCAGCTTGTTGCCTATCCCTATATCTAATGGTTGAACCTCTACTTGATATGCTTCTATTGGCTTTACCTAAGTTGTCCTCATTGTTTTCCTCTGCCTTTTCGACAGTGGAACTTAAGTTAGATCCATGAGAAACAAATGTGTGATCTCTTCGCATTCCTTGAGTTTTCGGCCTATTTACACCAGTTTTCATAATGTCAGTTCCAGAGACTTCGGAATGAATTGAAGACAAAGTATTTTCTGCTCCAACCCCTTGTGCCACTCCCATTAGGAATTTATTCTGGGGAGTCATATGACTATGACTTGTTGACCTTCTTGAGGATAAGGTATCTAGCTCTTTAGGAGTACTTGTAACTAAATCTCTGGGACTTATATATCCTGCCACATTCAAACCAGGATCATCCAGAAGAGCAGAAGTTTGTCCCTCTGGAGCACTGGATATCTGCCTGGATAATTCTACCTCCTTCTTGTAAGTCCTTGATGTCAGCGGTGACTCACTAGACACTTTGGGCTCCTCTGGGGCACTTGATATTTGCCGCAAATACTTCTGCTCCAATACTGGAAGTCTGCTCCTAGCATTTGGCACAATTTCAGGATAAGTTCTCAGCCTTGAATTGTTGTACTGGTCATTTTGCAGGGCGTTCAAATGATCCATGGATTTGCTTAACTTATTTGTGACTTTTGTTTTACCAGCAGTTGATCTTTTAGTGTTAGCAGCTTGATATTTTCTCTGGGATTTGTAACTGACAAAAGAGTCGTCCTTTGAAAGACTTGTCTTATTACCTGATTTCCCATTGTCTCCATGAGCCTGAGATCTTCTATTCTGGGACACCTGTTGAAAGAGAATAGAAAATTCATTCAAAGAAACTGAAAAAAAAGTTATTTCCCTTTGCAAAATAATTCTAATTGAGAGCCTTTTAAATTGCTTCTTGTTCTGTCTGGTACAAACAAATACCTATAGAAGCTCGACTCTAAATGTGCTTATTCATGTTTATGCTAATCAATTGATAAGGGAGATAGGTTCAGGCTAAATTTTATCCTTTAATTAAGCTTCATAGTGTACTAAGTAACCTACATCATAGCCCCTTGTCCTTCTATTTCTTCTGATATCCCCTCCTCTCCTGAAGTTATTCTCGTTTCTGAGAGGAGGTAACGTGCTGTCCGTATTCGTACTCTGCTTCGTCCCTGTCGAAATATTATCCAGGTTATCCTCACTGGGTGGTTTACTCAGCGGGGGCAGCACTAGTTCACCGTAGTTCCGGTCATGTCTCGCCAGAGTGGAGGGAGATAAATAATCGTTATCGGAATTCCTGTTCAATGTACGAGGCTCACCTCCGAATTGTCTCTCTAGATTTAAAAGGTCATTGTGTGCTTTGGAGCGTTTCTTGGCAGCCAGGGCTGCTATGCTGCGTGTGTTTGACGTGATTTCCTTTCGGTCCTCAGGAGGGGTATATCCATTTGCACCATTACTTAGATTAGAGTCATTCCTCCAAGCACCAGTTAAATTATGACTTCCTTTTAGTCCTCTTGCACTCTTTGAAAAGAGTTTGTCATCTCCATCACTGTGAAAATCAATTCAAAGATACATGTAAATGAACACAAGAATAACAATGTTCTTGGTAAACTGTCCAAGTAAATAGATAGCATAAAAAAATATTATTCTGGACATGCTAAATGTAGATGTGAAAATACAATACTTGAAATAAAAATACAAACATTTAATAGAAACTCAAGTTGTTACAATAGTTTTTCATTAATCAAATACCATTTTGATTTTTAAACCAACCAGTATGTTAAAAGCATAACAATCCATACAATATGCTTAATTTATGCTACCAATAACAGAAAACATGCTAAATTGAAACACCTGACTGACCCTGATCTGTAGGACAGGAGGTTGCCTCGCTCATCCTCCTCAGTCAGTGTACTGAGTTGGTCCACCTCTTCTGCCATATTTCTGTAGTTACTGGAGATGGACGGAGCCTAGAATGAACGGTAAATGGTATTGAAATGGCATAACAATACTCAAATTAATTGTGAAGAATCTATTTACATTAATTAGTAAAAAGCTTAAAAATTAAAAATTTCTGTGTATTATAAATTAATAGAATGGCATTCAAAGTTAAATGCCAGGGTGTGATTTTGCAAAATAAGCAATAAAATAAGGAATTTTCAGGCTCCTAAGTCATAAAACTCAGAAAAGCTCAATTTTGGTCTCAGTCTCATGAAAAATAACACTTTCCTTAAGTTCCACAAAAAGAATATTTTGTGGAAAAGTAAGACTGAGATTAAAATTGAGCCGGAGGAGTCTGTGCCATGAGTCATAGAGAGATGTACCTTCAGCCTGAGCTCGGGACTGAGTTGCCCCGACTCCTCTCTCAGCATTATCCTGTCATCTCTCTCATGTTTATACAGTTTGTATAGCTCCTCCAAATCCTGAGTGGGTGCTATCTTGTTCTCTGTCAAAATTCAAACACTGAGAGTCAAATCCAGCGACAAACTCACTTTTAGAACTAGGATTTTCTGTTTTTCAAAATGGAAAAATAAATGATTTTGGATAGTACTTCACTAACCCACTTTTTGCAACATTCATTTGCTTTATATACAAACACTAGCTGATTTTGAAATTACACATCTATAATACACATTTTTAATACTTTATAATGATACAAGTTTATATACATGCAGATTTTCAATCATGACATGAAATAGAAGAAAAAATATTTAGAAAATACTGTATTTAAAGAAACAATTAACTTGTATTATGATCAGAAAATCATATACACAATTTTATCTACAGAAGCAATTAGTACCCAGCATTCAATCACAAATAAAACCCCTCTTTTGGGGATAGCTTACCAAGTCATCACAAAAATGCACACACTTTTCAAACTCACTGCATTTACATGTACATTGTACATCCATATTATCTACCTGATTTAATTATATCTGAGGATAAAATTCATGCAAATAATCATACATTAAGTAGTCCAAGATACCAGTCGGTTAAAATAATACATAAATAAGACCAGTGAATGTACACAAATGAAGTATAGATAAAATACTGATACAGTATAAGCATTTGTCCCATTGTCAAATTTACACAAATATAAGTAAGTTTTCATGTATAGACATCAATCATACCTTCCATGATCTGTTTCTGACGTTGTATGATTTGATCGCAGAGATTCTGGTGTTGTCGAAACTTCAAAATCACCATATCTTTGCGTTTAATCTGGAACTCTCTCAACAGGCAGGCAGACTGGGTCTCAGTATTCTCAATCTCGAGCTCATGCACCTTACACAGCAGATTGAGAATTTCTCGCTGATCCTCTGTGTTAATTCTCTTGGGAATAGTCTGTAACAAACAATGTTTCTATGGTCATTCTATAATGGTAAGATTTAATACAATTACTCTTTTCTGTTATAAAAGAAAAATTTTTATTTTTTGGGGGGGGGGGGGGGGGGGGGGGGGAGGTGGAAAGGCAAGATAGCAATAAAGTTATTGTCAACCATCAAAACAAAATCTCCACCATCAGTCATAATGTAAACACTATATACAAAAATTAAAAGCAAGTTCCTGTGAATCATTAGAATTGCTGGTGCCTCAATTTTCGTGGATTTCATGAATTCCCCTTATCCACAAATTTATATCCTCAAATAAATTATGAAACATAGTATTAATTCATATATCATATGAGTAAATCAACGAAATTTTGTCCCCATTAACCTGTGAAAAATTAAGAACAAAAATTGTCCCCAACAAAATTGATATTTTCCACAGTAGTGTTTATACCAATTAATGGTTCTTTCTAAGCAGCTGCAAACAAGATTTTTGAAACTGCAGAGTCATAAAACAAACAGCATACAAAAGCATTATTAATGCACCTCCTCAATCTGCCTGGTTTTAACCCTGGCTTGCTCCAGCTCTTTCATGACGGTGGCGCGTAACTTCTCCGTCCGGTGCTTCTCGTCATGGAGGACCTTCAGTTCCTCACGCGCCAGCTTAACGTCCTCCGTCTCCTGGAGTTCGTCCGACCCAGCACCAGCCAGCTCCAGGGCCTTGGAGTCTTCTGTAAACAAATTGAGAAAAAAAGAAAGAAAAGTTGAAACAGAACTGAGTGAGTCAGGATTTCAGTATGCAGGGTATTGTTTTACTTAAGAAATTACGAATTACCACCAAGTTAATGAATGCTTGTTTGTCAAAAACTAATCAATGTTTCAATTAAATGCAAGTAAAAGATAATTTTAGAAACTGAAATAGTCTTGAATTAATGACTTTATTTAAATTTTAATTGACCTACAATTCATTTCCATAATGTTGACCATCTCTTTTCGTATGCTTCATTATATTTTTTTTCATGGTTGATCCATTTTTAACCCTACTTGAAATATCATCACTTCATGATGATCAAGTTCAACTATCCTACAATGCTAACACATGTAGTGATAAAAAAAAAATCCAAAATGGTCAATGTTACCTGTATCTGCCTTATCTCCTCCTTCTTTTCTTCTCGAAGATCTGACCTTATCCAATTCCCACCTACAAGTACATGTAATGATATATCAATCACATGCTAGCATGAATCATGCAAAACAGAAAGAAATTAAGGACGCTAGATAGTCAACAAATTACCTATCAGATCTAACTGAAAATTTATGATTACTTTAGTCAACATAAACTGATATTAGGTAAAGAAAAAAATTCCAAATATTTTAACTTAAGGACTTGAATATTTTCCAATATCTTTATTCAGAGCTCTTCTTTTCAAGAGATCAATAGAGTCTGAAAGTGGCCACTACCATCCAGCTCTCTTAATCAAATCGTAAATGAATAATTTATCTTTTTCGATAAACTTACTCGCTAATGATGAGTTGATTTCTATTGGTCTCCAAACTGACTTCCATTGAGGCATTATTCAACTCCATCAAGCTTTTCCTGAAAGCCATAGAAATTTATGTTTATTTATGAGTACACGTTTATTGTAATTATTGGCCTTCATTTTTTTTTTCCAGTCACATTCTATATATTGGGAAATTTTGGTTCTCTGCAAATTGTCTTATATGGCACTAGATGAAATCACAAAAAAGTGTCAAAAATCTTTTTTTTTTTTTAAACTTGCCAAATATTCAAAACAACAAAATAACCTGATACACATACAGTATATCTCATGGATTTAATTAAATAGTCGCAACTAATTTATTGTTATGCTAGAATATCATTAAGGATATCATTTTCCCTACAAATAACTACCTGAGTTCCATCTGGTCTTTGAAAGATATCAGCAGTTGCTCTTTTAATTTATTTAGTTCCTCCCTCTTGGCTTCAACAACTTCAGCTATTTAAGACAGAACATTTGTAAGTACCTATAAACACATTAGATATACTCATTTGATGCATTGATTCTAGTCATTCCTTTTATCATTTCTCTTCAAAGTTTGCAAGAGGAAATTGATAAATATTTAAGGAGGCAGGATGGTCAACAAATTAACCATCAGATCTACATAAAATTTTAAGATATGATTTGTTTAGATTTAAACTATTATTTAGTAAATAAAAAATCCATATACTTTATATATTTTAATTTGGGGTATTTTCCTATTTTTTTTATTTTAAAATAGTGCTCTTCTTTTAAAGGAGAGTGATACAGTCTAAAACTGGCCACGACCACTGAACCCTCTTTATTGGAAGCTCAAAATAAGGAAAAATTGTTTACACTTAAATTTTGCTCTTCAACAGTTTCCACAAAATGACAATTCTCATTTTCTCTATTTGAATAAGTGTAATCTTGAAATGACAAAAAGTCAAAATAAATGAAAAAAAAAAAAAAAAAAACTTGAAAATTTCATTTGCTAAAAATCTTTATAGGACATCAAACTCTGATGTTGTATTCTGTGCTCAGCTAAGAAAAGTCAATAATTATTAATTATTATTATTATTATAAAAGACAATATCCTACTTTTAATGATACCAATATAACGGTTCATAGATAATAATTTCTACAGTTTTTTTTACAGGTAATATAAACACTATTGATATTTTAACACAGCACTGCTTTTTTCATTAAAGAAAATTGACAACTCAGACTGATGAAACAATATGCTTTTCTGATATACATGTACTGTTGATTAAAAGAATTGTTTTTTTTTTTTTGTGCAACCTCTGATCCCGTAGGCATGAGACTATGCCCTAAATCTTCTCCACACAAATATAACCACAAGAGTTATGCACCTTACTGTACAAGCCTTGTCAGTTAACTGAGGGCAAAGACCACTGAATATTCTAACACTAAGAAAATGGTACATGTTCTCTGAAATTCTTCTACCACATGTTTAAAATTTCATGATGTTCAATTTATATACATTTCATGGTGGGTTTTTTTTGGTCAATGGTCATTAAATATATAATGTAAGTGGAAAATTATCTGCATGATCGAAAAATACAATGAAAATAAAGACAATGTAAAGTACACATATTCAAGTTTTGTGTTATATCTTTGTTGACCCCTAAGAGCCATGAGATATTCTAGCTCTACAATATGATGTGCTGAGTTGTGTACCTTGGACAGCCTGTATGTTGACGCCGGGGCGGGGACTGCCCGTAGATTTGTCATGAAGCCTGTGCCTTAGTCGCTGTATCTCCTCCCTCAGCTCTTGTATTATGTTGGTGTACTGGGCAATGTGATAGGACACATCGGTCACATTTCTTCTGACCTGTGTAAAAACAAGCAATGAAATACATTCCATTTTCCACTAGTTATAATATTTGATATCATATACTGGTATTTTTTATATTAACAAAGTTCTTTTAGATTCAACATGAAGTGAGAAATACTACATGGGATCTACATATTAACATATTGTACAAATATTCAATGAAAGTACAGGAAAATAGGCACTGAAATTTACTATCCTGACAAAAAAAAAAATTTTCATATGAACATGTCAATTCCTGAATACTTTTGTTATCCTTTATGCTTCATGTGCAGAATGAGGGATGAACATAGAAAAGATTGCTAATAAAAAGTTAATTTCACATTCTTTGAAAACAATAAAGTTTATAATCTTTTGGGAAACAGTAAATCTTATGAACTTAAAAAAGAATGAAAAAAAAGAAAGAAAAAAATCCATAGTTTTGAGGGAAGAATAAATTCCATTGCCAATTTTAATAGAAATTCTAAAGTAATTTAATTTCATGGTTATGAATAAAAGTGTAAATTTCATGGTTCGAGACAAGAGTAAATTTTTAAACAAGTCTTTTTGGATATTCAAGAGCCATGGCCTTGATATCAAAGAGCAGTGGATTTGTGTCAAGGTTAATGATGAACATGTACCTTTGTTTTAATATGTTTTGCCCTGTCAGCATAAACTAGTGTGTTTCTGGACTCCTCAAAATGGATGGAGGCAGGACTAATGTGTGCAATCATGACCGTCTTACAGTTTCCTCCGAGAGCTTCCTTCAGCAGGCGTGTTAATTTACTGTCTCGATAATTGACGTACTTCGATCCCTTTGTATCCGCTACAAAAACAAAAATTTTTTTTAAAATCTTGCGCGTGACACGATATTTTTCCTTTGTGGGTGTTTTCAATGTGTTGCAATGATTTCTATTCTGTTTTGTGGTGGTTAATTATTTAGGATTTGGAGACTTTTAACACCCTATGCCCTTTACTGATAGCAACGTGACATAACTCAGCTCATTCAATAGGATCGTCAAAGGAATATTCATGGTAGCATCTCCTACTCATTAGCTTAAAAGCAGTTTTATTACACTTGCTATGACTTTGCAGATTTGGGTAGTCCATAGGTAAAATCCTTTATTGATTCCCATAAACATCCCATAATAGCTATTAACAAAGATAAAATCTGTTTGAAATTTAAACTAGTTATCTATTATGCATATTTAAATGTTTTTAGGTACCATAAATCCTAAATTATTTTAGAGGAGATGAAGTACAGGAGAATATTTCACTGAGTATTCTTTCCTTTGAAAATAATACAAATTATCCACTTACGTATGCATATGTTTAATGTTTTAGTACCATAAACACTTACAGTGGAGATGATACCTAAGCATAAACAATTCCACTAAGAATTCTTTCCTTTTAAACAAATAATACAAATTATCCCCTTACTCAGCGCATTGATGCAGTTTCCAAGAGCAAGCAGTGACCTGTTTATATGAGCCCCTTCGACCATACGTTTTCCCCGGTTATGCGTGTTTGCTGCCCTCTCTGATCCAGCCAGATCAATCATAAAAAGTCTGCCAATCCTGACTTCCTGTGTGGTGCTGCGGACCCGATTCTGTTGTTTGACAGACACTTGTAGTACTGCATGGGATCGAGAGGATGTTTTGTTTGCCGCTGTAGGTTCCTGTGTCCTTTCTTTGTTTCCTTTCAGCAACATGTCAATTACCTAATGATTAAAAATTAAAAACTTAAATTGTTAGTTTTTACTGTTACACCGATAATTAATTCATAAACCAGATGATCTATCTATACATTTTAGTACTTATTTTCAATTGCACAAATATATCAACTTTATTATTATTATTATTATTTTTAGATTTGTATAAGTTTTCAAGGTCAGCAAGTTATTCAGGGTCATCATCAAGACTGACCTCATCTGTTGACCCTGCAGTGACCTCTGAAAGCCCCGCTACTTGAACTCCTCCCTTTGCATCTTCTCGCAAGTCTAAAATTCCTGCACTTGGATTTAAAAGGTCTCGAATCATTTCATTGTAAATCTGCAAAAAAAAAAAAAATATATAATAATGATTTAACTAGAACTACTCAATACACTTGCATTCATTTAGTACAAGGTGATCATAAAGGTTGAGAAAATTAAACCAACTCAAATAGGAACTGTTAAAGGTCATCTATTGAGCTTGCTAAAAAAAAGGCTGCTCAGAACACTAATAGATACTGTTGATATGGTTGTATACTATTGTTCTGCTTTATCTGACCAGGGCTACCATAATTCACGTGGAAAATTAATATTTTCTTTTAGCACCAAAGATAGATTAGAAATCCAATCAGTCATTCTCAATTTCTGTTATCATTTCTGCAACCTGTGAAATGAGAATCAAGTACAAAAGAAATGACGTCTGCTTAAACAAATCCTAAGTGCTACAGAACTCATGCATCATGGCAGCGAGATCACTTCGAAGTTTTATTTATTTATTTTGAGCAGCTTAAACAAAAAAGAGAGAAAAAAGTAAAGAAAAGGAACAGATGGTGGGCAAATATTTCTTTTATCAAGCAGAGGACTGTAATTTCAACAAGCTTTATCTTTCAGACCCATGCAGGTACATTTAAAGCCTCGATCACCTAATATCATAATTGAACAATCATGTCCTCAAATATACCATGATGTTGGGATGATGAATAAATAATGGCAATCTAAAACCAGCATTACTGAGTGTTTGATAAGGCCTCAATAAGAGTGCGGATTGCTATTTGTTTCCCTACTGTCAAGTAATAATGTCTACATAATTTCAACATTTTGGAGCTACCTGTCATTGAAACACTGCTCTCTCAACGACGGAACACACATATCACATAATGAATTTTTATGTTTGTCATTACTCAACTTCAAAGCCCTTCATTAAAATATATAAATTCTATCAAATAACGAATTCTTTCCTCAAAATAACTTGGTGGAGTCTCTTGGTGTATTGAACTATGATGCAATACACAATTAAAATGCTGTGTTCTGATATATATATACATGGCAAGTAATTACAAATTATGACACATAACACTTTAAGCGTTAATCTATTTCTGGTGTAATATTTAATCTTCTTGAAAGGAATTAAACACTTTGCATGAAAAGGGTTCAACAAAAATACAAAATTATGCAATCCATAAATTCAACAAAAGAAGGATTTTTAAAAAAAATTTTCTATGTGTAATTTCATCAAATTTGAACAGAATGATATAAAATTAAAATCAAATCAAACATTTTAATGGTATCTAGCTCGACTATTGTAAATAAATATTCTTTCTTGACTGCTTGATAGCACTCACTCTATACAGATCCATCATGAATTCTTAGCTGTTCAAGGATGAAAAAGAGATGAATTAAATGACTTATTGAAATGCAGAATTAATTGCTCTTAATCCATGCTATTTGCTGACTATGCTTGCACGCTTATATTACAAAAGCCAGACCAAAACGTTTGGCCTTATTTGCCTTTTAAAAGGTTATCTCAGTGCAATATTAAGCTTCAATTCTGATCAGTCTCAAGGGGAAAATTTTTATCCTTGAGCCTTACCAGGAACATTCTCTAAATTTAACTTTCCTTTCGCATGATAACATAAAGACATATTACGAGTTCTATGCCCTAAATCTTTTTTCTTTTTATTTTGATACAGTAATTTTAAAATATGGAGAAATGATTAGACGTTTCATGTTTAATCCTAGTTACACTACCAAACGACTGTCTGGTTTTGAAAGCATGCATCACAAAAGAAATTTTTTTTTTGACTGTTACATGGTAACTAAACATTTATAGCATGCTTCAAAGCAGTGTGTTGTCAGTTACAGTGATGAAATAAAGCAAGATCATATTTCATTTTCATTATTGCACATTAACCATGAATAATTTATCAAACAGATCAATACGAAGCTCTTCAGACAAAAATTATAGCCAGGGATGTGAATCCACTTGTCATCGGGCATGATCTTCCCAATTTCTCATTAAAAAAAATGTTCCTCCATAATTGTCCGCTTCCTAACTTCAAGCACTTTCCATTCTCTTTAAAACCCGAAGCAACATCTCCGTTAAATTCATATTTTTTTATTAGTTAACATAAAATTTGAAAATTGATTTTGGCCAAGGGTGGTCTTTGGAGATCACAAAAACTGAATATATGTGACCAAGATGAATTGCTTGCAAACACTGAGCTGACAACAAGGTCAAAAACAAGCAGAGAAAAATCAATTTTTTTCTCAGCATTGACTGAACGTACAAGTTTGAATGCATCAATCACTCAGAGCATCTAATCGGATGGAGCCCAAATTCAATACCCAGTTAATTATCTTAACCAGGAGACAGCCCTAACTGGTAGGATGTGGGATTGAAGGGTACCCTATCAGGTTTCTGCTTGTCTCCATGTAATCCGGTAATTCCGTCAGATTTGGTAATAAAAGTGTTGTATTGAAATTTTAAATATTCAGCCGTATTCAATGGCTCGGCCTTCTCTTAAAGAGCAAGATCAGATACATATATATGAATGTATATTCTAAAGTATGAATCGGGACATTATCAGTAAACTTCACATGATTTCCTCTTCAAACTAAGTGTATCCTGTTTGAGTCCAGAAACTTCTTTTGAAATGTCTTTCCTGTATTCACAATACTAAGCCGATTGTATACATCATGTCGGATATCCTTTGAAGACTTAAGGGATCATACCAGAACAAGACAAGACTTTATTGGATATCAACTCAAAGACCAATTTGACTGATGAGACCGTGCCTTATATTCTATTGTAAGCATCTCTTCTTTATGTGCCTTGGATGTGCCTTATATTCTATTGTAAGCATCTCTTCTTTACAAGCACAGAGAACTTAACTTAACGGATCTTGCAAATACTTGATTTCAACAGAGCTGTTAAGAGCCAAAATCATCTACAGGACTTGCAAATCTGCCAATGTGCATGATCAATTCAATGGCAAAAACTGGTTCAATCCCTGCAATTCAACCAATGTTTGTTTAGCTGGATGTCCCTAATACTGACAATTCACACATTTATATGCGCTCAGAAGACATTAACTGATTTAAAAACATTTCAAATGAAAGTGCTCGTCATAGTTTAGAAGAAAATCAATGTAAATTTCATGAAATGGCAACAGATAAATTCAGCTCTTTTTCTTTTATATACCAGTACACAACCATTCATTAAAAAAAACGCTAAACTTTAATGTATTGATCGTGGAACAATACTACCATCAAGTTTTATTGCAAAACACAAACACATAAAAAAAGAAATGGCACTTGAAAATGTGAAATTCGCTTATCACAGAAGTACATGAACTTTTATCTTGTTCTTCCTCTTATTGCTGTCACATAAATCTACAAAGAGCAGTATTTGCCAATAAATTGTTTACAAGTACGCTGCTTGATATTCAAAGAAAACAGTTTAGAGAGATTCAGGTTCTGCGTAAAATGTGACAACTTTTGTAACCTTCCTTTACTACTCTCAGTCTGTACAGTACAAATTTAATAACTGATTAATTTTTTAGGGATGCAATTAATAGTCATGCATATTGGATGTATCGAAACATTTAGTTAATTAACTACCCAATGTTATCCAAAATGACACAACCCAATAATATACTAAATGTCACTGAATGAGCTAGGTGCTATGCAGTAAAACTTCTTGCCAGCGGACTATGAAGACTTTGGGATTCTTCTTTTTTAAGAAAGTGGAATAGGTGTAATGTTACTGTAAACCAAATTTTATTTGCCTGTGAGAAAATTTTGCGAGGTTTGTGAGAACGAAATATTCGTGAATATTTCTCTCTGCAAACCAGTCTACAATGTCTTTTTTAAAATTTTACAAATATTTCAAACAATAGATATCTTGATATGGCAAAAATTTTGTCTGTAGCTGTGAACCATTTCATCACTTGTCAGTTGCGAAATATAGTTTTCGTGTGTTTACAATTATTTTCGTTGTACATACCTCTAGATAGGACATGGTCACTTTGTAGGACATATCTTGGCTGGTCCTGTCCATTTCTAGGAATAGGTCATTGAGCGCCTGAGCCATGATGCCAGGTTCATCATGAGCTCCCAGCATTGTGTAGGTCTTACCAGCACCTGTAAACCAAATCACAGATATGATGTAAAAATCATTAGATGAGCAATTCAGGTTTTATTATGTTTTTTGAGAAGTTACAGTATATACAATAGTTCAAGTATAGTTTGAATCATATGATTCTTCTCTTATTAAAGCTTATGGTCTCAAAAACCCCTAATGATTTTATAAACCTCTATCATGATTTGAAACACAAGGGTTAGAAACGTTCATCCATGATAAATGTCTTAATTCATAAAGTAATTAGCAAGTTGTATCATAAGAATGTACTTCATTTTTCTGCTAGATGCCAACACTTAAGTAAAATGCCTTTTCAATTTTTCATATAGATCTTTGTAAGGCTTGGGGTTAATCATGAGTTTCAAAATTTATGTTCCTCTTCCCCTATATATTCTACGAACCAAATTTCATCAATATTGGCCATATAGACAAGCAGAAAAAGCTTATTTTACGACCAACCAACAACAAAAGACAAAAACTTAAAGCCTCGATATATGTATTTACCTTAGAATCATTGATCAGCCGAACAATTTGATAACAAATCAAATTTCATCTTCCATTCATTGAAAGGGGTAATTGTTTATCTTGTTTAAACACAATATTTATGTATAATGAGAGGGTATCACTTTCAACACCTACGTATCTATCATAAGTGCTCTTTCTGACAACACAATCAATTAACAAAAATGCTTATTACTTAAAGTAAATATATATTCTTCATTAAAAATTAAACGATTCCACTTGAGTTTTTTGTTATCACACGAGGTATGCTACCATTATTCAGTGAGCAGGAAAGGAAAACAACAGAGATGAAAGAAAATGCATCTATATATTGCCCGATTTCTAACAGTCTTCCATACCGATTATAGGACCACTTGATATGGTCCATTTATCTCAAGCTGTTTTTCCAAATGTATTTACCAAACACTTGAAAGAGAAAATCTCCTGATAAAATCAATGTACAGGTCTCTCCAAGTATCAATGAGTCAATTTATGGTTTTCCGCTGTAAGGTTTGAGAGTGTTACCACAATGTGTTCAAATATCACTGGGAGTCAAACACTTGTGATTTCAGATGTGCATTATGTCAACTGCAGCAGCAAGTTCTTGTCACAGATTGGAAAGATGAATTAAAGCACCTTGAATTGCTGCCATAATGCCATGATTGCATTACAAAATATATTCTTTCAAGAGTTCAAGAAAGCAATGAATATGTACCCAGAAAAAACCCATGTGTCCATGGGGGCGACCACTATACCCTATCACATACACCCACTGTCGATCACAGGGATTGAACTCTGGTCGCTGCAGTGAGAAGGGAGTGCATTGTCCACTGCACAGCTTGGACACCCTGGGGGTACATCAAAGGCACCTCATTGGCATTTTTTATTTAAAATTCTACTGGTACTTGGAGTTGGAAACTAAGAGGAAACTAACCATTGGCATCTTGAGCAAATATGACCACAGTAATGTTTCAAATTATTACATTATGAATTGAATTAGAAAATGAAAAGAGACTTGCCAGTGGCACCATAGGAAAATCATGACTGTAGTACTGTATATACATGTATCACACTGAGAATGCATGTAGGTCTAGAAATGTGAGGAATTAACTTACCAGTTGCTCCATAGGCAAAAACAGTGGCATTGTATCCAGATATTACACTGGGTATCAAAAACCGGGAAGTAGTTCTATAAACTTCCTCCTGAAAATGAAAAAATATGAAACACAAAATGGTTATATGGACCAGTTTTATGCTTATATAAACATTATCTATCTGCTCTTTTTATTTTAAACCTTTAATCTTAAGAGAGACAAGTTTTAGACTAATTTATGTAATAGATCCATTTTTGGAATTTTTTTCTACTTATCAAGATTATCATTTTTTTATTGGCGAATGCAGTAAATTAAAGCAAAGCCAGTACAGAAAAACATAATGAAATAAAAGGCAGATAATGGATTTTATCATTTTCAGAAAAAGGAAAATTTACCCCTTAAAATACATGTAGGTGAAATATTATGAAAACATTACCGATAATTACTTTGTTTGGTAGTTATTGGTATTTTATTTAAATCCCAAAATATTCAGACATTTTTCTTTTTACCAATGCCTATATTTACTTTAAAAATTTAAAAACCAATGTTAGTTTTCAAATCCAAATATTTACTTCAAATCACTATTATATCCCACTAAAATCATTTTGCAATCAAATTTATTCGATACAATGGCCATTTTGATAATGCACATGTATTAACTTTTTTTTATTTCGACCTATATTGACCCATACTGTGCCTGTCAAACTTTAATTCAGTATCTGTAATGGAATTTTAAGGTAGCTAATTTTTCTAATATCATAATGCAAATAGTGACTTTCAGTCCTGGTTTCAAAACTAGCCCAGGTTCAATTAGCTTATAGGATTTTTCCTCTAGAGGCACAGGAATGTATAGATGAAATGAGCAATCAAATATCTATGCTCCCTAAGGTTCCTTCACAATGTCTCATATTTCTATGCAATTTTTGAATTATTAATATCTGGAGTGGTGTATTCTGTTGAACAGTTCAATACTATGATGACAGATGTTTTTTTTATTGTAAACTGTTACCTTGATACCTACATGTATATGAAAATATTAACAATATAAGATTTCACCTATAAGGGTCTTTTGTTATTGTTAGGTGTTGTTTGGTGTAATTTGTAACTGAATATTTAGAGACAATGTACTTTATACTGGAGATGATGTTTAGTTGCCTAAAATTGCAATAACGACTTAATAATTCAAGAAGTTTCTATTTACTTGTATCTTTAGTGGACTCTTTTTTCATAAATTAAGGTACATAGGAATGTAGACCGAAAAAGCAATAAAAAGCTATAGGATAGCAGAAAACCTTTGAAATGACTTCCTCAAATTACAACTATCAATATTTCATTGAACAAAAATTATCTTATTGAATCATGTGTTCTGTATTTAATCAATATACCACACATTTTTCTGTACATCCTGTTTCTTGGAAAATCATGAATGTATGAGTTGTGTCATAACAACATCGTAAAGTATGAAAGTTCAATATATTTATTGAATTTTCTCGTTTATTATCTTACAGGATATTTATTTCACTTGTTTGACTTTGAGTACCAGTATACCAATTGAAAGCTAAGTGTATATATATAAACACAACAGCACACAAACTTATCACCATGGGCAATCATTTTTGTACTACAAGAATAAAAGAAAAAAAAAATTCTTACATGTTTCAAACAAAATATTTGAATTAAAAACTTGGTCATTTAGTGTTCAATGCCAGCAGATGGAAGAGCTTTGTGTATTCTTTAACCACAAAATCAAAAGCGTTGAATTGCCCAGTCAAACAAACATCATTGCTCACGCTACCCCAAGAAAGAGAGAATAAAGAGGGTGTTTTATCTTGTTTGGATAGATTTAAATTCCCTTGTTCCCTTTATAGTTAAAGTGCAAAACATTATGTTACTTAACAAAATAATTACTTCCATACTTGTTAGAGATTCCTTTAATTTCTCTTAATGATTAGAAAGATACCTTTTAAAAAAAAAAAAATCCCAATAACTAAACATTATTATTTTTCAAAAACTGATTACATAATTCAATTTCATGACCAGAGTATATTTGTTATTTAATTTATAAGAGATTTAACTTCTTTGTGCATGAACAACAAACCAATCCAGATCAACCTCCGATTAGAACCAGCCCCATTGTTGTTTTTTAAATAGAAATAATTGGGAGCCCTATTTGGAGCTATCAGAACATTACAAATTGGTCCCTACTGCTACCATTTCCAGGTCAGGCGATTGCCAAACATATACTAGGAGCAATTGCTGTTCTGCAACAACCAAATTATGGCCAACTTCTCGGAAGTCGTTATTTCCCTCTTGCCACCGTCATTGCGTCAAAAAAACACACTGGAAAACTAATTACCTTATTCGAGAGATGGCAAAATTTATTAACTAAATACACAACCTGATTAATGTATGAAATTTGATGGCAAAATAACACATCTTATTAGCATTGCAGAAGGATATTAATTTCATTTATTACAGCCCTAGATCAAATGGCTGGTTCTCTAAGGTACACGCACCAAACTGCACACGATGCATATTCAGCAAATGTTGCAAACTTGGCAAACCTTCATACCCTTAATCCTTTTCAATTCAAACTGATTCTATCTTATTTGTATGTTAATTCAGTTTATGCAGTGGATATAAATCAGTAAGACTTTTTACAATGGCTTCCAGTTACCAAATTGCTCAAAGATTAGCATAAGGACACAGCTATCATTCCGGTTATCACGTGACTGGAATATTCTAGCTATCTCAACAAATAATCTTTAGCATTTAATCAAATCAAGATTTTATACATGCAGATTAGATTAAGAACGAAATAATGCTTGATCTTCACTCCTGCACTCATCTTCACCCATTTTAAATAAAATACTCTTGCTTTCATTGTGAAAGCAAGATGGTTAAAAAAAAAAATAAGGAACCAGTACGGTTAAATCCTTAAAGTTTGAAGGGAAAAGGAAAGGAAATCAAAATCAGAAATGGTCGTACAATATTATCTATAATATCGCGAATCAGTCGTTCCTCCTCTTTACCAAAAGCCAATTAAGAGAACACCATAGAACCTTAACAGCTTTTTTAACCCTTCTTTTATCCCTATCACAGTCGGATTGGACCAAAGGAACCTATTCTATTGACGATTCCTTGGCACTAGTGTGTGGTACTTTGTACTCAGTCAGTCTGTTCTATTCCACGCTGGTCACGCATGCATGCCACTATGTGAATAATAGATTGTGTCAGGATTAAATCACAATTAAATGCAAACACTAAACAGTTATTTAAGCCCTAACCCACAGCTTTGAGAAAAACTGGGTTTAACTTGGTTATCAACAATAACACACACACTAACACACACAAACATCATAAAACTACCAACTGAGGGTACTAACAATAAGTACTGAGGCTAAGTAAACACTGACTGATGAGTAAATATAGGGCCATAAAGAAACCAATTCCAAACTACTGGACTGGTCAACCAAGCTGTAACAGTTTGCTATGTATGTTACTGGGTAATCAAATTGACACATATATACACCCGCGTTTGCGTAGCTCTCTGAAGTTTATTATTGCCATATCAGTATGTTAGCTTGATTATGAGATGCGAGTCGATACACACCTAATTCGGGAAAAAGAAAAACATCGTCCCAAACACTGCATATGGCTTTACATGGTGCTTAATTCAAAATCATATTTGAAAATTTTTGATTTCCAAGATTTTTTTTTCCGAAGTTAGAATTAAGGATGTGGATGAGATCCAAGTCAGTACATAATGATTTGAGAAAAAAAAACCATCATCAGTTCAAATACTGGCCATTTCAACAACTCAGGAAGAAATCCGATTTCCTTGAAAATATTTTTTCAAGATCAGTATTAAGGATGTACCTGAGAGGCTCCACCATCAAAAGTGAAGTCAAAAACGAACTGTTTCTCTCGCGAGCGATTGGCTCTCAGCACATCCTCGGGGTCCTCCATTGGGTCCATCAGGACACACATCTACAAAGGATGACAAAATTGAATAACGGATATCGGCAAACGATACAAATATTCTTTACAACGAGTATTTTCATATCACAAAAACCTTTCAATAAAATGGATATTTTTATGTCTCAAAAGATTTATAAATTACAGATATCTATACCAACAATAACAGAATTCACCATACCTGCTGATATCTACACACCAAAACTGGATTAATTATAACTTTTTGACCCTGTTTTTACATCTGATAATTTACATTGTTCTAGACTTTTCTTATGTTGGTGTTACCTCAGGTTTTCTTTTTTCAAGAATTGCAGAGACCATATAAAACCAGCAGTATCTGAAAATGTTGCCTTTGCATGAACTTTGGCAAAAAGGCATTTGACTGTTGACTAGACTATCAGCAAAATAAAAAACCCAACAACAAGTAATGTTTCTTTATGAGTCTTTTATATGTACTAAAAAATACCAATTAAAACAAAAATATCCCTCTTATTGCCCATCTGGTAGATGCATTCCATACCAACTAGAGAACCAACATCAGGCCTCAGTGTGTGGTTAATCTTACACAGACATTTAATGTGATGCACAGTACTTTAATTGCCACTCAAAATATGAAAATCAATAGTTTGTTCTATCATAGCTTCTATTTGATCGCTATATCACTTGTACAATTTCAATTTAATTTGTCTATCAAAAAAAATAATAAATTCAGAGCATATACACATTTCAATTGCATCGCTAGGGTTACTTGATGAAAATAAGAGTGTCTCTTTATCTATGATATAATAAAACTGAAATAAACTGCAAAGGATTCATTTGCCCATTAAGTTATGCAAATAAAGTGGGGGACATGTCATATTTTGGAGCCCATGCATGCAACCATTCCGTGTGTGGTACATCTGCACATTAAAAAATATGCATCACAAAGTTCAAATTTGTTGACCCGTCTTTACATCTTTTATCAAGCTTCTTTTTACTTACAGAAGTTTACTTTCAAGATATTGAACACATGCAGGGCTTTTGAGCAATCTTCCACTTTGATCTTCACAATTTCCATTATTTTCATGTCGACAAAAAACCCCGATGAGTAGACAAACTTGATATTCAATTTCAAAATGGAGAAATCCTAAACAGTATTTTTCTGAATTCTTCATAACCATTTTGAGCAATTACATAAAAAGAGATGAAATAACTTCATTCTCTTTTCTGATAAAGTCATGAATGATGAATTCTGAGCCAAAGTTATTTGAGTCAGCCAATATAAACATTGGTTTTATCCATGTATGTAAACTAATAAAAAGAAAAATAAGTGCGATTTGACAATCAATAACAAAAAACGTTCCTAGATCTCAACTGAGGTTTCTTTCAGTTGTTCTGACAAAGACGCAGAATAGGCCTTTTCTTATATATCGTTTATAAGATTTCCATTTGATATAAATGTTGAGAGAACTCAGGATTTCAATACCATATGCAATCTAACTCTAACTCTAACTCCTTTGACCATCGTTAGAAACCCACGGCCAGTCTCGAGCGACACAGACTTAAGCACAAGAACTTTAAAGTAATAGGGCAAAAATTTATTATTTTAATCATTACCCGGTATAATCTATAAATATTCTCGATTGCCAAATCATCTTATTGAAACTAATTACTATGTTCTTTCAATTTTAAGAAACTGATCAAACATTAAATTCGTGACCAGTTTTTAAAAAGTGTAAACCTTGTTGGTTTTACATTGTTTGCTCATAACAATAAATGCTTAAATCAAAGCTATTAAATGTTTGCTTTGAATTTGGTTCCTTACATGAATAACAAATCAATTTGATACTGATATAGATTTTTTTTTAGCTCAAAACAACATACATGAAAAGCTTTATATAAGTGTCACAATGTTACCAATTGATTTGAAGAGAAAAATGAAAAATTTAACAGTAGTTATTTAGTTGGCTTTTATTGTGGTACATTGTAAATAATGTATTCATGCTTTTATATACTGATAGTCTTCAATCATCATTTGTGACACATATGCATGCTCTCTCGCTCTCTCTCTCTCTCTCTCTCTCTCTCTCTCTCTCTCTCTCTCTCTCTCAAAATACCTTGAATTTAAAAATGCAATTGATTTTAAAATTTACACTATAAGTTTGCACATATGTATATAATTCAATATTTCTTAATTTGTCCTACCAATATTACATAACCTTCATTAATCTTAAAATACAATTAAGAATTAATCAAAAATGAAACTTACAGTGTAAACACAACCTGTCTTAAAAATTCAGAAACAGAGGTAAACCAAAATAAAAATCAATAAAAATCAATTATTTCCATCTTGATTGCAACATTAAGGCACTGGTCTTAGAAATAAAGCATTGATTTTATTTTGCCAAGAATATACAGTATTCCCAGCATCTTTACGTAGGGATCGATACATGTATGCATGTAGATGACTATACTAGATGCATGAACAAGTTGCCCAAAAATTGACCTTACTGCACCAAATACTAAATTAACTTTGTCACATAACCCCTCCCCCCTCTCTCTGTCTATCCCCCTTCAAACAGAATGAATATATCACATGCTGATTAAATATTTATATCAAAACACCTCGCTAGTCTATAGACCTACCCTGCATGTAATACATATTCTTAATTGCAATACCTACACCAATGTTTATAGATAATTTATCTAGGTATATTTATTGCAATTAACTCAGACCAGGTTGTTTGGTACTTTCTTTCATGATATAAAACCTTGGGAAAAAGTATGCTGCATATAATTCACTACAACATCAATGTTTAATTGTCATCATAATTGTACAAAAGAATCTCTTTCTCTCTTTTTTTTTTTTTTATAGCTATCAAGGCCATGCTATTTGGCAAACAAGACAGATATCCCCGAAGTAATAGGAATAGGCACGAAATAATGTGAATATGATTGCAAGCCGTTTTTAACATGCGCTATTAAAATCCTTACCATTTCAACTGATCTTTGTGCGATTGGTGATGTTATCGATATATACCTTCTTTGCAATTTTCATCATTATGTTTATCGATCAGAATAACGTACAACTTCCATGCAGTAATCATACAAAAATACCCAACTAGCAGTGACATGAAAATTATACAAGCTACAGAGGTAGTGCATTTGCTCTTGTATTTAATTGCTTTTTTCTCTCTTTCCCATGAAGATATCGAAATTGTTGTAGAATTAGGAAACCATGAATTTTTCAATTCAACTTTAGATTAAAATTCATGTTCAGATACTGTGCAAAATAAAATTTGTTATACCGGTATTCATTTTATGTCCATAATACATTTTCATATCTATGCATTCTAAGATGGAACATTAAAATTGTAATTTTTATTATAGCCATTAACAAAATTAACAACTTGGAAAAATGCAAGAATACAATAATTATGGAATTTTAAATCATACCTTATGGGCCTAGCTAGATTTTATCTCTTGGGCATAAATCTATGTATAATGATCATCCGTGTCAGGGAAATTAATAGTTTCGAATATCAAAAAGTGGAATCAAAAGAAAGCCAATAAGAATACATGTAATATATAAATATATATATAGACTCGTAAGCAGCTGGTTTTAAATAACAATTCAGGTTCATATATAAGAGATATGTGTCACAGTGTAATAAAATCTTGTCCTCTGACAGTTTCTTTTAATGATTGATTGTTCAATTCAATAACTTTTTACATGTATGTACCTTGCTTTTTTTTTTTTTACTACAGCGGATACTATATAAATGTATCTTCAAACCTAATACAGAATTTTTCTTTTGATCTTAAATATCATATTTATTAAAAACTTTTTAAAATTCGTCTTCAAAAATAATGAGTACATTTACACATCTTTTGCATCTGCATATTTTTTTTTATAACAAGCATAATTATAATCAACTGAAACACCTATAATGCAACCAAGAATTTATTTGATGCTTGCCAGTTGCTTTTATATTTATTTTTTTTTTTAATTTGTACCTTCTTTTGGACCTTGTGTGCTATTTGGGTGGCTCCCATCAAAATCTCATCTTCATTCATAGGTCTTATTCGAAGTGCCACCTGCAAATTTGAAAAGAACTGCCATGTGATAAGGAATACACTATAAATTGATAATTCTTACATACCGGTACCTACAATATCAATTTGATGCAATTCCATCTATAGTTTGATAGTCTGTGTAAATTTTCTTTTGAAAGTTTATCAAGTCTGAATTCCCTTTCCCACTTTTGCGACATATTTATAATTGTTGCATATGTGAAATCCTCATGAAATAAACAAAAATCAGCTCATATTGTTTTTTCCCCTTAATCATGTTTTTCCCATTTCTGAGAACCAATTATCAAGATTCTGTAACTCTGAGAGTAATATTTTATTTTATAGTGATTGCAAACATCTACTCAAACATTTGTTTTAATTTACTTTTCCAGTTTCATATATTATAAAACTGTTTTAAAATTGAATACTGGTGGCATGCCATTGTTCTGGAGTAACTGTTATAAGTGCTAATGATAATTTAAGTAATTTTAGCAACATTAAATGTCAGTGCAATAGATATAGTGTAGGTGTCAAATAATTTAAGATTCAATCTTTTTTTCATTTCAAAATGAAAAGTTCAATGTATTCTGAATGAATTCTATTAGACTTACCGTAAGGTTCTGTTCCCCTCCACCTTTGTTTTTATTCTCTGTCATTGTCTTATTTTTGCTATTAACTTCAAAGGCTTTAAAAAATCCAACTCAAAAACACATAAAAATTCATCACACTCAGAATATATGCCCGAGTTCATCCCATTGTGATTTTTATTTCCCGAATGAAAATGATGCCATCAGTTAATCCTTTCTAATTATTAAACAAAACCTGCTCTCATCAGGCCCGAAAGAGCGTGGACCACAGCGATCCCCCATTCAAACCATTCGTAGTTTGTAAACTATAAACGTCTATAGATATTGGAAATCCACACGCATGTGACAGACGGCGCTATGAAACGGGCCTGCATGATTGGTCTTGATCCAAGCCTCAGATTGATTGTAGTTCCCTGCTGTATTACTCCGCCAGGTAAAAAAAAATCTCAATCTGCCAATACAATAGCCTGACTTTTAAAAGAATCAGAGACATACATGTATACATGTGAACTATAGGCGCGATTGTAATTTTAATCTGGGCTTTGCGACAGTTTTTACATTGTTGGAATATTTAACAAACCGAACATCAATTCTTCAGATACTAATCAGATTATTTCGTGATTTGATTTTTAATTTGAATTAATCATGTTAGTCATGATTGCATGTTATCTTATTAAAATTATTTATTTACCAGTTTACTTGGATACACCGGAAACATCACGAAGGTGATGAAATGAGTGAAAATGACGTACGTGCATATTTCCGGATGAGAACTCTCTCTCTCTCTCGCTCTCTCTCTCTCTCTCTTTCTCTCATATCTGCGAAAAAACTAGGATTCAGGAATCATGGACATGATTAACGTTTACTGTACTGTGAACTATTGACATGTTCACAAAATTATTCTTGGTATTGACCGGACCCGGACATAAGCGTCGGAAGCAAATTGAAAGTGAGGGGGGGGGGGGGGACTTTAAAAGCCAAAAAAAAACAAAAAAACAACAAAAAAACCCCGATTTTCGCCAATCCTCAAAATCCTTATCCATGGGGAAGGCGGGGTGGGGGTGGGGGTGGAGGGTTAACCACGGTGCATTGTAAATTATAAAATAAGTTTTAGAATGCTACTGCTCAGGTTAATTTTTTTACGGATTAAAACACTTAATAATGAAATTTCAAAATTCATTATGATTATGTATATTTTTGCAAAACAAGTGGGGGGGGGGCTAAGTCTCAGCCCCGCTAGCCCCCCCCCCCCAATATTCGGTTCCGACGCCTATGCCGGTTCATCATGATACTGTATTTGCAAAAAGGCCAAATATTTGGGTGCATGCTGCGCATGTTACATTGCAATTTTGATTGTTATGCCAACAAATTAGATTGCGCAGGTCCATTTTTTGCAAGTAATGATGACCCCAATTCAGATTTCCAGATTTCAAAATGCTTATACAACTACTATGAATATTATCATAGTTAGGAATGACAGAACGGTAAATGTTAAAAAGTATTATGCATATCCAATAACACATTGTATCTGAAAAAAAACACCTTATTTCATTTTGCGTTATTACATTTTGCGTTGATGATGACGCAAAATGTAATAACGCAAAATGTAATAATGGGAGTTTATTACATTTTGAGTTGTTATTACATTTCGCGATGCTATCACCTCTCATGAAAGTTGAACTCAGTTCATTTTTTTATTGCAAAAGACATACGTTTTATAATAGAGTTATTTCTTGTTCTATTATGTGCACTCTCTCTCTCTCTCTCTCTCTCTCTCTCTCTCTCTCTCTCTGAGACACAGACATCACTTTGATCGACAGTAAATGATACACGTACTTGCTATCCTGTTAGCTGTTTAATCTCAAGTTGTTTTCATTCCATTTAAGCATCTTTATCGACCAAACAAAACAAAATTGTTTTCAAATCAGCATTTATTTATCTTACCTGTTGAACCGGACACACCTATACATGTTTGCAATAAAACGACGAATAGAGTCATTTTCTCCTGAAATCAAAAGTCTTCTCCCATTAAAAACGGGAGATATATATATATATATATATATATATATATATATATATATATATATATATATAT
>WFKH01007768.1:29513859-29531359 GCA_016163765.1 Magallana hongkongensis
AGAGAGAGAGAGAGAGAGAGAGAGAGAGAGAGAGAGAGAGAGAGAAGGAGAGAGCAATTCAACAGCAGCGACAGATTTGCAAGTATTCCGATTAGATGAAAAGAAATCTTCAGCGGCGTTCATTTTCTGGTTTTGCTGTTATTGATTCTCACAAGTTGATCATGAAATATTTCACAGCGCCGATAACCAGGTGAGATAATCGGATTCTGGCGAAGTTAAGTATCAATATATTCGAACACCATCAAAAACAGGGAGAGAGATCGGCAGCTAAACTGAAAGAGGAATAACTCCGATTGACAAATAACAAGAGGTTAGTGCTGTAGTTTTTTTATTTGAGACACTGTCTGACTGCAGTTAAAAATATAAGATTTTTAAAGAGATTCACTCTTATTCTTATAAGCAATTAACTCTCTCTCTCTCACACACACACTCTTTCTCGCATACGGTCTTACTTTGCTCATCCCAAACAACTCACTTTTTTGACAGTACACACACATCTCATGATCACACAGATAACAACCATTGTATTTTTATACAGTTAAAAGCTAAAAACAAATTATCCATCATTCATATCCACTTTTTTAATTAAAAAAATGTAATACCTTCTAAAGATGGATTCTTGTTTGATAATTTTTTTTTTTTAACTTTTATTGTAACATATCAACAAGTTTTTTAATTTTCAAGCCTCATATCAAATTTGATACATTCTATAGCACTATAATTTTTCCGACTAACCCCCATCCCAATTGCCACCCCATGAACATATATAGATATGCAAACAATTTGAAACAAATATATCAAGTGATTTTTAATTCCTTTTGCACCAAATTTTTGATATGAGGCTTGAACGCAACATTCATGAAAGACTCATCGTGCAACCATGTTTTATCAAGTAAACTTTTCTCAAAAGCATCGCTATTGCACTTATATATATATATATGCAGTATAAGTATGTACACAATATTAGTTAATGCATGGATTTAGTTTAGCGCGCGACAACTGTGGTAGCTGCATAAAAATGGGGGGAAGGTTATATTCGGACGCAAAACGGAGAACAGGCAACAAAATAAGCAAAAGTATGATTGGAATATGAGTGAACACAAAATGTAAGCTTTTATAGGGAAACAGAAATCCATATGAAACTTAGTCGCAATTTTGCGTTCAAAATTGAATAAACATAAAATGCAAAAAATATATATATATATCTAAAAAAAATTGCGGAACTTATTAAAAAAAACCCAAAAGATACTTGTCTATTCATAATAACTATCATTGGAGATTAAAAAATTAAAATATTCAGTACTATTATTTGAAGCACCTTTCTGCCATAGTATGTACAATGTTGTAGCTAAAAATAGTAACAGTGGTATAAATCATATAACAGTTGCAACATCATGGATGCGTAATAGCACTTTAGCACTTAGAGAGTTCTTATGGTTTCAAAGTAACTTGGAATAATAAATGCAGAGTATATAATATATATACGAATGGAACAATTGAAAAATGCAAAATCTAAAATATGTATCAAAAGCCAGTAAAATAACTTTCATATTTTATATATAATACGGATGGAATAACTCGACATACTGTAGATACTTTAGCGGGATAGTACCTGGATGAAATCGTTTCAGTTCATGTTCAAAATACAAATATAACCTTTGGTCTTTGGATGATCTTGTTCTTTACAGTTAATTTCCAGTTACTTTTCATTACATTGAAGAATATTTATGTTCATGAACAAACATTATTTTTTTATATCACAGTTTAAAAAAAAACCAACTACATATATACGTCAACAATTTTTTTTACATTGTCTTCAATTGTTTTTTTTTTTTTGGTATCATATAATACACCAACACGTTGTAGAGACTATATCACATCACGTCTTTTTCAAATTTTAGCAGTCCAATCGTGGGTTCATAAGTTCCCGCCAAATAATAAACGTCTGTTTCTTTAGTCACGTGAGAATCGGGTCTCTGCGTTTTTCCGTATTCCGTGTAAGAGAGCACTTCACATTTGTGTGATATTGTCTGAACGTCGTTTTCGTCAATATGTGGTGATTGAAACAACGCTCCCTAATTTAAGAAAAAAGAAAATGAAATCGATTTAATCTTTCACTTGCAAAACTTTTCAAACTTTTCTGGAGGAACAGTTGTTTTTCCTTTTTTAAAGTTTCTGTAGGCACGCCAAATTTCATTCAAAATTGAAGCAAGATAGAAAACAACTAATAATGTTTACATTAAAAAGGCTAGCTGAATGAAAATCTCTTCAAATATAATACCTTCATGTCATGTAGTTTCTTTCCGCCCCTAGTTTCCTCAGGGTGATAAAACCATTTGACCTTGACTACCATTTGACCTCCCCACGCCTCCCACATACTGTCAATTCTGCCCACATACGGAAGATGTGGGCGACCGGTCGATAAAAACACAGCACAATCACCAACCTACAATCAGCCATATTTCTTATTTTAAACATAAAATTAGATAAATAGATTCCCCAAACATATTAAATACATAACAATGAATACAATCTCTTTTTTTATAATGTGATGTGCAACTATAGTTGTACTATTTCACAATTACTATATGAAATGTAAATAATTTAAAATTTAAACAATCATCATTATTCTATACAAACCAGGCGCCGCTGTCACTAACTGTTCTAATCCTAATTTCCAAGCCTCATATCTGAGGTTTTATCTCAATTTTTGGGGGAGAATTTGAGTAGGTAAAGTAATGTGATGAAAATGTTGAAGACGGCGTGTTCAGCACCCAATGTATAAGTTTTGCAGTGACTTACCGAGATATGTTCCTTGCCCCTAATGATTGACCGATAAAATTCCTTCTTGGCCTTTCCCTTCATCCCAGGTCTCTTCGTACTCTTTCCAGACCACTCCCACAATTGTCTGGCAGGCACAAATGCTGCAAAATAACAATTTCAATTAAGAATATTCTTACACCCATTATCAAGCGGCTTAAAAATAAATGTGGTATATTTTACCATGCACCAGTTATCATTGCAGTTCCTTAAAAGCTTAATATCAACAACCAAAAAAGTTATATTGCCGTTGGTCTTAATTTTTTAAGTTTAATGGCAGAACATGGGTAACAACGACCCCAAAAAATCACTAAATTGATTATTTTGCAAATAAGTCAAAGGCGAAGGCAAATCCAGACTAAAACAAGAGAGGTTATACAATCGAGATTAGAAGAAAGGAAGTATAAGCGAAATAACACTACCCCAAAAATAAAAAAAAGTTACTTTTTTTGCACTTAGTATGTTTTATTTTAGTTTTTTGGTAATGTCGTAATACATGTAGGTGTTCCGTTAAAGAGTGTGTGCACATATGAGACAGCAAAGCTAAGTAAAGTGGTACATGTGTTGATTAGGCTATATATTAGGAAACGACAGACTGGCAAATACAAGAAAGCACAAGCCAGCTAGGTCACATTGAAGTCGTACCTGCCGCCCTGGGCTCAATTATACTAGATCTATTCGAGATGTGGATTGATGTTAAGAGATTTTTATCTCGTTCAGTATCATCAAAAGTATTTGCATCTCGAGTATGCGCACTAGGTTCCTTTATTACGTCACTTTCGTCGCCTCGAGACACAGAGGAGTGAGCGGTCGTGTGAGATTGTCTTTTATCGATAGAGGGCACTTTCTCCAGCTTTCCAATATTGTGAGAAAAATAATTTTTACCTTGGTCTTGATTGCTTTTCGCTGAATCCTTTATTTTTTCTTTCTTTGCTTTTTCTGTTTTGCTTTTGTCTGATTTTCGTTCGTCATTGGAATTGTTTGATTGAGAATCGTTTCTTTGATTGCTGTTAGCAGATGACGATGAAAAAACGTCATTGATGTCATCATCAAGACCGCACACATCAATATCACATTCTTCGTCCTCCTTTTTGTCCGGTTTCGCTTTTGGGGGCCGCCCAGGGCCTCGTTTCTGCGCTGGCTTTGACTCTGTACTTTCGGACCTCTCGGATCTTTTGGTTGTAGACGATTCGACACTCTCAGATGTAGTGTGTCTTCTTCTTTTCCCAATCAGCAAGAGTGGGTTAGGGTCGTAGGCTAGAACATACAAGGAAATAATATACTGTAGTTTTATAATTTAAAAAAAATATGATGTAGATGCTTTCGATATCCAAGTCCTCTATTGGTGTGGTTCATAAATTACTTGTATTACACACATCAGTTTACTAGTATATAGAACATTTTTTTCTTCTGACAAACAATGTCCGACAAACATGTTAATAACAACGTAATTATTTCTTAATTATAATTATAATTAAAATTAATCTTATTTAGATAAAATTAAACCTCTAACACGAGTATTTAAAGTTCAAAAGATTGCAACGAACGTAAATCTTCCGATCGTTTGTTAATGAAAAGCTAAAATGAAATTGTCTCCCTTACACTAGCAGACGAGAACAATTAATGCTTGGTCATTTGAAATTGATAACAAAAGACAATATACTAGGAAATATACATTGTATCTTTCAAAATAAATAAATAAATAAAAAATCACAGTTGCAAGTGAATGTACTCACAAACTACTGGGTAATCACGTGGTAACATTCTTATGTGATCCAGTGGAATTCTTCCCGAGTCTCCGTCATCAAACTCGACGTTTATACAGGATTTATCAGAGTGGGGGTTGGGACTAGCTGTAAAGCGGAACAAAAAACAAAAATAGCAATCAAACCATTCTTCCAAAATAAGATTTTGAAATGATAAAGAAAACCTACATTTTATTATAATATTAAAATAGAGAGAGAGAGAGAGAGGTCATTCAAACAGAGAGCTTTTAAAATACTCTTATAATTAATGCATGCATAAAAGTAAATAAAATAACATAATCAATTTCGTTTCATGCACTTTTAATAACGGATATTTATTATGCACATCATTTCTATTCCTAGGACAATAAAGGTGAGTGTTCCAACAGAAATATTTCTATTGCTTCATGTACGTGAGGATTCTTACAGATAATTAGCCATCAGTTAGGATAATTCAAAACAAAAGTCATCATTGCTCCTCTTGAAGTATTTGTAGTTCTTAGTAAAACATTAACAGATTATGTCATCATGATAGAATTATGGGGATTTATAAACTTTTAAGTAAACAAGGATAACTGACTAACGCATGCATGTAATTTTATACAAATACCGATTATTTCATGTGAAAGAGCACCAAGGGCATTTGTTTTAAAACCGAATGTTACTCTCCAACAAATAGTTTGATCAACACCACACTAATCTTTTAAACTACCCCTTATCTATTTCAAAACAATGATTTTTCGATTTTCCCCGTTTTTTTTGGTGGTTTTTTTTTTGCATTTTAAGCTACCTTTTGATATTGTTCCTGGATAAAGACAGCTAAACTGTTGACTCCAATAGGCACATATTCTGGTTCCTTCCTTAAGTACCTTAGAAGATTGTGGCCGTACGTCCAAAATCTACGGAAAACAAAGATTATAATCAATCCCAATCCGAAACTTTTTTTTGTCTGTCAGTGCCATCTTCTTCTGATACTGATGGCGTGAAATTATTTTACTTTCTCAGGGGGTGTTAAATATTTAAGGATTTTATGGGTATCACATCCGCGAATTTTCGTTCGAAGCAAGAACATCAACGGAGTTATTGCATATATAATTAATTTTAAAAAAAATGTCGTTTCACGATATTATTACCATGAATCAGTAAGATGACAACCGACAAAAATACGCCCCTCGAATACAAATGATTACACAGTGTGTACTAAGTTTACTGGGGTGTTAACGACGTCGAAAGGTTTTTAGAGAATAAACAAAATTTGCTGATGATAAAAAAAACCCGAAAGAAATATGGGCAACTTAATTGCACTAAATAAAAGCATAGACATAAGGTGGCCTCTTACCACTTCCTTCAGAATTTCCTCTTGGGAGTATATGTACGGCCTGTTTCCCCGTGCATTATCTATGACGACCCCGTAAACGTCCGGGGGTCGGATTCCCTTGACGGCCCCTTCGTAGAAGAGCCCGTCTTTAAAAACAAGCACCCGTAACCCGTCAACCAGCTCATCCTTGTCTATGATGCACGTCTTTGGCTCTGCAATTCATACATACGCAAAAAAATAAACTTCATGCACCGTTTCATAATTTTTTAATGGTTAGAAAATATGTAAAGTACATGACTTTAGCATGACAACAGTCGTTGTATCATGAAATTAAAGAAATACGCGTGACCGATGCCAAACAAAAATTAATAGAGAAAAGTTCTTTTGTTAAATGCAACAGAGAAAATATATAGATTTTTTTTACACTGTTATAACTTTCATAATTATACGAGGGTTTATTCAGTCTTACAGTACTACTTATTGACTTGATGTCGGGATATAATGTCTATACCTGGCGTGTGTGGGCGATCACGGAGCACGCTGAGTGGTATATTGTCAGCATCACTCTCGCTCTCGCTGCTGTCAGTGTCAATAAAAGCCTTCGATTTAGGCTGCTTTTTGTGTAGTGGCCTTTTCTGCAAAGCGACATGATTGGTTAATTTACGACATATATTGCACTGCAGAAAAAACGGCAAGGAGAACGAGTTCTTTCTAAATTACACCCTATAGACTCATGTATCCTTGTATATTTCCCGGAAATTACGTCAACGACATTAATACTAAAACAAAAATCAATCTATAGCAAACTCGCAATCGACTTACTTCTGATCTGTCTGAAGACTTCTGTAAAGTCTTCGAGTATTTCTTTTTGACTTTGTCGGTAAGTTCTTTAATACTTTTAGCCTTTTGTAATTTAGCCTGATTGGTGTGAGGTTTAGCAACTTTTGCAATTTTCGGTGTTGCGGTCGTCTGCTGTTGACTGGTCGGCTTGTTCTGTTGTTGTGTTAACGGCGTGTAATTTGGTGATGGCTGAGGACTAGGATCACTTAAAAAGATACGTTCACTCCGCCTTCTGAGCCACTCCTCGTCTAAATATATTGGTTTCAACGTCTCCTGATTTTCCAGCTAAAATGACAGCCGATCGATTTTAACCCTGATATACATCATATACGTGTATGTAAGAGAGAGAGAGAGAGAGAGAGAGAGAGAGAGAGTTGAACCGTCTGCATTTCTTTACAAGTATTCAGTTTCAAATTGAAATGTTTATGACACGTCTCTTCTTTCTTGTGTCTGTTATCACGGCATATTCACAAAGGACCTTTCCCATTATACAACATTAATTAGTCATCTAATCAAACGTAGATGTTTCGCTAATATTTTCATTTCGGAAGCAGGTGTTTGAAACCCAAGAGAGCCACACAAATTAGATTCGTAGCCATATTGTATATTATAAAGATGACGACATACCTTTATCTTCTTCTCTTTGTCTTTTTCTTGTTCGTGGAAATTTTGAAGTTGAAAAAGTCTGAAATTTTTGGCTGTCTTGGCAACTATTGTTTCTGCGGATTAAAAAAGAGCAGTTTAGAAATTAAAGTTATATAAATAATTAAACAAAAGAACAACTCAAAAAATAATTAAAGTAAAAATGATTGCACAAATTTAAAAAGGTACATGTATGCATTTTCTTTAAAGCAATGTATCCATATACGAACGAATGTGTTGAATAAGACTTAAACTCTTTAGTTTCATTGATTTTGATCAACTGAGTTTAATCATCATTTATTTTGAAATCCACGCTTTGCATGCCACGCCTGAATAAGTTATATAATTCATACATGTATCTATTTAATTGACACATGAAAAATTATTTCGCCACACAAATTGGGGTTTATGTTTGAATTTTGCATACCATGTTTTCTTATGTTATCTATATATTTTAAACATAACAATGAATTTCGTAACTTTTTATTCCTCAATTTTTCTTGTCTCAAACAAAATTTTATTCACTCCCTTGCAATATCATTGCCTGTTTTATTAATATTTCGTTGTCGTTCAAATGGGTATAGATTCCAAATGTTTAGCGCAGGTCTGTCTAACTCATAAATACTGTCTGTATATACATGTTATTTTAATAAAACAGAAGTTTAAATTTCGTAATTATTTATTACAATTTTTCTTCCTTCGAATAAGATACCGGTATTTTATTCACTCATATGCAATATCATTGCTTACTTTAATTCCTCATACCTTTTAAATGGTTATGAATATAACATGTACTGTTTAACCTCTCTAACTGGAAATTCATATTTTTTGTACCTTACAAAATTTATTGATTTTGCGTTAACGCTTTGCTTTATAAACAGTAAGGAAACTTTCTAAATACCAACATCAATTCATTATAAAATTATAATGATATCGATAATATAGCGATTTATTTATTAATTTAATCGTTATTCCACGAAATTAAGTCTCTACATGTGTATTAATAGACATAAACCTGAAAATGTTTAATAAAATCACGAACATAAGTCCCCATTGATAATAACTGATTGCAAAGTATGTACACTTTAGCTACGGGTGGAAATAAATATTATAAATATTTTAAGACACACTTTCTCCTTCCCTATTATCGGACGGCGAGGAGAGGGGGTGGTTTTAATCAGATAAGTTTTAAGTCTGTTGCATTGGTTACATACCGGTTCCATTTTCGGATTGATCTGGGGTGCATTTTCGAGGTCTTCCCGGTTTTCTCTTCTTGTTGCCGCTATTAGCGGGACTTTGATTTTCATATTTGCTCGTTTTCTCGGAATCTGAAATAATGACGATGAGAAATATCTTATACCAACACCGGTTGCTAAACAACATGAAAACAACACTAATACTTTTTTTCTCTCTCTAACGCAACATTAGAATTCATATTTAATGGCTGTCAACTGCAATCAATTTTTCCTGCTACTGTGGCCTGTTCCCAGCAATAATGGTATTAAGTAATTTAATATGCAACATCGGTTGCCATTTTTTGTTTTTGTAATAAACATTTGATGAGAAATTATGATGCGTCACAGATGCTTCAGAATAAATATTTAATACATTATCGAATCAATATGCTATTTCTAATTTACTATTTTTTTTTACATCTAATTATTACATATTTTAGAAGATTTTTTTTGTTGGTATTATTTGTATTTGTTAAATATTCTCTATCAAGATCACATTAGTTTGACTAGTGTTATATAACATACAAACTACATATCTTCACTGTTATTCTTATGGTGACTCATGAACAACTAAATAAGTAAAATAAATATGCCTATTACGAAAACACTAAATTAAAACAAGAGTTTTCATTTGCTGTCTTAGTGTGTGAATTCGAATAGAATCAAAATATCACTTCTGATGTTACGCAAAAGTTGAAGTTCGTATCAAGTGTAAAAATGCAGTAACTCTAACAGTGTAAACTATTATTCTGATTAATGATAAAAATAAATGAAAATAATATTTAAAAAAGACGCTACCTTTTGATTCATTGTTAGTAGATTCATGCAGTTTAGTAAGTATGGACAGTGATTCAAAATCTACAGTGTCCTTGCTCTCCAAAACGTTTTGAACACCATGCTCGGTCTTACAAAAGTTTGATCGATCCTCCGTTCTCGAATTTTCTTCTTCTTCCTCTCCTTCATCATCACCATCTTCATCTTCGTGCTTTCCGACGGCGAACAAGTCCTTTTCATCACGTCTGCACTCCTTCTGATCTTGATCGCGTTTTTCTTCCCGCCTTTTCTTGTCCTTCTGCTTTTTGTGTGACGTATTGGAGTTCTCATGGAGATCACGAAAGGATGATCTCTCGTGATCTTTTTGATGACTGACGGCGTAATTCGCAAGCATAGATAAGCCATCTTGGTATTTGTGCTTATGTTTCTCCTCTAAAACAAACAACCGAAACATTTTTATCAATACTTGGAAAACTAACCTCTTTGGTTATTTCTAGGCGAAAATTTATAGTACTTACTCTCATGGGAATGTGAACTAGACTTTTTGATCTTTTTGAACATTTTCATTGCGGAGCCAAATAAATTATCTGAAAAATGAAACACAATCGTAATTTACACAAAATATGATCTACACTGTAATTCGCAGTCAATTAAATGTATATGTTAGTATTTCAATGCAGGTCTTATTTTCAAAATTCTTACGTTTCTGAAATGATTTCTTTGTTGATTTAAGTTTTGACTCTTCCGTTTTTAAATGCTTCTTTTTCACTACAATATGAAAAGAGATTATTGTGTATATAAATACATTTAGTGTGTACTAACACACACAAACATAAATAAATAAATAAAATAAAAATAATAAACTTTGAAAAAACGACTACTACCTTTGAATTCCAAAGTCTTATTTGAGGATGTAGCAAATCCGGAGTCTCCAAAGTGGAAATGTTTGTCTGAAAATAAAATTTTCGTAATGAACTTCTGTTCTCAAAAAAGAAAAAAAATATATAAAAACAATGCTGTTGTCTTAACACAACAACAAACCAACTTTATCGCCAAGAAGCTGCCAAAAGCTGCCTACCAAGACTGTCATGTCAAATTTGCTAATCTGTGAATCAGACCGTTTAATAGAGAAGTTTTAAGATTTAATCTGTTTTTTTATTGGAAAATAAGTGATCGAATGCGATTAAGGCTTTTGCACACTTTATGTACTTTGCAGTACAAGGAAGGATGCTCCAAAAATGCACAATTAGTAAAACAAGGTCTGCTGAAGGAAGCCCGTACCCTGGTTCTCGGCGGCGTGACTACCAGATGTACTGCCTTTCCGTTTCATCGTAAACCCAGATTGAGTCTTAAAAAGCGCTGCCATGGCGTTAGCCTTTAGCTTTTTACTAAGTGGCATCTAAAATAGAATATTAATTATCCATAGGTTAGCTCCATCACATGTAACGCAACTCTATACCAACACTTGTATCACGCATTGTCATCATCTCGCGTTAGCGATTAAATATAATGATATCATTTCATGTTCAATATCTTGACGGTTTCTCGTTATTCAACACAGATTTTAATTATAAAAGACAGATTTTTATCGCCTTGCTTAGTTTTCATACGCACCCCAAATCCACCACCTGTTTTCCTAAACACTCTATCCACCAATTCTTCTGCTTGCTTTTTCTTCTTTACCGGGGGTTCTTTTATTTTGGTCTTTTCGCCAGAGCTGTAACAACATTCAAATGACATACACTATTTTCATTTCTCATCATCTTTTTTTACATGGAAACATAATTTTTTTTAATTCACAAAATTTTCTTTATTATATTGGTGCATTATAAACAGTTCAAAACTAGTCACAAATTGTAGTATAAGGACATAACAGAGGCTTGTGAAGAACGCTGGTTTCGGAGGCATAAAAAGTGTTTCATTCTGAAGTCAAACATATCAAACTTGCAGAGAACCAGAAACAGCATGTACATTTGATACACCGTGAGACATGATTGATTAATTATACACCTTTATGGATGCAAGGTCACGAAAAAGACGAATCGATTGTGTAGGAAAACTATTGTTTCACACACACAATGATAAAACGATTTAGAATTAACGCAATCTTTCACTTTACATATCCCCCTGTTTGCCATTTACATCGATTTTCAAAAGTCATGATTTTTTAAAAAATCAGTCTAAGCCAGTAGGCATTATACCTTGAAAAGAATGAAAAAAGGATTGGTTGTTATTGAATTGCTCTGATGAAATACTTAACCAAAGTAACAAAATGGTCCATTAGCCGACTTTACTGCGTCTAATTTTGCACAACTAATTCCAGTAAAATACTGGGAATCTTCTTAATCTGCAGGAGAGCGTCGTTAACAAGAAACACGGAACAATTTGTTTTTGTGGATTCCACTTTCTGTTAAACTAATGATCGAACTTTTTCCATTTATCTGAGAAAGATCAGCTGACGTTCCTCAAAGAATTTATATAATATTTTGGACTTCATTTCCAAAAGAGGAAAGACTAAGCTTCAATGCTTTTTTTTTCAAAGTTTGATACTGACTTGACGTTGTCGTTGGAAGAGCCAGAATGGTGTTGTCTCTTTCTCGGCCGACCTGGTCCCCGCTGTTTATCACTGTAATCAATAATAAAGTGTCATTTTAACCTAGAACATTCCAGTAATCAGGCAATACCACTCCTTATAATGATAGTTTTTAATCATGGTATCTTTTTAATCTATATCAGAATTTCCATCAATACTATGGCAGCATATCAAATTAAAGTCAAAGAATACACAAAATCCGGTTGAAAGTGATTAACCTGTTGAAAGTGATTAAAAATCATAGAGTTTTGTATGTCCTTGGCTTCAATACTCAAAAATGATTTTTTCCAAAGTAAGTCTAATTATTTTAGGGGATTTAATTTTTTACCTGTTTTTGTATTGAAATTCAACATAGATATAAGATATGTAAAAAATGCAAAAATAAGGATGGCCTAATAGAACTTGGTTATAAATTTGTGTTTTCGAAACAATGTGGCCCGTACATAGCTTTTTACAATTTATTTAACTTCTAAGTATTTTATGTCGTAAATCAGCCTTTGTTTTTTTTAAACTAAAATGCCATATCAAATGCAATAGCCTTTACAACATACAGTATTTCTTTCAAGACAATAAAAATATTTCACAAAGATTATTATGTTCCGTTCATGTCTATGAAATGAAAAGATTACATAATCAACATGAAAGTGTGACATACTCAACACGATCTTTTTCCTTGTCGCTTTTCTTTGGTTGGAGTTTTGCGTATAGCTTTTGTTTTTCTTTGTAAAGCCTTTGAAGTTCCGCCAGACGGATTCTCATATCTAGTTCTATAGCATTAATTTCGTCATCTCCTATTTCAAGAAAAGAACCCAGATCTGTTTCTTTGAGTTGTAATGTGTGTGACACAGTAGAACCGAAGCTAATGTTATAATACAGCAAATAAAATTAAAGGCTTTATGGTATTTTAACGAAATAATATTAAACAAAAGAGGAAACAATTCAAAAACAATTGAGAAACATCAACATAATAAAAATACAAATAAAACTAAAGATGAAAGACTTACTGAAAAAATAAAAAAAAAAATAGACTAAGATTCTTGTTATCTTTGTTTTCATACAAGTAATCAATGGATGACGAAACATAAATCGCATTTTCTGTTTTAATTTACGGTTTCATCTTAATGGTTGCCTCTAGGAGGTCTACGTCTACCAAAAATCATTACTAGGTGCAATCAAATTGTGTAGATTTATTTAAAAAGCAATATTCGTGCACTTCAACGATAAAAAAAATGACGTCATGGAAAAGATGTGTACCTTGAGGGATCCGAAGACCAGAAGATGTGTAATAACTCCCTCCCTCAGTTTTACAGTCTGTCTTAGCAGGTGGAAGGGATCTTGTCCTGCTGATTGACTTTTTTCGCACTTGTTTTGCCGCTGGTTTTGGTTCCTTTTTTTCCACACTTTTTGTTTTAGTTGTATCTTTCGTGTTTGTTTTTGTAGGAGATTTTGATTCTGTTTGATCTTTTGCATCCGTCTGCTTAGATTGAGTTTCTTCTTTTTCAGGGGAGGCAAATTTTGCCCGTTGTTCGGCCAAGGCACTTAAAAGTTCTAATCCATCAGCTGCTTGAAGAATCTGAGGATCTAAAAAGGGATTGTAATTGCCATTATCCTGTTCAGCTTTACGTGGCGTTAGATCAGAGTTGGTCTCTTTTTTATCATGGTCATTATTAGTTGAGATTTTATGTAATTGAGATTTTGTGTCAGGTGTCATTTCTACAATTGTCACGTCTCCTATGACAGTCGTGGTGGGGAGTGAAACACTAGCCTGTTGGCTACCAACGTTGTCGGCAGAGCAAGTCATTACGGAGGCCGCTTTTTTAGTCTTAGATTTGGGATCAGTTTCGGGTAATTTTTGAATGCTTTCTGTTTGTACAGCTGTGACTCCTTTCGAGCACACAGTAGGGGGCTCCACAGAAGATAGTTCATTATTCTGATGCACATCTTCAATATTATCCTGAGGGGTGTCCTCGCATTCATTTCCAGGAATCATAGGTGACGTGCCGCGTGACTGGACTAATGACGTCACTGCTTTGACAGCCTGCACCACACTTAAGGTGCATGGAGCATCGGCCACTGCCGCTGTATTGAACGCTGGAGGAAACGCTACTTGATTTGAAGTAGGCCGTACTTTAGCAGCAGGTACTTCTGAAAGAAATTCAAGACATTGCTAATTAAGCATAGATTCTGTGAAAGGTGCTTTGTGTGATCCATTAACCCAGCGGAAGAATATTTCCCTTTTTTTATATATGAATTTTACACTAGAGGGGAAATACGTCCAAAAACTTATTCCCATGTCATATATGACGTTATTTTCTTCTTAAAAAAAACGAGTGTCAAGTTTCCTTCCCCGTTTCGACTGTAAACATTTTTTAATGTCCTTTGAGGAAAATTACACCTGTTAAGATACAGATTATATTAATTTTGGTATATGGTATCAGTTATTTAATCTAAAGCCGTAATTGAAGCTGGCCAATAACAACTATAAAATCACATTGCTATACGAGCTTTGCAAAAATTATTAAAATTTTTAAAAGTCATATTCAAAATATTTTTTGACCTATGGATTTTATGTGGTGTAGGGCCAACGTGTTATCAAAAGATATCAAATTTTTTTCTCTTGTGCTTTCTCTAGACCGATAGATAAACGAATTACAATCACGATCTTTATATCAAACTTGAAAGTCTTTCAGTCTCAACTATTGGATATTATGTATTCTCTATGATATAATGTCTATACCTTCCTTTGCAGCTTCTGGTTTGTCTTTTTCTAGGTCAACATTTGTAGATATTTCTTTTTTAACTTTTGGAGAATCTTTCTCTAACACCTCATCATCACTGACAACTTTTGAAGGCAGAATGGGAACATTTTTCTTGTCAACGATTTGATCGCCTCGTGGTTGGTACTGAAGAAAATATAACAACTGCATTAGTAAACTAGAAACGTTGGTATTTTCAAGTTTATATTAATTTATCTATTTCACGTGGTTGACGGGAAGTCAAAGGGCTATTTCCTGTAGCTGCTAGACCTTAAATGATAATTCATTCATTTTTCGTTTGAAATCATTTACAAAGAAAATCAATGAAAGTTATAGTATTTTTAATATTATAATGAACATCATTACATTAATAGTTTTACCATTGTCTGGAACGCTTGAGGGTACGAGACTCCGAGGGAGTCTGCTGTGCTTCCTATAACCTGTGGTTGCAAAGGAGCTTGTTGAGCAGTAAATATTTGCTGTATCTGAGGTGTATGAGTACCGGGAAAGGCCCACAAGCGATGAGGGTCATACATGTCTGAAAATTTTTTTACTTTTTTTATTATAAAAATTTAGAAAATATAACTTATTCTTTTCTTCTCTATGTTACAAATATATTAGTATAAAAACCAGCCGATTATTTCTTGAATATAATGTTATAAAACTTGGCCAGATATTGGTTTTTAAATATATTCCGTCATTATTACCACCAAGATTTGTTGACGGTATTAAGAGGAGTTGTCCAACTGAATCCTGTATTAGTTTATAGCCTGGAGGAATCGACAAAGGAAGCTGGTTGCCTTCTATCGAGTTGGTAGTTGTTGGTATGCTAGTATTAAGACTGTAGGCTGGAAGCTGTGAAAGCCATGGTGACTGACCGAGTGTAGAATGCCCAGACTGAAGCCATGGTGACGTAAAATGCCTTGCCGACGGATCATCTGCCCATGCTACCCCTGTCCCGTTTGCAGAACCTGATAACAGTTATTCAGAAAACGGTAAAGTAAAAATTTTTTCTACTTTTTTCCAATTTTTATTTTTCATATTTTTCAAACATATATTGTGAATAAGGCACTGTACAACATTTTTGTTTGATATTTTTCTTATGAAACTTGAAATTTAAAAAATGTACCTGTTACAATCAGGTTTGCGGGAAGCTGATTGCGCATGTCATTAATTGATGAACTTGGGGTGCTAGATTTAGACAGTGTCCGTTGACTGGATACTATTTGTACACTGAAATGGAAACAACACTGTTATAAAGAAAACTAATTAAAAATATAAACAAAACAGTTCTATGTTGTTGATAGAGAAAATCAGAATACAGTGTATGATTATGTTCCAAAGTATTGTAAAACTGCATGCTTTAGAATCGAAGCTGAATCAAGTAGTTAAAACATTTCATGTTCTTCCTATAAAATATGCATCTATAACTTAACAATAGAAAATTACTTAAATATTGACAATAAATTGTATGGGAGAAATAAAACTTTGGTCACTTCATTTGTCTTTTTTTTCACTTGAAAAACATATACTTTAGGACAATTATATTTAGACAACTGCTTTCAAAGTTTATACCATTCTCCATTACGCGCAATTGTCTCATTCCCTGCACCATTGTTAAATGAAGTTTCCACTAATGTTTCTGAAACAAGAAATATATTTGCATGATCATTTTCTGACTTTGTTTAAAACGACAGCAAACAGTAATATTGTTGCAACAATTTATCTTTTAGTGTATAAGAATAAACAATCCCGTTGTCTGAAAATTAAATTAGTTTATTCTTTGATTTTAAGATCATAGCAGTAAGTATATCATTCTTTTTCGAATAGCAAAAAACAAAAATAGTTTTTATTTCATTTTTCTAAGAGAAAATATCAATAAATTCCGTTTTGTTTTTGTTCATTATAATGATATGGTTAGCTAGTGAATTATTTTGTTAAAACTACCGACATTTTCATTATTTTTCAAACGTTTAACAATTTTACTTCCATGTATACGTACATCAACCGATATACATACAATGGATAGTATACTTGCTTTACAACCCAACATCAAGTGCTGAATGCATCAAATCAAACGAAGTTCACTAGAATTTGTAATGTTATTGTTATCTTAATTCACAAGGTTTGCAAAATTTCTATGTAATCACCTGAACGGAAAACTGAATGAAACATCATGTCATATGTACAAGGTTTTTGAGTGTAATTCAACACTTACAACAGACCAAAATGGCATACATATAAAGCACTTTAAGAGGCTAAAATCTCAAACCATACATAAATAATTAGTCACCTGGTTTGTTCGTCTTTTTGTCCTCCCGTTTCTGAGCCACTGCTATCCCAATAGGTATATTACTCATTCCTAGAAACAGAATTGCAGAGTTGAAGCAAAAAAAAAGCTCACGTAATTTCCAACCAAACATCCATTTTTAGAGAAAAACGCCGAGGTGAAGCAATTGAACCAAACATGGGGAACGAAAGAAAATACGATCTCGCCGGCACGGAGATCGATTCGACCGACAGAGCTGGAATCTCAAAGCCTACGGTCGTATATATTGATCTTGGAGGACAAAATTCCCCATGCATCTTTCTTGCCTTGACGCTATTCTCCACGTGCTCCAAACATGCCTAATTCAAAATCTCTGTGCATTGATGAATGAAGAGTTTGATATGATCTAAGGCAATGAGCAAAGGTCGTAACTTTTTTTCCCATTTTTTTCTTTGTACTAACTGTATTCATGGAAGGACACACTGGATGCGTCATAACCTGTATTTTT
>WFKH01007768.1:29536359-29563336 GCA_016163765.1 Magallana hongkongensis
CATTAAAAGTTATAGGAACATGATGACATGAATAGCAAAGAAGGCCTCGGTGATCTGAATGTACGAGAAATTTTGTTACTCGTTTTTGACAATATTTTTTCATAATTACAGAATCTTGGTGATACCTGTACTTGAAAAAAGTAACAAATACTAAGATTATCTTAAAAAGACAATGACGTAATGGGATGTAAATAGTTATATACATGAACACATTAATGTCCCACATTTGTTTTGAAAATTGTCTTCTTTGAAACCAATTTCTTTATTTCCCCTGGTAGAAATTGATTGTTTAGGTTTTTCCAACGAAATTTAAATGATCAAATTCACATTCTTTTAACCATCAACATGAACTTATAGTAAAGATTAATAATACCTAAACTCCACTATCAATAGCCCTAATGTATGAATAAGGCAACCCTCTTTTTTAAACATTCTACATACAATTAAAGTTTTCATACAACCATTTTTACATCATTAATGGACAAACACTGTATATCAATTCATAAAAATAGGAAGGGTATTTAGTTTAGTATATTCTTTAGGAAATCTTTTTAAGAAATGCTTCAAATGAGCTCCACTAGATAGGTGTTCTTCAGTGCTTGCATCGTATCACTAAAATATTTATAGAACTACACACAACAGACCACTCTTTCAGAATACGTGAGCAACAGATGCATTCTGTGATGTGTTTAATTCTTTCCTTATAGTCTTCCCTTAAGAAAAAAATCTTTTATTTAAAAAATGTTTCTCTACTTTAAACGATTTCCTTCTCTTCACTAACAAAATTTGTATGAAATATACGATGTCCTTTTCAAAACAAACTGTCGTAAAAACAAGGAAATTATCTCAACTTCTTGTGTCAGTTGATAAAATTTATGATATATTTCAAGCTAATAAGGCACAAAATACGATGTAAATTAATTCTTGCATTGCACATGACACTTTGAGAAATTTCCATTCCATGAAACAAGCCCATTTGTTCGATTTGAATCCCTGACCCAAATACTTTTTTTTTTGAAAATTATATTTGCACGAGATACTGACCAATTCAGCAAATGATATTTTCAAAAGATACATTCTTAAATCCATTAAGATATTTTCCATTATTCACAAAAGTAGCAAATGCAAAGTAGGTACGTTGGTATTTTAAAAATCAGCTTGAGAAGAAACATTGCAACTTGAATAAAGTTAACTTATAAAGCAAGATTGAAGGGATTCGAAACATTGCAATACCGTAACGCTATTTATATAACAGATAACAGTAGTAACAATTTGCCAGCACTAATCATCCTTATCCTATGTAACATTTGTTAAATAATTTATTTCTTTCCTTTATAATTGGAAAAAATTAATGCTGAACTAGTACTTATAATTTCAATTATTGACTGTGTCGCTATTTATTTTTTGTAGTTCAATGTTGCTGTTTTGGTGCTTTATTAGTTAAATATGGCAGTGTGATTTCATGACTTACCTTCAGAGTGAGGTGCGTAGTAGTCCGGAAGTAAAGCTTTCAGGTGATCCGGAATTCCCCCGGTGTTTCCGGCCAGGTAACTGTGCATCATTGGATGCATTGTTGCACCTACAAAAAGAGAAAAGGAAAAATCAAAATGTGTTTGATATAAGATTTTTTAAATTTGATTTTTCTTATTTAAGGAAACGCAATACACATGATTAAGGTTGAGTTTTCTTTTTTATACCAAAAAGCACTAAAATGCGTTATATTAAATAGTGGCTTAAAAAAGTAAGCTGATTGATTCAGCTCACTCGATTATACGGTCAATAACAGTTTATCTGTGTATTTCCCGGGTTATTAAACGCAAATAAAATGCCTCTGAGAGAAATAACCTAAGTTTAGAGCAAAAATGTAGTACAGCATCTTTAATTATAGAATTTGGCAACAGGATTGATGAGTGTAAATGTAATTTTAACATGTTTTTTAATGTCAGAAATAAATATTCTTAATCTTTCTAGATTAAAAAAAAACAAAAAAAAACCCGTTACTTATTTTGTCTGTATGTTTTATATCCTTTTTTTCATACTAATACCATTACATGTATATCGGGCTCATATATTAGTATTTTGCCTATTTAGATAAATGCACGTATCTTTTTAAAAATGTTGATGACAATAAAAAAAAATCATACATCACAATGAATTTAGATCCCCTTAAAAAGATTAAGAAGAAAACACTCTTAAAATATTAAAATGTAGAATTACATTTAATCATAATTTTGGATAATATATCTTTCTTCTCTCTATATTTCTTTATAGAAAACTATATTAAAATTTAAATTCTTATCAATGTATATTTCCTTTTATACACATACTTTACATTGCTTTAGAAAAATATATATAAAATGTATAGTGGAAACAGCATTCACTATACGACAAACATTAAAAGAGTTTACACGAAAGTTGTTCTTTTCAGTCACAAAACTCAATATGCCATAAAACAAGACAAACCATTTTTTTTAATGGAAATCTGATCATGTTTGATTTGATGTGTAAGGTTCGGTTATATCCACCGTGCGAATAAAGCAAGATTGTGAAGACTCAGGGGCAGCTGATATCTAGGATCATGTGCACTGGAGTTTAAAAATATTTTTCTTGGTTTTTTAGTCTTCGCTTAACTGTTTTTCTCTAGTGTATCAGATATATTGAAGAAATATAATCAACGGCACCAATGGAAAAAAAAAATAGTAAAACTACCCCATAGCAACGTTCCACTATAGTTTACATAATGATAAAGATACACTCCAATCTAATAAGAAAAAACATTTTGTACAATCATGCAAACATAATTTGAAGGAGGGAAACTTAATCAAGATATAAATTGTCCAAGTACATGTAGTAAAGAGTCAAAAGTATTTTTCTCGATGAGACTTCCAACATGTCATCAATATCCAATAATAATAACAATGTCATTAAATCTTAAATATTTCCTTCCTTGTTTTCGAAAAACAATTTCCATCTCACACAGGTCAAGAGAATACTTGCAACAGAGTGACGTATACACGACTGCTGAAGGTCATTTATTTTGATTGTCATATTTGTGGGATTGTCATGCTGTGAAATGGAACATGTGTTTTATTTTAAAACCGAAATAAAACGTGGAATGTTTCCATATGCCGGTCCTTGTGGAATTAATGCGCATCAATTATACTTTCTGCTTCAGGTTGTCTAAATGTACATATTATTCACACTGAAATTATGCAAAGTAGAAGGCGCATAGTGTTTATACCATCGCGTTTGTAAAAATATATCAAAATTTAAAAATGGAAAGAACATCCTTATTGTTGTTTTTAAATTAAAATATAATGACTTTAAATCAAATATTGGTCTACAGAGAAAATTTTGCAAATAAAGACCATGTTTTACAACGAATTTTGGTTGATACCATCTTTAATTATGGTTTTTCTCAGATACCATTTATACAAAGATACACATTTGAATACAAGTACTTTGTATTAACTGCACTGTATTCTTTATAGTGTCTCTGCTATAGACAGATTTCATAGAATCTGCCTAATCAAAGAGAACTACTTAATTGTGAGGATGTTGTTTGATGTATTCATCCAACGTAATCGCTTGTTCCAGCTTAATATCGACTCTCTAAAGAATACCCTCAACGAGAGAATGTGTCTTATCTTAAGTCCAAGCCACATGCATTTTATAAAGCAAATTTCTGAAAATTAATGGATCTCTACTGAAGGCTTTGCACAAGGTTTCTATACATTAGCGAATCTACAGCATAGAAAATCAAGTAAACATAGGAGATTTGGGTAAACAGAGAATTCGTGAGATGCCAAACACATTGGGAGCTTCTTCTAAGACTAGCATATAAAAGCTTTGCGTGGTAGTGTTGTTGTAATGTATGAGAAATACTGCACAAATAGTAATGTACGACCGAAACGCCCATTTTCATAATTAAAGCTTACATGTTTTTAACTACAGTCGGGACTTTCGCTGAAATATTTTTCAAAAAAGATGAAGGCATAAATCTAAGAAAGGCAAAAGTGATTGAGCTATTAAATTCTTCAAGAAAAATTGTTTTTAAGAATTTAGATAGTCATCATTTATACATAAATCCACGTTATATATCTTTCAATGATTTTTTTTAAATTGTCATTTATAATAATTTATTTTTCAGGGTTGGGGTATAAAATATTAATTTTCTTAATTTTCATTTTTTTTTTTTTACGAATTTTGATATAAATTTTTTTTTATTCATTCGGTTTATATCTATTTTTTAAAAACTAATTTTTATCTAAAACTAGCTTTTGATTGGTGTAAACCTCTCGACCTTATTTAACATTTTCGCCCCCTTTGCTGGCCTCTCACAGGATTACAATGCTATCGTCCTGCCTGTCAGACGTGGTAAGAAATCAGGTCGACTGCTCTTTGTTAACGCTTCGTTCGACGTAAAAGGCCAAGTTTAATGTTATTGATGACCTATATGTGAACGTGAACGAAGTTGTATGTGTGAATTTTTTGCCAGTAGTGTAAATGTAAATCTTCCTTCTTTATTATTCATCGGGATTTGCAGTTTAAGAAATATCGAACCGAATCAGATATTTTTTAACAAAATGGCGACGTTCGGCTTGCTATATTGACTGTGAGAACTAAATACCGAAGGAGAAATTCAAAATGCTGGTCTTTGTGTGAATTCCACATGTATTGTTCGGCGAATAATATACTACTTGCTTGAGTCTCCGGGGACTCAATTTAAAAGTTTTTACACAATAAAGCGACTCTGTGTTTCTGTCAGGTGATTCCACAGAAACTAATGGATTCAATTTTATTTTCTGTTTGGTAAGTTTTTAACCGACCTGTAAATTTCATAGGGAAAATGTCAATAAAATATTCAATTATATTTGATTTGTTTGGTTTTTTCGGTCATTTTAAAAAATTATCTTGCTGAAAAAAGTTATTCTTATAACGGTCATTGACAGAAATATGTAGTATTAAAAAATGTAGAAGAGAAAAACCCAAAACAATACGCTCAATAAAACACATATAATTATACTACTTATAGACAATCTCTAATGATTATGGCTGTACCATTCTTTTGTGTCTCATCAGTTAGGCATTTTCTTAGTTTGTGAGTAATCTGTTGAATTTTTAAAGAAAAAAATCGTTATTTTTCTTTTTGACTAATGAACATTATTTTTATACTTCACAGTACTGGGGTTAAGATGTTCAATTATTTTTATCGACAAACATCTTATTTTTAATTATTTGTAGAAAATTAGCAATTGAAATAATTATTGAACATTATAATGATATACACGATCAACACTGCATGCATCAAGAATTCAAGTGTATGGTATTAGATATAAGATTTTTATTTATTTTTTTTTAAAAACGATAAAAATTAAATATCTTTATTAAGTAATAATATTCGTAGCAAATATTTTCCTGTAGAACAATGTTCAGCAAGTACCGACTATTTACAAATCAATTAACATTATTATTTTTAAACTCATTATTATTCAAACACATAACAAACTACTTCAAGTATAAAAAAAAAATGTCACTAAAACATGCATTCATAAAAATTTATATCCATATATAAATTCTCTAACCTCTTTTTCTTTAACTGCCCGAACAGAAAATGTAGTTGTTAGAGAAAAGCCGAGATACACACACGAGCCAGGTTTTCACATATCTCTATATTAAATTGTAAACTAATCCGCAGAGATTAGGATTACAATACAAGGAAGAACATAAATATATCAGTCTCCGTTTTGTCGGCTTGATACACAGTGACCATACGACGCGAGGAAGAAGAGAAAACTACCGTGGAAATGTATATTTTCACAAAACATACAGCCATACAGCTTATGGATTCCAAAACATGTAAATAAAATTCACTATCAGATGGCGGGAGAACAATATGAAACTCGTGTTTTGCAAATGAAACGTAATAGCATTATTGGAGAATGGGGCAAGTAATAAACCATTACAGAAAAGAAATACTACTAGCCTACAGTATTTTGTTTCTGATTATTATGTTCGATTTTTATTTGTGAATTTTGACAAAGATTTGATGTTCCGATTATTGTTATGTTAAACACTTTTGCCTAAACAAGTACAGAAGTTAAATCATTACTCGTTCTGGAAGCGCACTAACATTTAAGGCAGAAACTGAATATATGCTAAAATTTACCTAATTTAATTGATTTCTGTTAGGAAAATATTCATAAAGAAAAATTTGAATAAAGCCGATATTGAACATTGAAAATGCGTGGTTGGGTTTCGCTAATTGTATTCTATTCATCATACTTGTTTGCTAAATGTTAAAAATGTCACTCTTTCATGTGAACATTAAATATCATTCTTCCTGTGACATCTTCAAAATTATTATTTTTCTAAAAGAGAATATGACATTATGGAAACACAAAGTACTTCATGAAGGTTTTATGTATTGGTATTAAATAGTAAATGGCGATATGAGGGAGGTATCTAATGATCTTATAATTGGAAAATATGCTTCTAAACACTGTAGTTAATCAGTTCTGGGACGAATATGAGACATTCTGTAGGAAATTATTTGTGTCCCTAATAGTTGACAGACTTTTTCTATCTTATTTGTTTCACTTGGATCATCTAAAAGTCTGAGTAAAAGGGTTGGGGTATCTTAAAAAAATGATATAAGAGAGAGAGAGAGAGAGAGAGAGAGAGAGAGAGGTTGCGAAAAAGAACAAAGTTTACAGGAGAGGTACAGAGAGATGAATTGATTTTTTGGGTCCTCTTCTTTGGGATACACTATGTATACACATCATATAAAGATTATTGATTTCCTGTGAAGAAAACAAAAATAAAAGACAAAATATTTTACATATGTATTGCTTTAATTGGGTACATGCAGAGAAAAACAACACGAATAAACGAAAACATATGTCATTAAGGTGTATCGTATCCCTATTCGTATGAAAATGTGAGAAACTGTTTAAGTCTATACTATTGATATTAAAAATTCACTGCGCACGATACCACAGTATAATCTTGTTTTGGAGGAAAACCCCAAGCTATAATATCCGATGCGTGTGTTATATCAAAATTTACTTCTTCATTACAGATCTTCTATTAATGTTTACGTCATTGACTCTACATATCCAATGGCTTATGATATGTTTGTTAAAATTGCCAGGATTTGGGGAAAGTTTACTCCTTCTACATGCATTAATTGCTTTCTGATTTATTTTTTAAAAATCATGGGAGCGACGAGAATGTGTGTCAATCTTTGTAAAATGTTTCAGTTAATGTGTCCTAATATGGAGAAAAATATTTAGAATCAAAAGTAACGAATGTGTTTCTATATCCCCTTTCCATTAGTTCGTTCTCTTTATGCAAGTACATGATCCGAGTACCTAGATAATTGGTTACTTAACTCGCGTTTTAAAATATGATTTTTTTTTCACAGTTATATCTTTTCACATCAAGTATTGATAGTACAAATGATATAAATAATTTATATACTGTATTGTTGTTTTTCCCTAATCCTTCCTGTTAAAGATAACGGCAATGTTAAATTCCAAATATATCATGGTACGCAAACCCATAAATAAATATAAAAGAAAAAGAAAAAAAGAGAAGACATGATTTTATAGTATGAGTAAACAAAGTCAGAAATTTGGAAGGTTTGTGAAGATTATAAAAGTTCATCTGTGTAGAAAGCAGCTGTTTTCTTGGTTGTGTTTGAACTACATGTTTGTGAGTTTGAACGTTAAACACGGGCACGAAAATATGTTTCAAATTTATTTTCAAGCAGACACATGATAAAAAGGCCACCCGCTAGGATGCGGGGCAAACTTGGATCACCGTGAAGCCACAAGAGCACACATTTTTATAAATTCTACCTGTAATTTCCATAATGAATCAAAAAGTACTAAAGTTAATACCGAAAAGGGAAATGTCATGAACATACTTGTCAACCCAATAGAAAAAATGTTTCTACAGAGGATATAATACATTAGCAGTTTATTGTATATATATAAAATTAATTCATATTTAAAAATCATAATATACATCATACAAAAATACGACAATATGTATGCATTTTGCAAACTATATATCAACTAGAATTAACACATGCAGATGTTTTCTATGTGACATCTCGGAATATTACTAGCAATAATGGGAGCTATCAGAGATTATACCACTAAATTTCAGGAAATTAGACTGATAACATTTTATCTGAAAATGTTCTATAAGCAAAAGTGTAGAGCTTGAAAAAACGAAATTTGGGTTTCATATTGGATGCTTATTGATCGCTAGACCAATGCAGAGCTTTAAATCTTATAGTAAAGAAAAGATCCCAGATTCATACGGTCATTTTTGAATTGATTTACAAGCTGTCACAACAGTGTGAGGAGATTTTCGAAGAAACATTTCAATATCAAGTCCACGGCCAACTTTCATAAGAAAAGATGCATAAATATTCCAGCGTTCCATCGTTCGACCTTTTTACCGACTTTTTATTTGTAGGATTAAAGTTCGGATTTCCGACCTTGCCTATCGAAAAATGATTTTTTGTTCAAATCATCGTCAAAGGATTAACAGTTAATATGTTCTTCACATGTGACTTGAAAACAGATGGCATTGTTTAATATCAAATCATTGTTTCAGTACATTTACTACATTTTACAAGAAAAGAGTTCATATGCTTGTGGTAGCAGAAAACGAGTATTTAAGGACATACCTTGAGGGCCTAAAGTAACTCCTGCAGGGTGGAAATATCTGTGGAAGTCACTGGAGGTGGAGGGGGTCGTAGACACTCGATTGAGGTCCTGAACACACCCTCCCCCTCCCACAGACGCTGACCTCCCAGAGTCGCTAAAGTTACTCCCATTGTAAGGGGTAATATTTCCATTTAAGATCCGTGCTCTATCCAATGAGAAATCTACGGGAGCGTCCATGATTGAATCAAAAAGACAATAATAATATCCTGTAGGGAACTGGTATTCATATTTTCCCAAATCACTTTCTTGAACTGAAACAGTGCATGCTATCTGGAAAAGAAGAAAACACACGCTTTAATGGTATTTTGGTTATGCGTCAGACAGTTGGTCTGCATTTCATAATCTCCCTATTTACCTGAATAAATTCAAGCACGCTTACGTAATCAATTTCTTTCCATTTTAATTTAAAACTGCATCCTTATGTATAATTTTGGAGCTTAATAAAACAAAATATCGACTGTACACCGCTTTGGGTTTTTATACACTGTTGAGTTTATACAAAAGAGTGTCTGTGAAATCGCACACAAGGTTTGTGGCTACCCTAGGTCTGTCGCATGACAAGCTATCTCAACCATAGAAACTTTGGCGGTTTTATCTATCATTTTCAACATAACCTAGTTTTTCACAGCACACAGGTTTATTTGCATGAGGGTATAGTGCACCAGAGAATATATTGAGCGTTTAAATGACTATATATCGGTATTAGTTTGCATCACGCTATTGTAATTATTTAAAATTTACATTTCTTTTTCCTTAACTTATACCTCCACTTGTGAAACCTCGTTTTAAAATTCCGGTTTTTCTACTTCCTACATCTTCCTAACCTAAGGCTAATATTAGTTCTTCTTTTTAAGTTTTATAAGTTTTCAAGGAATATTTCTATTAATATTTCTCTTCTTTTTTTATTAGCTGGAAAATGGTTTATTCTGTTCAGCTATGAATGGACTAGCCAGTTACACAAACACAGAAAAATCCCGCTGTCTATTCAGAGAAAAATGGCAAACGCGTTCTTTAATCATGTTTATCAGAAAAACCAAAAATGACCATGTCACTCTTGAAAACGGGATTCAATGAGAGGGTTGTGGAATTTGTGTCCAATTAATTTCCGGGTGATTAAAAATTTGTACACCGCAAGGAAACAGCTACTCAAACTGCCATATCAATAAATTCCATGATTATTCATGTACGGTTTCAACAATTTTCATTTTTTGTCTTTCAGTTTTGAAAGATTTTTTATAATGATAAAAACATATTTCAAAATCCGGTTTCGGAAAATACGTAAGTACACCCGACATGTTTTTATCATTTATTTTTTTTTTTCCTTTGAATATCAATTGGTCGAACCGATGATAATTTTGTCATTAAAATTAACATATTTTATGTTTATGAATAAATATCACAAGATTACCAAATATTTTTTTAAAACTCTGAAATTAGATCTTTCCACCATTAAAATGACCTATGGATTCGGCTCAACTAAAGGCGGCATTTAAAATATTACCCAAATCTCCCCCTTTTTAAAAAAAAAATATTTCGTTGTAACATGTTTCTTCCTCTCCTTTTTTTACTGTTTTAAAAAAATTGATGACCGTTTTTTACAGCTAGACCGTAGTCGGTTTTTTCCTAATACAGTTGTTTACATTCCTTCGTCGCAAATAATTACACATGATTCATCCATAAACCAGGGGATGTCATAAGTAAACTAATTGTTTAATCGTAGGAAAACTCATTTCTTACCCTTTTCTCGAAGATTTCCTAACCGTTAAAATCCATTTCAATCCTTTAGCGAGTGTTTTCTAGTGTCTGCATATACTGCGCCTGTACAACGCGATAACGATTTTATCATACACATTCGACGCGGTTTACTAAGCAAGGCACATTGAATTATTGTTGGTACGGGGTTGTCTCTCGCCAAGAATGTTAGCTGCGATTTGATTGGTCGATTGTAAATCCCCTGTGGACACATATATCTGTTCTCGTTTTACATACGTGTTTTCTGTGTTCCCCGGTAAACAAATACCAGCGTTGGAAGAGGAAAAGAAACTCTGAAAGCGCTCCCCCCGAAAGGAGGGTATTGTGCAAATCAAATTGGGACGCATATGGTCGTATTTTTTAACGATTCATTTACTCTGGATTTATGTGTAGGATTTTTGTGTTTTAATGGAGTTTCTGCAAGGCATAACTATCGCAAACACCATCATTCAATGGTGACCTCGTTTTACTTATAATCTATATACTTTGGGGATCTAGAGACTGTTTATTTATATTACAATCACGTGGAGTGCTGTATGGGTAATTCATGATGGACAAACGCCACTGCGGATCTGATCTCTTTAAATCAATGGAGAGTATTAAATTTGCCCGGCACTGTCGTTTGTAATTGAAAGTTGAGAGTTTTTGTACTAAAACGCGATCTGAAAACCGAGCGATAGCAGGCCTCGCCACTTGTTATGCGGGTGAAACCAGCGGTCAGGGATATTTTACCGTGTGAGTGTTATTGTGCTTTTCCGCGGAACCGTGTGCGATTTTATATTAACAATTTGTTTTATATTTAGCGATCTGTTGGCCTTAAATACGTAAGTATTTTAATATTTGGTTCACAAAGAAAAATTAAACCATTGCTTACATGCTCTGCATTTTTTGTATGAAAAAAATTATGTTAATTGTATTATTGTGTTTTTAGCTCAAAACGCATCCAATCAACAAATCTTTTATCTAATTATTAATTATTAAAAAATATTCAATTTTTCATTTTTATTACAGCTATTTGAATGTTTTTATTTAAATATTTTGTTTTATTTAATTAAAATAAATTAAGTTTATCGGGTGCTTTATGAGTGACATAAATTTCATGGAAATATTCATGAAATTAAATATCAAATATATATGTACATTTAAACATGATTTCAAAAAATAAAAAAATCATATATTAAAATGGTCTTTATATCACTTTTTTATATAAACAAATATTGGTTTATATTTATAAAAAAAACAGGATTTATTACGTGAACAACTTTTGAAAAAAAGTTTAGAATTTGATGTTGTTTACTCTTGAAATCTTTTATGAGGAGGAGTGAAATTGATATACTGCGGGTTAAAAAAGAAAGATATCACTATTATGTTATTTTAAATCTTTTTTTTTTTTTTTTTTTTTTGAATGATGGGCAATTTTTGTTATCTAGTTTAAAAGTATTTGTTTTTTATAATCCAAATCCCGGCACCCTTCACAAAAGTTGAAACGACAACAATTCGTCGTGTACATTGTGGAGTACAAATCGGTTGCAATTCCATCGAAAACATGCAGCAAGAAATTAGGTGTGGAAAAATAGTGGTCATTGAAACACTGCCTGTGATCGATGCCTGCTTCCATTTCAAGATACGGTTTACATAAAGATCAATAAAAGGATTTGATGGACCCACGTCCGTCTTTGTACGCTGCAAACGCAGGGATATGTGAATGAAAGCCAGACAGATGGACCGAGAGCTATAGAGATAAAAATATGTGGGGGTGAATATTGGATGCATTAACAAAATTCCTCTCCAGACAGAGTATTTCTTGCGTCTGTTAATATAATATGCGAGGTTTTTTATCCTGATTTCCCCCCTAGAAATACCACGAGACGGAAGAACAACTTCAATGTGTACAATTATTGCAAGAAAAAATTATTGTAAAAAACGATGTCGCCAATTAACTGTTAGAAAAAAATATTGTGTTTGCTGAAAATTTACTTAAAATTTCAAAATATTCTGTCGAAATTACAGTTAAACATTAAACCGCTTATTACAAACCGTTGCTTTGGAATATTCAAAGAGAACGCTTATTAAATGATATGTCACAAATTATTTCTAATTCATAAGTCGTATATGTAGAGCAAGGAATATTTTTTTAATTGTTTGCAACTTAAACATGAAATATTTAAAGTATTTTATAATTGTATATCAGCGTAACAGAATACACACACAATTCAAATTAATTAAGTTATGTAACTGTTTAAGTTTGAGGATGTAAGGATAAAAAGTTTGTTAAAAATATGTACATGTATGTCGTTATCGGCTAATTTAGTACACCAATATTTAACTCACTGGCAGTTAACTGGACATAAATTACGCAATAGGTATGATGCATATAGTACTTATTTAAGAGTTAAAAACACACATGTTGTTTTTGTTTCACATGACCCCTCCTGCAATCAAAGTTTAGGGGGTTTTGTTACATACTGTATTCCTTTATTTTTGCTGTAGTTCTGATGACAAAACGATTCAATGTGCTACGATTTAAACCCTTTGGTTTGCATTTATACATATCTTTAAGAATGAAAGTATTTTTATTTTCATACTTTTTTCTATATTATTTATTGCTTAAATAAAATGTAACAACCGATTTTGCGTATTGTAGTTATACAACCATTCTATGTCATGCCTTGAATTAAAAAAAAAAAATACATGGCACTGTGCTTCAATTACAGCACCTTTAATTCGTAATCGTATGAAATTGAAGAAATACTTTTAACTAGTTGGGTTTTTTTTTCTGAATGGCCTTTCTTTATATCCTTTTTTCGCTTTCTGTTGGTGAAAAGAAACATAAAACACAGAATTAAATGAAAGTTAGTTAGAAATGAAAATGCGAAATTAATTCATGGTAGATTATCAGGGTAAATGTTATATCCATCTTCAATTGTATTATTGGAGATCTACACATTACTGTTCATTGACTCTAATAATGATAATAAGATAAAATGTTATTATATTTGTACCAATTTTATACATCATTCTCGAGTTTTCCTAGTTTGTCGCATTGTGATAAAAATATTGTAAAGAAAAAGTACATTTTGTATTTCATAAAAGTTGAATGACGGCACGTTAAATTTTGTTATTTATTTATATCTCCAAGATATTTTTTTTTTACTGTTTAAAGCATTGCTTTTTATGAAATATGTTTCATTAGTTTTAAAATCAAAACACGCGAATTACACACTATTAATGGTTGAAGTTTTTTTTTTAATCTACAAGGAATATGAATTATATGGATTTTAGATTGGTATTCATTTCTCATATTCGATTTTAGAGTTTCAAATTTTGTGATTTTAAATATATTTGGGGTTTTTTTTTAACTTGCCCAACCAGTTCATTTTTGTGATCGTTAATTTGTATCTTGACAACGAGAAAATTGAATCGGTCGATATAACATTGATATTTAATGGGCATGCCTATCCGTAATTATCCTTCAATAAAAACTACAGTATGCTACGCTGAATAATCAGTCAATTTGTTATTCATTGTGCAAGTCACAAAATTAGTTCATTACATGAGATTCAGAAACCGTATTACAATAAACTTAGATCTACATTTCCTATTTTAAATTTTACCTATTCATTCTTTATTCACTTGAGAGGCATTAAAGCGCATCAATATTTACATATGATAACATTTCAAACTTGCAAGCAAGTGGTCCTGGAGACTAGACAATAGTCCTAAGAAATGAACAATTCACTCAGTAATATTAAATTTCCGAAAATAAGACTTGATATAATTATACAAATAAAAGAGCTACAGAGGACTGTCACGTGGGAAGAAAACTGAAACTCATCTGACAAGTTATACATTTTCTCGAGTTCCTGGCAGTGTTGTCATAACGACCTGTCTCAATAGTGCTCAGAGTACACTGCATATACAAAAAAAAAATCCCCAAAAATAATACAAACCGAAAAAAAAAATATAAAAAACAACTTCCTAAGTTGCCTATACTTGTTAGTACTGTACTTAATATTTGTTTCGGTATCTGTATAAACCGTTATTTATTATCGGGTTTTCATTAGGTTGATCACAATAAATAACTGTAGAGATGTATTTTTTAATATTTACATGAAATAAATAGAACTTAAATTATTTGCTATCTAGTTAATAGATATTATTGATATCAACAAAACAGGCGGTGCAACGTTATAACAATTTTAAATATATTTGGATCTGCGTATACAGTTAGGAAATAATTCCAATTGCTGAACATGGTTTCTAAGCATTTTTTTTTTAAATTTGAGGAAGTCAAAATGCATGAAAAGCATGAGAATTTAAATACAGCTGCAATAAATTTTAAAATATTTGATAGCAAACATACGATAATAAAATATTGGAAAGGCCACTAAGAGCGTGAAAAATATTACTCATACAATGAAAGCCACTCGAATTATGATTCACTGTAAATTTTCAATGTACATGGATAATGTCAGATGAGATTAGGAGAATAATTTAAGGGAAAAGGTATTTGTACGACTATTTCTTTTCAAAAATACCCCTAATATGTCTACAAGAGAACAGAAGATAAAGTTCAGAATATTAATATAAACATATTCTAAGTTTTATTGCATGCATTTAGGTGTAATAATAAACGATGCGCAGAGAATATTTCGTGATATTAATCTACAGAATTATGAAAACTTGTCAATAATAGTTCATGATTAACATGGCGATTGGTGAATCTTGAGCGAGAGCCATCTACCGGACGTGAGTTTTTCATCTTTCAAAATATGGACGGTAAACGTAATCTGTTTCATAAGTATAGATCCTAACTTGTCTATTACAATTGTTTGTTCACATGTTTTGTTCTTTGTGGGATCCTTTTCTCTAAACATAGTACCCCGGTATATTTTTTCCGTGCAATTTTAAGATCTTAATATAAACTTCCACGATGTAATAGGGAAGTTAAATATTTGTGTACATGATTAGCAAAATAAGTTTACGTGTTTTGATTTGTTTACAGAGAAATTTACATAAGAATGAGAGAATGAAATAAAAAAGGAAATTGCGTTTAGTTTGTTTTAGTGTAGACGGAATATAGCACACAGGTAACAAAAAATATGTGTATGTAAGCTTTTTGGGCCCTGCTAGCTCATGTTTGAATAAGAACAATTGGTGGATTTCAATCTCTTGGGTACACTGACAACTATCCGATATCGGTTTGCTTTGAAATCTTCTTTCTGAGCAATGTCTCAAGCAAACGAACTGCAAAGAAAAGAAAAAAATGTATTACGTGTTTTTTTTTTTAAATTGTTCAATTGTTTTATGGCCATTTCAAATGAAACTTATTTTAAAACTGCAGATTAAAAAACAAAAGAAACCCGTAAACACTGCATGTCCTCCACACTATTTTGGGGAAACATTAATTTTCAGAAAGATGTTTTACAGGCTCTGAAGGGTGAAAGTTGATGCATTCCAGATACACATAATGTAAAGTTGGTCTATAATTTTACAAAATTTTATAGCGCTCATTCTAAGAAATGAATTAACTCTGACTTTGATACAACCATAAATTGAGGGTTAATGGGAAGGTGGAAATTGTATTTTGGTAACAATGTTTGTCGAACCATCATTTCAATTAAGATCTTTTTTGTGTGTTGGCTGAACATTACAAAGAGCTGACTGACATAGATTCTAGAAGTTTGGAATTAAGAAGAGGAACGTAACGTGGTGGAAGATATTCAACAATACTTGTCAACCATTGACAAGATATGAATACATTTGTATTATTATCTAGATTTTTTATTTTCAAATTTCTATGCTAATTGTGCCACATCATATCAAAAGAAACCCGCTAAGCATATTTTAAAAGCATTTCTATAGACCTTCTAAAAAATTATGTTCCACAAGTCAACAATTTGATCATGAGATTCCAATTACTGCATGAGAGATACGATTTATTTTATTAGAGTACCCATATAGAGTCAGTTAATATAAATGCATGACAATTACGTTAACCCGAATTGGGTTTTTTCAATTTTAAATATGTATAACCATATATGATTATATGATTTAGATTACTAGTATACGATATAAAAATGTGATTGCCAACATAGCGTTAGATAGCACATAAGCTAAATAAAAAGATCATGGTCTGTAAAAGAAAAAATGCATTTTATGAGCTGTATATACATACATACAAACACTCACACACAAGTGTAAGGATTGAAAGGAATTTACTCGTAATGTTGATCGATTCACATGGAAATGAAATATGCAAAGACCATTGTCGTTAGAGTAATCTTGATTGGATTAATTTTACTAGTGAACTTAGTCTCAAAGATGTAATTGGTTCGTAAAGGGAAATGAAACATTTTTAAAACTTTATTCTGTATATCAACTTTCACAAACATAATGTAAGGTTAATTTTACATGGATTATAAAACAACTTTAAGATGCATGCATAAGAGGCAAAGAATTCCTTCCTCATTCAATTAATAACTGTCTGCATAAATTCAATTATTGTAATAATGTTGGCATTAATCATGCTAATTAATTGACTATATACGTTGGTGAATGCATACAAAACTAAACGTCTTTTCTTATTTCTATATCCGTGCAACAAATCCATTTGTTAAAAAATAATGATTTGACAACTTAAGAATTTTTCAATGAAAAAAAAACAACAACACCATTCATGACCAATAGTTAGAATCTGATGCTAATAAATAATCCTATTGCAAATTAAAAGATCATTACCTTAAATGTCATCATGAGGGAATATTCTTCCTTTTAACATTTTCAATGGGTGTAAAATTGCCCGACTTTGACATGATTTATAGGCAATTTACGACCAGAAAATTCGTTAATTCTCTTTCAACATGTCCGGTTCCCTTTTGCTCTGCAATGAAATATTTTACAAAGTTCTAGAAAATAGATGGATAAATAACTTGTTTTTCAGATATATTTGCATACATGTTTCATATTATTTAAAAAAATCACAAAAAAATACATAAAATAGCAGATGTGAATAAAAATAAATATATGTTTTATGTTTCATCTAGCACAAATGCAAGATAATGCCTGTGCGATTCAAGTTTTTAAATAAGATTCCCATCTGGAGTATACTCGGAAGGTTGGTCTTAATCTCTGAATGTTATTTGATACAATAAAGTTGACACCAAGCAGTAACTAACGAACAGATGCATGAATACACTGGCCCATGCCACACTTGATTTATGGGCCCTAAGATTTACTCCACCAGAGTGACGTTGAGAACATACTTTTGGTTCTGTATACAATAGTATATTTATAAGGTACTGGGTTGGTTTTGAATTCAATTGTTGTTTCTTTTTTTTTTTTAAAAAGGGCTCCGTTAAATTACCTTAATAAAGTAGTTAGTACTATTAAGAACAAAGCCAACTCAAACGTAGTTGCAATTTATAATAATAGAATCATATGATAATTTTCAATTTTCCTGTTAATTCAACTGAGTTTCAATAAACACTTGTGTTTGCAAATACAGTATCTGTTTGCCAAATGTAGATTTCTTAAAACACGAGGATATTTGTGTCCAAAAATCTTGTTCTTTGCATGATTGAAGTTTTAATTTACATTTCATGTTAAAGGTATCTAAAAAGACCAGGAAAATGCATGGGTATTGTTTAGAGTTGCATTGAAATATTTGTCTAATTCAGCTTAGCAGGTTTATTATTTTACATTTTCATACCACGGGCAATGTAAAGAATGTTCTCCGTCTAAATAATTCATGAAAAAGATGACTGTTTTGTTTTGAACCTACCTAACAATCTGTGCTCCATATTGTTTGTACCTAGTCGCATCCACATTATTTTCCCTTTATCAAAGTTTTCTATCTAAATCTGAACAAACATAACATAGTATTTGGTAAATTTACAATGCAAAAAAGGTTATATTTACACACAAATTTATATCTTATGTAGTATATACGTCTTATGATAGATGGTAAATGTTTTATTCTGTTGCAGAAATACTAGTAGTTTCTTCTTAATAATGCATCAGTGCATCTTGAGGTTATCCTGTATCTCTATGAAAGATCACAATGAAGGCCTGATTTTTTTTTTTTCTTTCTCATAAAATTTTTATTCACGTTTCATAATTATAACTTTCTACTTTCTACAACAAAAAAGCAAATGTTACTTAGATAAAAACGCATTTGCTGCGTTGTTGTGCGATTGCTGTTAGTTTCCATTGTATGTACTTTAGGGAATTATTTATTTAGGCCCCAGTTCTGTAAGTTTCTTAATTTCAAGAATATTTCTATACTATTTTTTCTATGTCAAATGCTCATGGTTTGCATCTTTTTTTTTTTATAATTTTTTTTTTATTTATTTTCATTTTTTAATTATTTTTTGCTTTCCGTCTTGTTTGATTAATTATATATTCGTCAAATGTTTTACGAAACACTACACCACTGTAATTATTTCTGAAAGCAAAATATTTGATCGCCATTCATGGAATCAGTTCGGATGGTTGGTTGAATAAATTACATGGAATATGCCAATAGTGGACTGAATATTTACTTTGTATGTTGATAAAAAGAAGGAAATTGGTTGGTCTTAGCATTTTATATAGCAGAGAGTAAAGAGGGAGGAAATGGAAAATTATATATATATATATTTTTTGAAAATGAGATCTTTTGTGTAATATTATTATTTTGGAAACATTTAGTTTTAAAAGTTTATAATTTTCAAGTTACAGCAAAAAATATACGTTCAGATCTTTTTTTCATCTAGATAAAAAAATGTCGACAGCTGTCGCCAACTACTGAAAACAAGTGTTGTTTGAAAGATAAAACATTTGACATTTGTTGAGGGTGGATTGCGGGAACGACGCCTTAGTTAGCCTTCAATACTGATTTTTTTTAGAAATGACTATGCAATTAGGCCTGTAGCAGCAAGTTCGGGGGCTCGATTGCATCATATTTTTTCTGACAACAGAGTATGTAAAAATAAGACTAATCGTCCAAAAATGAAGGAGGCAGTATTGGCATGCATATATACTACATAAGTATCATATTTCTATAACTAAAAAATGTCATATACTGTAAATATTGAATTCAAATCAGTTACATATTGAATGTTTCAACAATATCATTTTGCAAAAGATATCTTGAACAGATATTCCACTTCGTAATTTAAAAAAAAAAATTGAATAATCAAAGCTCCTGAATGTTGTTGGGAATACCATCTCTCTCAAGTAAACAAAAAGATCTCTCTTTCGAGATATTCAGCAGCATTAACTGTTCAAGAAAAAAAAAACCTGCTAATTAAAATGAAGTCACCACGTCGAAAGCTACAAAAATTCACTGTCAGTTTGAAATATTTTACATGTGTCTTTTCGGATTGGTTTTTTTTCCCATATCATTAATATTCATGTATATATACACTGTACATGTACATAGTATATAGGCTGCATATTATAATACAGGAAGAGGACAGCATACATAGGAAATTCAAAAATGTATCTCGTTTTCTTCCGTTTAAAGTCCATTTAATTATTTTTGAACTGTAAATTTCAGTCTAAATTCCGTATATTAAAATTGTAGGTTGATGTCAGGTGGTTTAGAAATTTAAAAAAGACTTACTTGCATACATATTCATTGGAGAAAAAATGTACAGATATAATAATATTATATGTCTAAAATTTGATTTCATATATTATTGTCATAAACACATAATCATATCCCACACACTTACACACAAAAACAACAAATCTGTTTGTTTTCTGGGTTGGTTTTTTTGTGTGTGTGTATATAATCAATAATGTGAACTTGCGTTGACATCTGTTGAATGTGTATTTTGTTTGAATACGATATTTTTTTTTACAAATTCCTTTTGCATGAACACCCATCTTGTAGCCTCCAGTGTATTTTTTTCTATGTCGACATAACAATTTGGGAGGGCTTTGGGCCTGATTATGCGTGAATTCTGAAAAGAGGACACTCTGTTTGCTCTTTACATTATAATGAACATGGAATAAAGTGCGAAATGGCGTGATATCCCAAATTCAGACAGATATGTTTTGGATGCATATTTGTATTCAAACTTTTAAAATTGCCTATACGTAGTATTACAATTAGCAAACGTTCATATCCAACTAATGTCAACTTATGACTCTTTGGATCCTCCAATCTTAGCGATAATGATAATAAATTTATTTTTTATATGGTTCAAAAATTCATCTTCGAGAGCAAACGATTTTAGGGTACTTAGTGTATCTTTGATTTTTTTTCTACCCAATGATCCTTTCTTTAAAATGTAAAAAGCATATCGCATTTATTTATACATAGGTGTTTTATATAGGTTTTTTAAAGTAGTACTTTGTATTTAACAAATTGTATTGTTTTCTTTAGTATTACATGTAGATATACGCTCGTGGGATAAGCTTACTAGTAAATATTGCATATGTAATATAATTCCAACTCTCTAATCATCATGCACATGTCAAACTGTGTTTTTTTTCTTCCATCTTTTGATTGATACATTTTGAATGGTTTTTTCCCTTTATGTAAGCTTTCTGGATTTTTTTTCTTTATGTAAATTGCACCTCTCTTATTTCTCTTTCTTACAAGAGGGATTTGTATAAGCCTTTTGCCTTGTTTCCCAATCTTATTGTACATTTTGTTAATTATTTGTACCTGCTATTGATAAACTTAATAAATATTGTTTAAAGTTCAGATTCAAATAATTAGAAAATAGTAAAAAAATATATCTTATAGTTAAGCCCCCATTTGTTAATCTTTTAAAAGCGATCGAAAATGGGCATGGAATAAGTTAAAATAAAATAAAATAACTTTTCACATTCAGTGTCCAAAAAGTCGATGTTCTTTATTATTTTCAAAGTAAAGTAAAAAATCTAAACATGATGTTGTAAATAAATTTATTTAATTTAGAGTTATAATTTTAGAATTTTTAGTAAGTATACACAGATTTTATTTACTATTAAGGTATTTGCATGTCCCATTTGTAAGAATTATGGATGTTGAAAAAGCATCTGTCATTTTTCCCCTACTCTATCTTTCAATCTTTCTTTTGGATTTTTTTTTTATTAAACAAATGTCATGTAGCATTAGGATAACAAGGTATGTAACACACAATTGCTGATCCTTTATTCAACGAACGATAAACTAAGAGTAAGTCCAAATACACGCAATGCAACCATCGGCCCCTCTGACATGTTTATGGTTCGGTTTTTGCTTTTAAAGTGGCGAATAATCGCTATATTTCAACGCAGTTTTATTGATTAGCAATACGAAAAAAAAAATTGAAGTCAATTCAAGTACAACATACAGCATTTACCAGTGCTGAAGACCGATAGAAGAACTTAGAACAATCGTTTGGTGTATTAACGTCATAATCTCTAGCTATGGCGATCCATAAATCTGCCAGGAATTTTAAGTGAAATGTGTTGTGATGTCGTGAATGTATTATTCGAAATCTTCCATTTTGATGTATGTTGCCATTCACGTTCACATAAGGAGTAAAACTTGTCCACTGGTTTGCATGATAAACGATAAACAACGGAAGCAGCTGTGAACATGTCTTCATGACGTGTATATCATTTCGGTCGCAGACGACACATGTAAAAATTATCACGTGGAAATGAATATTTTTGTCATGAACAAATTTTGATTGTCAAGAATATAAATTTTTGTAAAGGACAATACAAATATGGAAGTAGGATTTAGCAGATTAAAAATAAGATAATAAAATATTTTTCAATGTTTATATCTGTTTATTCATATAATGGCATATCCATAAAATTAATCATGTTTTAGTAACTAAATTTTGATACCACTATTATCATTGTTTATTTAGACCAGTCCCTATCGTAACTGTCTGAATAACTTTTTGCAAAGTGTTGGAATAGTTTATACAAATGATACTTCGAAATAAGTTTCCTATTGAATGCTCGGTCACACCTCACCTGATAACGCTACCGTGCGTCCAACGGGTGGCACAAAATTTTCGATCCGTTCATGCGTTTCTTAATTGTCCTTTTCTTGTCAAAGTCCTGTGAGTTCCGATGAAGTCCGTGCTCTCCGACATTTTGTCAGTTTCCCATGCATTACGCATTCGCTCTCTCTCTCTCTCTCTCTCTATATATATATATGTGTGTGTGTGGGGGTTGTTTCTTCCTCAATCGGTGAGGTCCGTTAGATGACCGTTCCTTTAAGGTGGAATAACACACCTGGAAAATGTCACTCAAATTAACAGTAAATTATTTGATTATGAAAGATATAATGATAAATAAACTGTACATATGTCAAAAAAGCGAAAAATTTGCAGTTTGGGGATAAAAAATGAATATCTAAAAAATTCAATTCAGTAAGTAACAACAAAAGCCCCTGCGGGATTCGAACTCGGAATGTACGGATCACAAGCCCGACACTTTATCCACTCGGCTGTGGAGTAAGTTACATGTTGCCGTCAATAAAATCCTTTTAATAAAACGAAATGTCGTTTCGATCAGAGGTCAGCCATTTTGTGATGATGTGTTGTTCCACCTTAAATTTACGGAACGATTCCGGTAAGCTTTCGGTTGTTATCCATTTTATACGCTTTCATACCCTGATCTCGGGAACCTTCAACAGCGGCGGAGTCGTTTCATCCCTTCAGACGTTTGTTAACGTTATCCAGTAGGCATATCCAGTAAGGTGTGATCTGAGCATTAGACTTTTATTAACCAACTGTCCATGCCAAACTGCAAATCTTATGTACACATTGAATTAGAACAAGTAGAAGTTTATACTCAATGGGGGTATATCTTGTACTGGCTATATATGGAATAAACTACATGGTCTCCAAGTGACAGCTGTTAACCAGTATTTTCTTTACAAATTAGCAGAAGGTAAGATATAATATCTCATTCATTCTCTCTCTCTCTCTCTCTCTCTCTCTCTCTCTCTCTCTCTCTCTCTCTCAAAACTACTATTTGAAAAATTACTCACTCACCTTCTTAAGTTATTTCATAAGCCACTAACTTAACTTAACCAAATGCTCACTCACTCACTTACTTACTTAATCACTCACTTACAGACTGGCTGACTGATTTACTTTCATGTACTTACTTGCTCACTCACTTACTCACTTACCTACTTACTTACTTAATAGATCTCAAAAAAAAGAACAGGATCTTTGATAAACAAAATGAAATGAAAACTTTCATGAAAAAAAATAACTTTGAGATGAATATTCAAAGGCATACCTGACTTAATTAGTATTGGCATACTAGTAAATATATGATACTAAATATAGTAAGGATTGCTAATAGACGTGAAAAATATTCTGCAGGTGATGGTAATCTCAAAAACTTTGTCGTCATTTATTATCAATCCTCAACAAATACATACTAATTACCGTAAAAATAATTTGATGAGATGACAATCGAACTAGATCTGTAGACTTCCATTTCTTGAAAGAATATGCCAGCAGTGATGAATTTCATGCAAATTACAATGCCTAAATAAGCATGTGTGTACACTGAGAGTGTTGTTATCAAATTTGTACTGGGTGTCTTGATAATGACTTGTAACATATGTATTAATCCTCGTATTCAACTGAAAAAGAAATTTTTTTATGGAAAAGGGGGGGGGGGGGGGGGGGGTGGTGGTAGTAGAAAGGGTTGGTTTATCGGTAAAAATTTAAAAGTATTAATGTAATGTTATTCTTATAAAAGTTATATATATTTGCACCCATTGTCTTTTTTGTGAGAGAGTAAATGTACTTGCATAATGTTTACTAAAGGGAATTACTTAATTGCATTATTACAGCGATATAAAAGTAAGTAAATTGTACCTAATTGTTATTGTGTCTGTGGAGTTCATCGAAAACCCACTTTCTATTGAGATAACGGCAAGAGCAAAAGGAGGGCTGAATGTAAAATTACAAACCAATCCACGATTGAAAGAAAAAAGTTTCAATGTCAGTTTTTAAAAACTACTAGTAACTACACACTAAATATTGTAATGTTAATACGTAAACATTCATTGAGATAGTATTTATTTATTTTTTATTTATTTAGAGAGGGGGTATTTATGTGTGTAAAAAACAATTCAGGATGTTTTGTACATTGCAAAGCCGTAAATAAACCATCAAATACTTTTGAAGACTGCACATTGTATCCACAGTTCTGGTCTGCTTTTTTTTAATAGCATAAATATTTTTCTTCATGGGTTTTAATGGAAAATATATTTTAGCCCAGAAGCATGTAATCCGAGGCCAAACAGTTCTACAACTTCATTTCAAACCTAGTGAAATCAATGAAATAGACAGCGTTTCAATGCAGGTCAAGGTGAATGAAGGCTTTTCATATCTTTGAATAAAACTTAGATTGAAAAAAAAATAAAATGGAATGTTAATACAAACAAACTAACGTCATTTCTATAGAAAAAAACCAAGATAAATACAAATGTAAACCTCAAATTTAAAGTAAATTGTTTATCCAAAGCTCGACACTTTTAATTATTTGTTTATTGTAGTTTTAACTTAAATGCTTAGGGTGCTAGGAATATTCTTATTAATTGATTTCAACTGATTTCACATTACGTTTTCCCTCCTAGCGAATGCAAAATAATAATACATCTATCATTAACAATTGTTGGAAATCTACAGTCAATGTCATTTCATTCTGGAATATTAAGTTTATGCGTCGGAAACTTGCGACCAGTCAAATCCAAGTCTCGCATAGATGTAATCACGACCAGTCGAATCGCAGTCTCACATGTGTAGCCACGACCAGTCGATCGCATCCAAGTCTCACATAAGTGTAGCCACGACCAGTCGATCGCATCCAAATCTCACATAAGTGTAGCCACGACCAGTCGATCGCATCCAAGTCTTACATAAGTGTAGCCACAACCAATCGATCGCATCTAAGTCTCACGTAAGTGTAGCCACGACCAGTCGCATTCTAGTCGAACATAAGTGTAACCACGACCGGTCGCATCCTAGTTAAACATAAGTGTAGCCACGACCAGTTAATCGCATAAAGGTCTCACGTAAGTGTACCACGACCGGTCGCATCCTTGTCTAACATAAGTGTAGCCGCGACCAATCGATCGAATAGAAGTCTCACATAAGTGTTGCATCGAAGTCTTAAAAATATGCGTAAAATTACGATAAGTCACTTTGAAGTCTCAAATGGGCGAAAATTATGTCATAATTACACAAACGGTCGCATCCGAGTGCACATTATCGTATGTTTGGATCAAACACTCACGATTGGTCGCACAAGGGTGTAACTATTTGTCAGAAACTCATGATCACTTGCGCAAATGTGAAAGCTGGCTGATATCTACCGTATACTACTAAAATTATGGACTCGATTTTTTGTGCTTTAATACCAGTAAATAGGGTGTATGTTGTAAGTAACTTTACTGTGCCAATCTGGACTTATTTTATTTCTACTAGCGTTGATTAATTAATAATCATTAAAAATAAGTCCTAAAAATCCGGAATTTCAACCGGAATAAATTTGAACTTTGTAATCTCCAAAATCTGAGCTTCCGGCTGTAGATTTTAGTAAATGGGGCGGATCCACGTTTTACGGTTTTAAAGTGCACAAGTTCTACAAAGGATCTTGCTGTCCATCAAAGTATTATAGGAATTTAAATAGGACACAGGAAGTTTCTTTAAAGAGGTTCGTTCCTCTGTTTTGGGGTAGCCATTTTGGGTCACCTCTAGTCTGGAAATTATGCATCATATATTAATTCTACTTGTAAATTCATATTTTACAATGCCAGATAAACTATTTTGAATAAAATAGTTATGGGAAAATTACATATTTACAGAGTTTAGTAAGGGACTATATTTTTGTGGCGGAAGGTTTTTAAGAAGAAAAGAAGAACATTTTTCATAACTTAATTGTTTTAGAGTACCGTAACTTTAGCTTCCTTATTTTCAGTGCAGACCAAATTTCCAGATAGTTTGTGCATTGGGATATCTTCGAGTTGTTTCGAAACACATATTTTAACAATTTTTCAATATTTCTATCGACATATATTGGCATATTAAACTGATATTACATAAAAGTCAAGAAAAAATGAACTCCAATTTTTCATAAAATTAGCTTATTTCATGCCATATCTCAAATATTACATCATAGACCCATACTTTTGGTTTTATTTTCTGAATTTATAAGATTTTTCTGACAAGTCTATTATAATTTGAGAAAAAGTTTGAGACTTTTAAATAATTTCATCGCATGTTGAACCGTTAATGGCTAAAAATAGCGTTTTATCAGTGCAAAAAGGTCAAAATATCAATTAGGTAAATAAATTGCAAACTTTTTCTTTAGTTGATTTTAAATTTAATTCTTTTAAATAATATAAATTTGTATTTGATGCCATGGTTCATTCCGATAAAAAATTAGAGAGGGAAAAGCGATTTATGTGCAATTTGCACTTTCAATGCAGAAAGATCATATTATATTAAATACACCGTAGCACCGAAAGAAGC
>WFKH01007768.1:29564578-29577601 GCA_016163765.1 Magallana hongkongensis
GATATCCGAGTATTCGAGATATCGAGGGTAAAATACTTAAAAAAATAAGTGGTTGGGACTTTCAAATCACTTCGACATATCAATTGTATTCGAGATATCAGTGTTCGAGATATCGAAGTTCAACTGTATATATATGTACCTCATGAACCGTCACGTTGACGGTTTGAGTGAAATAAATTGAAAAAATAAATTGAATTGTTGTATTGTTTTTCTTATACACGTATGTTTCTGTTTATCTCTGATGCAATACGACACTCACATAATTATTGAATGTATGTATAGAATTTGAGATAAGAACATGCAAACCATTGAAATTTTCATAATAATACATCTGATTTATCGAACAATTACCCGATATATATTTTTTCAAACAAACATTACGGTCTATTCAAAACCTTCTTTGTTGAACAATTAGCCAATTTGTTTCTGTACAAATTGTGTCTTTCCTTCAGTTGCGTGTCAATAATTGGAATCTTCTCCCTCGTGGGTTTTCATAAAACCAGACAGAGAAACATGGAAACATGCGTGCATTTCATTAATATAAATCACTTGATATCCTTTTTGGTTATTTATTTATCTAATAATATTGTCAGTAATTACAATTACAGACATCCTGTTTGGATGTGAGCTTCCCTAATTTGAATGTTTGATTTCTTTAATTTTTTGGGGGCTGATTTCTAATTCTATATATTCAATTCAATTCAATTCAATTCAATTCACCCAAAACCAAGTCACTGGTATATGAGGTTCATTTTGAAAAGAAATATATACAAATAAACACAAAAACAGACAATGACCACAAGTACGTGTATATAATAAAAAAATGTGCAGGCACAGTAGGTTGAAAAGGTTTCAGGAAAATTTCTGAAAAATTTTCGTTTTAATTGTGCTTTTAATTGTTCTTCGTCATAAGTATTCATCAGCTCATTTATCTTTATAATATTTGGATTTTCAAATTATGTCTTGGACAAAATCTCGTTTCCCGCAAAATGTGTACATTCTAAAAAACATTTTCATCACCAATGATATCACAATCACACATTATCCAAGGGGGTGTTAAGGACATCAACGTAATAATGCAAACTGAAGAGTAAAAAATCCCCGAAGCAATTATTGTCTTTAAACTGGTTATTCAAAAAAAGTTAAGACCATTGAGATGAGAAGGTTGGGGTAGTTAATTGTTTTAAGTTTTTCCACTCTTTCTTTTTTATTCCGGTCGACATTTCTAAAGATAAAAAAGATTAATTGGAACATGGTGTAGGAAATTTTCAGGGACACATTTATTCGGTCCCCGCCACGATGTCTCTTGCTCTCCTCTGATGTGGGGCCCCGCGGGAAATGTTAAACACTTATAGGACTTTTAAAGCGTCGTGTTGAAATGACTCCACAGCAGCTATTGTCATTACAATGGCTTATGTTCCCCTCGCTTTACAACACATATCGACAAAAACACGTCATTATGCAAGATTAATTAGATATATATTACTTTCTTATCTCTTTAATTTTTACTGAAGGTTTTTTTAAATATCGTTATATTGCAATCGCAGAATTTCTTTTGTACAATGACTACAGACACACATCACACACATCACACACATCACTGTTATTCATGTATTATTCTTCCCTAGAGTTACTTAGACTTTGGGCACACAAATCGTCACTGACATTTCTTCAATGTCTTGATCATTGTATCATTTCCTCTCATAGACATTTTTTTTTCACTGTCATGTTCTCTAGAAAAAGGCAAAGACGCTCTTCATCTAAATCGGTGTAAAAAAAAAAATAATTATCAACCATATATACGTTACTATAGTTATATAGTATATACGTTACTATAGTTATACAACCTAATTTTTTTTTATAGTATGGCAAAGAATTTAATTATTCAGTTTAATAAATCGATTTAGATGGGGAGCGTCTATTGATAAAGAAATTTACATTTTTTTCGTGACAAATATTGTGAACCAATAAAAAAAAAAAAAAACCACCCAAAAAAACAAAACAAAAAAACCCCCCCCAAAACCCCCCAAAACCCGCCAAAAACTCACAAACAAAAAAAATCCAAAAATTTTAAAAACTGTCTTTCATTTCATTGTACCACACAACGTCATCTGGTAATAAAAATAAAAATGATATTTTCAAGGAGAATTCACGAAATTTATCAGTACATATGCACATCCTTTTCTCTTTTTGCTTAAAATATAAAATAGAGAATTATTTGCAAAAAAAAAAATATATAAATAATCATTATTCGAACAATACAAGAATGAGTTAACCATCTTTTATTTATACAACGTCAAATCTGATTAGCTATCATATCGAAAGATGAACCAACCAAATCCTTACTTTTATACAGACTTTGGTTCAATTATCAAGATGGCTGACTAATGCCGAAAATTTTGAACTTGAAATTGTAATGTTACGTTGGTGCTTCATATGTGAGCGATGGAACATGTTCAGTCGACCATACTTTCAAAATTTCACGTTAGCAACGTTTGACAGCTATGAGTTACATCAGCAAATGCTTTTTATTGGGAAATCGTCATGCAATTAACACTTTCATGCCTCAATCGATAACAAACGGATTTAGTATATTTCAATGATGGTAAATTGCAGTTAGGATATATTTTTTTGTTTTATTTGTTTCAATATGAATTTCAAATAACTTTTCCCAATGGCACATACTCTTGCCCAATTGTAATTCTGTTGTTGTAAATTATGTTGACATTTTACTCATTATCGCCTATTTATATTACAGGATAATTCACCTTCAACTGAACAAAAAGGATATACAAATCATGATGCTCTTCAAAGACTTCATGCCGAAATGTCAAAAGAAATTAATGCACAAGAAGACAAGGAAAAACAGGAATCCTTTGGATCCCTGTGTAAATCCCTTGATCCGTCACAGATCCAGTCTACATTCCACTGGAGTGGTTGTTTCATTGTGGCAACAATTGCCATATTACTGCTTGTCACATTTGGAATAAGTACTCAAAAGTAATGATGATTTTATATTTATTATGTTTTATTTACCACACATTCATATTATTAATGATAAATTTGATGCACAAGTGATGTGTTCAATAGTTAAGTTAAAACTTTTGTGTTTCCTTCAAATAACATCAGTATTAAAAGGCTTTTTTGTTTTGTTTCAGCTCAGACAATGGGTTTGGATGGTACAAAGTTGAATTTGTGATTTGTGTGTTCACCATTATTATAAATGTATGGTTTTCTGTATGGAACACTCGACTACAGAGAAGAGAATTTATTCGATTATCAAAGCTAGCTTTGAGACGCATAGAAGGTACATTAATTTTTTTTAACATTTTATAATTCACATAAATTCAGATGTAATAACTTTTTTCATAAATAATTTTTTATTATTTAAATATTATGAATTATAAAGAAATTTTCTTATTTTTTGTACATTTTTTAAAAATCAAGATGTTTTATCCAAATCCAATTGGTGCGCTGAGGATTTTCCATTCATAAACTCACCAATATCACCATGTATTTCTCTGCAATGGACAATCAGAGATGGGATAAATACCAATGTTCCAGTTCCCTTGTTGGTCAAAGAAGACATTATCCTTCTAAGGCCAGGACAAAGAGTTCCAGCAAAATGTGTGATACTGAAAGAGGTATAGAAGGATTTGATATTTGTACAGTCAAATTAGAAGTTTTGAATCAGCTGTCACTTTTCAACATTGAAAAAATTCCATTGGGTCACATAATAATGACCCATTTTTCTAAAATAAAATTCTTCCAAGTCCGTATATCGTTTATTAATGACACAGTGTAATGTGCTGTTTGATATGTTTCTTATTTTATCTTTGAAAAGTGATGGGAGATTCAGAACATGATCTTGTATTTTTAGATGCCCGGTAACAGGGATAGGGCAGCCTGAGTTTCTAAATGTTTTGAATCAAAGTTGTATTTTATATATGTACTTTTATTATCTAAGTAGGTTTTGAAAATCACATGGATGTTCTGTATTTCTTGCAAACAAGGGAAAAAATATAGAATTTTAAGTCCTGGAAAACAAACTGATTTGGTAGGGGCAATTTTAATGGGTTGGCTGGAGTACATTAAACATAATTTTTTTTATTGTTGGCCAAAACATTTTTTTTCTTCAGATTAACATTTTATTTCAATATTCATTATTATAGTGGCATTATAGATAATTTTTCTTATACAGAACTTGATTGGAGACAAGATTCTCATGGAGGGAGATATTTACACCCAGGAGCGAGAGGCGGAAAAAAGAAGATTAAGTGCAGATATTCCACAGAGTAAAACTCCAGTGGCTGTCAGTTACTTCAAGCTTTTAGAGACTCCATATATATCACAACTTAGGTCAGACTATAGTAATATCCCAATAGCTTTTTTCTGTAATTATTTTTATATTAGACAATATTTTTGATGGAATAAGATGTCACTCAAGGGAGTAAAGATTTTGAAAAAAATAAGTTTAGTCACTTATAGTAACAAAATTTTTACCACACTTATTTCACTCCATCTTCACAAGCCAAAAGTTTTTCGGTCAAATCCACTGGAGAGTGGAGTGGACCTAAGACCGCTGAGTCATGAAGATGGCTTTACTCAGAGAAGTGAAAAAAAAATGTGGAAAAGATTTATTGACTTGCAATTTGAGATCTTTTTCTCATTATTGCTTGAAAAAGAAAAAAAAAATGGATTACATGCAATGTGTTTGTATTTGAACTTTGCTAATTATGTGGTTGCAGGAAGATTTTGAGTAACAAAGTAAGGCATCCTGTTAGCTCTACAGAAAATGAGAGATACAATATAGCATGTGTCTGGCTGGAGAGAAGACTGCTTCCTGTTGTTGCGGTAAGTAAACGCTGAAAGAGTTACCTCTCTTTATACAGTGCTTTGTATGGCTGTGAGTGAGTGGACTGATTCTACTACTGAGTGTATTGCTTGCCTTGCCTCAGAAAATCTTCTAAACACCTAAACCAACTTTGAAAGACAGTTCCCATTCTTTACCTCTAAACAAAATCACTCTTCTTCAAGATGTGTTAGGAAATAAGTCTTGCACATGTTTTTGTGCACAAAAACTTGCAAGTGTTTTGCATGTACAGAACTGAAGCTCTACAGTCTGTCAACCAAAACTTTCCTGTAAAGCTACAGTTCTGTAACTATCATCATTAATTTACAACAAGTATGTTATACTTTAAAATTTAACCTATTACAATGTAAACCTGGGTTTATTTGATTTTATGTTCTTGCAGGTCTTACTTCTGGTTGTAAACGTGTTGAGAACCATGTACATTCCAGGGCATGTTGGACACTGGACAGAAACTGTGGTCATTTTACCAGTAAGTGTGTCCTTCAGCTAGTCATTCAGGAAAAAACTTTTTGAATCAACTGTGAAGTAACTTTAATTTCACAGTACAGTATCTTACCAATCACCAATGACAAAGTAGATTTTTGCTATTGAAGCTTCGTCATTTTATTATGTATTTTGTATTGATGTGAACTTGTAGTGGTTTGCAATAACAGACACCATATTCTGTATTGTAACTGTAAAAATGAATGCATGTAGAAGCATTAAACAAGCTTTGGACTACTTTTGGACTTTGGACTATTCTCATATACAGAACAAAGAAAATTTGATGCAGTGATTCATTTTGAAAATGGTCTTCATGGGTCCAGAGGACCCCTCTTAATCATAAATATGAGTCCCAAATGCAAAACAATGAGTCCATATTTTATTCCACGAAGAACATGAATATAAACCAAGCTATATTTATTTAAAATCAAATTCTAAATGACCAAACTAAGAGACAGGCTTAGGGCTGTCACTGGAACCTTTCCGAGTTTTCTTTGTTTCTTTATCACTGTTATCATTTATTTTGCGTTCTGGATCAGCGTCCCTTATAGCACGAACCTCTGTGATGTTATTAATGTCAGATTAACTGCCACTTGCCTACTTTTTCATAAACTCTGGTTATATAACCCTGCTTCGGACATAATTTATCTTTTTTTTTCAGTGGCATCGTGATAAACATCAATTCCCCTGCCGTAATGGGGCGGGTTCATCATGCATCGGGCAGATACCTTGAATCAGACAATTTTGGTTTAAAATATACAAATAAATATCAATCCTTTAATCTCATTGGTTAATGCACTAAGTATTGACCAATGAGATTTCGGCTTTTGTAGTGTTTTTATTATTCGAAACATTACGGGCATCTTGTTAGTAGGTTTAGAAAGGAACGATGTTTTTAAATTTCTAAGCAAGAAAATGTATATATGTATTTCTAAATGTATTGCGTTCTTTTGGATGAACATATAATGAAATCATGAGCAAAATTTGTGCGTATTTTATGCAGGATGCAGGTCAAAATGAATCACTGTTGATGACATTTTTTTCTTCAAGTTTCTGAAGGAAATGTTTAAAATGTATTCCAGTTGAAAGTTGCCTTAACTTTAAATGTAAGGATCTCATTCAAAACAACAAAATTGATATTTAAATCACCATCTGAATTAATTTTAGCTAAATATATTGTTATTGTAAATAAATTTTGAAATTGTATAGTGAATGTGTATGAAATGATTTAGTTGACAATGTATCAACATGACACACAATATCATTAAATACCTTTTCAAAAAACATGCTCTTAAAAAAATGAAAGAACATTTCTGTGATGGTATATACACCCCTTCTTATCAATTTTAATTTTCATCCATGTAGTATGTTTTGAGAAATAATTCCCCCTGTTGTTTCCAATGATTCTTTTATTTACATACAGAGACATAAATAAAATATATTTTAATTAGCAAATATTTTTTCCTCATCATTTTGGCAATCTATCTGTGTATTACAAATATGTAATGGTATCAGAAGAGGAATAAATATGTGAATTACAGCCTGGGGAATGAATACAGTAGTTTGAAATCATTATGTCTTGACAGCAAAATTCCAATCTACAGTACACAGGGTTCGACACTAAATTTTTTATGCATTAGTCCAGCCGGACAAGTGCGCGTTTACTTTAACTAGTCCACAGGCAATTTCATTTGCCCGTCAAAAATTAACAGGGGTGCGTAATATGATCTGTGCAATAGATCCGGGCTTCGAGCTTCCATGTTCTTTTCTTTATCCAAGTTCTTTAAAATCTGCTAAAAATAATAAACAATTTATGACAAATGATTTAAACATTCATTTAAATTAAACAATTAACTCACAGAAGATTCGTTTCACCTTTATTTTTTTAAACACTTAAGCGTCCCTATCAAATCCATTGTTGTGAACATGTGCGCTTGTCACCTAATTTCTCGGACACCCAAAACATCCTGCATACCTATGTTGTTTTCGTTTAGTAACTCTATAATCACCGCAATGTATCATATCAATTTGCATCCTGCTAGATACTAAAACTAAAGTCAGGGTTTCAAGTAAAATGTCAACATCGATAATTTATACAATTTTTTTAAGTAGAACTTTTTATTAGTCCGACTGGACTGACTATAGAGAAATTTTGTTAGTCCGAATTAAAATCTATTAGTCTGGGACTAACGGACTAAGGTTAGTGTCGAACCCTGAGTACAATATATAAAGAATGTTTTGATGTTTTGTAAACGAAGAATTCTTGAAATTAATTGGCAGATATTGATGCATATAATAATCTATCATGTACACGTATTTTGATAAATTTCAGATCAATGCTATCTTACCATTGACTCCTCTCTTTCTGCCCATTTTGTGGAGAATGGTGAATTACTATGGGCAGGCTAGAGTGTATGCAGCATTCAAAGTAGCCAAAGAAACAAAGGTTAGAAATTTTTTTATAACCAACAACAGTGTAATGAAAAAAACTGTTTCTGCCATAGTACAATACATTTATAATACATTTTCACATAAAGAGGGACATTGCCTTGCACTTCATAGTTGGTTGGCCAGTTATAAATGAGAAATATTATGTCTTTTCCTAATCAAATGGTAAACAGTGTAGTTTTACCGTATATATTGTAAAGGAGCAAACTTCTAGTCAAATTTTAATTGAAAGATAAACTAAAGTGTTCCATTACTGTTTAACAAATCTAAAACATTTAGTTAAAGAGTTACATGTATTGTGAAAGGTATACCAGTCCCGGTATATAAATCAACCATTAATTCATTTTGTCCTATTAGGTGCTGTGTGAAGACAGTTTTAGCAGTGACAGTGACATATCAGAAGATGAAGCAAAGGTGGACATTAAGCTGAATAATATCTTAAGCCTCTACTGGGACCTCGCCAATGGCCAAGGTTGCTACATCTCTCGGCAGATCAACATTGCCCAGACTCTTGGATCTGTATCAGTGAGTCAGATACTGCCAACTTTTATTCGCGTGTGAGATATTATCGTGCGGTTCACGAGAGCCTTTTGTCACAAATATTTCTCGCCAGTAACCAGTCCTCAAGTGTCTTTGGTATAATATTTTCCAGATGATCTACAGTTTGATCGTGAAAATTAGTCGCCGCGAAACAGTTTATCTCCAATAAATCACAAATAAAGTCTAAAGTCGTCGCGAATAAAAATTGATTTACAGAATATCATGTCAACTGTCCATCTGAGAAATTTGATTCAGTAAGTCAAGTATGAAGTAAAATACATATCAACATCACTTACACTCAAGAGAATTGTGTCTGTATTAAGACAAATATCAAGGTATAATTCAGTGTCAATAAACAGCTCTCAGACTAGGGAATCTGTCTCTGTAGGTAAAATATCAAGTACATATAATTACTTTGCATCTGAAAAATGTATGAAAGAAGATGTGTGAAAAGTATATTTCAGTTATATTAATTGCAAACTTCTGGAAAAGTTTATTATAGTACCTGTTAGTTCTATAGGTCTTTTTATGAAACATGTAAGCTATAAATTGCACTTTCCTGTATAATTGAGTTTTCACTTTTGTCTTAAAAAAATATCTTTAGAAGTGTATAAACTGTGTAAATGTTTATTTGATTTGCAGATCTATTGCTTATCTTGCTGAATTTTGGGCTTTTAATTTACTGTACTTTTCTCCTCGTTAACTACAGTCATTCTGTTGTGTGGACAAGAAGGGAATCCTCTCCTGGCCCAATCCCACAGCCGAGAAGATCTGTTTCCTGACCCCTGAGTCACAGAGGGATCCAGTAAATGATGAGGAGGATCAAGGGTTTTCCAATTCCTGTGACAAAATCCACCCCCACCCAGAGGGGACAGAGAAACATACAAGTAAGCTATTGATGCATGTATCGGTATTCCATCGATAGGATTTCAAAGACTTCCCTCTGTGTACTGTAAATATGGATACGTTTGGAGAGGGGGGGGGGGGGGGGGGGGTTTATGATGACTATTTAAAATCATGCTAACAGCTATGAAATCAGATGATACAGATTTTTCAGTTCATTTATATTTGATGACACTCTGATAAAAAAAAAAAGTTTTCTCAAACAGGTTTGAACAAGAACAACATAAACTAGAGTAACCATTTTCATCTACAATTTTTTTAAATAATGAATTTGTTAATTCATTTATTGTAATCTAATCAATTTTTATTATTATTTTAGCACCTCATGTAGCAGGCAGCAGTGTAGAAGTATTGGATCTCACTCATGCTTCCATGGTAAGTTTATTTGGATTATCTCCCTTTACACACATATCTTTTCTTATCTAGAGGTAAAAAAATAAGGATAGAGTTCATCAAATTTCACTTGTCTGATATCATATAGAATCAGATTTGAACATGAAAATATGAATGCAAGGGTAATTCCCTAAAATCTATAAAATAAGCTGTGGCTTATTTTCATTCTTGATTCTTGATGAAGAGTTTTCTTAAAGATTTATTTTTGGAAGCATTTCATTTTTTAGATGAAAAATTCAATCAGCAAAAAAAGGCCAGAATAGATTGATACTGCATGAGCTAGCGATATACCAGATAATTTCTAAACAAAAAAAATAAAAATGACAAAAAGGGTTCAGAATAGATTTTTTAAGAGGTATTTCTACTGCATGGTTGTAAGAGTGTCTGAAAAACAGAAGGTTATTCTTGAGTGATGAAATTATAAATGCTGGCAAACTAAACGACATTGTATATGAGTAAATCTTGCTTTCTCACTGTCTACCAATATTTGAATTTACTTAATGAAAGGGATAGTCTCTAACTTATACCTGTAGAATTTTACCCCCAATTTTAGTACATGTATTTGTTTTCATTTTCCTTATAGAAATAACAGATTTATCCAAGAAAAATATTCACTTAATTGCCTTCTGGTTAAGTAATTGGATATTAAATAAACTGCTAGAGTGAATTTTTGTCATCCACATAAAAATTTGGCTTTTATCTTGGCCTTATTAAAGTGAACTCTCTTGCCCCCACTCGGGAAACGCACTCTGTGCATTATCTCATCTAAATTTAACTGGTCAGTTGATGCATATAAGTTTTAGCCTCTAAAGATCTAAAAAGATGGTCAACAAATGGAAGCTATAATTCCTGTTGTAATTTCTGGAGGGTTAGTTTTGAAAGTTTCCAAGTTCTAATGAGCTTTTCTGAGAACTCAGTACTCTTTCTATTTTTCATTCATTCTATGTAATTTGAACAACATTATTGTTGGCAACATTGATTTAGATACTTATAGATCCCCTCTACCCCCCCCCCCCCCCCATTTTCTAATCAGACATCAAGATTTGCACTGGTGAATCTAAAAAAAAAGTGATTAAAATTTTATAAGATATCTGTAGGAAATACATAAAAATGAAAGTAGAAGAAATAGTCGAAAATTTTTGATACGGAAGAAAGTAATATAATGCAAGATTGTGGATTGAAATACAAATCTAATTTTCGAAATGCGACTTATTTTAAGGCTTTCGTAAGAAATGAGGTCCTCATTTTCAATAGAGGTATTATTGTTTGTAAATTATTAATAAGATCTTAAAGTAATACATCAATACTAAGCATAAAATAAAATTCAATCTCTGTAGAAACGGGTTTTGTATTGGAGTTATGGTTTTTTAAAGGAAAACAAATTAAATTCATGACCATTTCTACAATTTCAAAATTTAAATATCCCTACTTAATTAATGACAATAAACTTATATGTATCCAAATTTCAATACATGAAGTTAATTTTTAAGGTATGAGAAGTTAAACTGGTAATGTGTATGCACCAGAATGTACCATATTGATTTTCTTCGGCTCTGGGAGATAAAATTAAAACTGAGATTATCACAGTTGATTAAAACTCGAGACAACAGAGAGTGCTTCTGTATGAAACGCCTAGTGAGTGTTTGCCAAGGACTTCGCTATCAAGAAAATGACATATTGATTGTAGCATGGTCCAAGTGATCTGCTGATCGAACTACCCATAGATGTATGTCAACTTAAATCATTGTCAAGAGAAATGAATGACAATGCTTATACCTTTCATCATCTAGGTTAAAAACACTCATTTGGCTCCATGAATTTGCAGTTTGTTTGCTCATAGATTTCCCCGTCTCTGTTTTGTTGTCCGGTGGTTTTTTGAAGCATTAGAGTTTCCGATGACATGTCAATAGAAGATTTGTAATTATATAAGGTGAGAGGAATTGGGATTTTTTGGCCCATGGGAGAAGACACAATTTGTGATGTTTATCCGAGATTTAATTAATGCGAACCTGATCAAGAGGACTTTTGATTCTGTCAATCCTTTGGTGTACAATTATATGCAGAAAAAATTTGATGACAGAGAATGATTTCATCAATTGACATCAATTATTTAGCTTCTTTTTTTGTGATGCATGAAGTCAACACTTTTTTTGCTATATTAATTCTAAACAATGGTTGCACATAATTGTCCTCTATTAAGGCATACACTAAACTTTTTTAAATATTACTTATTTGTGGCATTGTCAATTTTAGAATGGCAAACTAATTGTTATTTGCTAGATATTGATGATTTTCTAGTTTTTCAAAAATATTTGATGCGTTGTAGAAAGCTTTAATGGGTCTAAAATGTGGTACTCTGAACGATATTCCAGGTAAACAACATTACAAGTTAAACTTGTTAATAGTAGCGGCATCTAACTGTATGTGCTGATTTGTAACCTGGCACTTAATGATTCTTTCTATCATAAATTATTATTATCTGAGCTGACTTGCAGCATCATGGTTGTTAGCTTCAAGGTCTTTTATTGCGAATTCTGACCTGTTGCCTGGCACATACTGGTTACTACTCTAACTTAAGGAAGGCCCTCATACTTTTCTTCAAAGGAATCGCTGCAATTAAGACATCCATGGTTGCTGGAGCATAGGAAAAAACATCCTGTTTTTCAATTTTTTTCCTCTCTTTCGTTCTCTCTCTTTTTTTTTTTTTTGAAATAACTATGCTATGAATACATTAACCAAGTGCTCTGCGCCATCTGTTATTTTGTCCTAGAGATATTCTCACTGGCCTCATTGATTGTTGTCAAGATTCAAAAATGTTTGTTTCTCAGATGGGAAAATTCTCTCGTCTTGAAGTGCGGCAAATTGCAGTCATTAAATGATATCCCTGCAGGGGAAGAAATCTAATGTTTTATTCACATGCCTCGCCAATGTACTTTTATTTAGAAGATTGATATGCACCCTGCAAGATTATGCAGTTCAGGGGAGAAATGGTCATGTACGCAAAGTACAATGCAAGCACTTTTTCGTTGTAAACGTGTACTCCAATAATATTCCTTGGTGTACACTTGTACTGTAGTTGTGATATTTATAAGCATACTTGAACTCCAGTCTAATAAATATTAGATCTTTGATCCGCTCCAACTAGATCGCTACACAAAGATCTAACGAAACCCCTTTCATAGGTCAACGAAACCCTTTTCATAGGTCAAATCCAGTGACCTTTGTGTAGCGATCTAGTTGGAGCGGATCAAAGATCTAATTTTAATTAGATTGACTTGGACTCTTATGTAAAATTTTTTGAATAATTATATGGTTCTGCTATGATAATTCTTTGTGTTCTTACATTGCTTTGATAAGAAATATCATAGCAATACAAATTACTC
>WFKH01007768.1:29577701-29590844 GCA_016163765.1 Magallana hongkongensis
CCCCCCGAAAAATTTTCTGGATCTGCACATGAATGTATAGCTATTAAGATACTGTATTGCTAGATGGAATTGATTTCTTGGTACATTTGTACACATATTATATTTCTTGGTGTAATTGTACTTCTTTGATATTTCTGGTATATTACCGTATAATTGTACAGTTATGATATTGTATGGCTATAATTGTACTAGCTAGTACTGCTATTGATAGATCTTGATTTATACATGTACTTGTGTTTATGCAAGTTTTTCTGCACTTTTCTGATTCAAATATGATGAAGGTTATTTCTGTATAAATTGTGCTCTTAGCACTCCAAGGATTTATCTGTAAACCTTTCCTTCCTTAAACATAGGGTGACACGTTCTGAGACGGAAATAGCAGATAAATGTTCAGAACGGATTTTTTAGTATAAATATTTGTTGGAAATTAAAAGTAATTGGATTTAGGCTGATCGAGGCTCAGATTTGTACTGAACAGAAATAGACATAAAACAGTACGTGTGTATTATGTAGTCAGAAAATGCTGAAACACGGACACTTGTCCTTATTATGAAATCTTTCATTGATAAATAGTACCATATAATGTAAACTTTGCATGTATCTGGCACTCAGTACAAAAGGTTTTCATAAAAAAGGTTAATAATATGAGGACTGTTCCATATTTACCATGATAGTTAAAACCTAGCATACTTTCCCATACATTGTAAATTCATAATTTCAAAGGAATATTGGAAAATTTTTTACATGAAGTATTTAGGAAATAAATAAATAAGATAATTCTGAGGATGTTCTTCTCCATCTCTTTTGTAGAATGCATTTGAACTTCAATTTGATGACCCGAGCTGGATGAAGTACCTGTCATCTCTGAAGCCTCTGGTAGGTTACAACAAGTATAAATACATGGTGCTTGTTATGTATTGTCATTTCTTAAATGTATATGGCATTACTAAACTAACGGGTTTTTTTTCCAGTATTGGAGGGGAGGGGGGGTGTTTTGTTGTTGGGGGGGTGGGGGGGTGGCGGGTGTTGTCCTGTACCAAAACCATAGTTATCTATCTTTACCTGTTTTTAAAAATTTTCAGTTCATCAATTAATAATTCTACGCTCATCATCAGTTAATAAATGGATTGAAAAGATTGTTATCTGGCAACTTTAGGAGAAAATTATGGAGGGGGTGAAGGTAGATTGAAATAGGAAGTTGTCTGATATTGTTCTAAAGGCCCAGACATTGTCTGTATTAAATTTTAAAGTACAAGTGATTAGGAAGTGATATTTAATGGGGATGATTAATGTAGACCAACTAGTGTGAGTAACTTGGTTCAAGCCTAAATCTCCTTATTGGAACATCCCATTATTTATAAATGGAATCATCCACTATTACAAGGCAAGAAAATGGGACAGTCTAACTTAGATGGAATAGTCCAGTTTTTAAAATATAACATATCTGTACTGTAGATAATGGGATATTCCACAAAAAATATGTCGTTTTCAAATGAAACAGACCAACAAAAATGAAAGAAGAATAACACTGGAAGTGCAAATTTATTTTTATTCCGCAATTACTTGTTGTTGTAATATGGAAGTGGAATATCTGAATTCATATCTAAATTAATGCTTAATAGAGCAGAATTTGACTAGGAAAAGATTTTAGGTGACACCAATTTACATTTTAAGTAATTCTATATTTGAAAGTGCATAGCCAGCAAAAATGCTAGCTATTTACATAAATTGTGTATATTAAACTCATATCAAAGTATTTTTATTATGTTGTGGATGAATTTAAACTTCATTTAATAACGCAATAATTCTTGGTAAACTTTAGACACTTAAAAGCCCGCCAATATTTTTCATTTCATTACACCCTCTCCAACAATTTAAATCCCAACAAATGATTTAATTAAGAATTAAAACCAAAAAAGGAGGGTGGAGGGGGATCGAGGGTCTTAAACAAAAAAACCAAGATTTAAAAATTTTGTTGGTCCAATGCATCAACATAATGTGGTATTATGTGATAATGACTTTTTTGATAGAAAATATATTTTTCATAGAGTCACTACAAAGATGGATTTTCAAATCTCCATATGTTACGTAAACTGTCTTGATCCAGCATGATTCTTCTGGCTTGAGAGGATTAAATTGAATAACAAACGCACTGGATAGGTTCTATCACAATCGTAATTTTATACATGACTGCATGGTTGTTTGATGGCTTAGGTTTAATTGTGAAAAAAAACTTCCAACCTAAGGGATTTAACATTTTAAATTTGAAATATCTGGCCTGCACTAAAAGGACAATATGTTAAAAGCTATTCCAGTTGATCTAGATCTAGGTCTTATTGTTTGTTTTAGTTTAAATGACAAAATGATAAGGGCATTGCATAGTTACAAAGTGCAAGCAAGATGTGGACTAAATACAGTACATTAACGAGTATGTAGGTTAAAAGTTCAAGTCGCATTGAGTGCAAAATTTTTTCCACTTGTTACTTGAGGAAAATTAAATATGATATCAGCTTGGAGAAATGGGGATTAGATTTGAATGTATTAATTATTACTGGTAGCTGAAATATTTTAATGTTGATATATATCGAAACTCTATGCATTACACCATGATGTATTATAAAGAAATGTGATACAGTAAACCCATTATAGTTTTACATCTAAGTTATGAAATAAGGAAAAAAATTGTCATGGGAATACAGCCTTCCTTGATTATTTGAAAAGGTTATATGGAAAACTTTAGCATTAGGAACTCAGACAATGACATATTTAGACTTTTATGTGTAACCAGAACTTTAATGGGCTGTTCACTTAATTGTCCTAGCTCAAGCTGCGTATTTAGTAGGCCAGTCCAGTGCAAAAATGTCCTTTTATCTCTGTTTCCGTTAGTCGAGCATATATTAGAAGTACATTTTGTATGAGGAGTTCATCAGACCATAATGGATTCACCCACTTTTTAACCATCCACCCTGCTATACCCTATGGTGAAAAATGGAATAAGTAGGGAAGTCGTACTTTAAGAATGAGACACTGTACTATTAGGGCCCATCTGTACTTCTGTTAAAGTGCTCTTTTTGGTTAGAATTGAATAGAAGTACAGGACTTGCTAGTGAAGAAAAAAAGAGGTTATTGCTCGCCGGTGACACCATTACATCATTTGACCCACAATGGCTGCCTAAAATAATAAATGGCTTTGTCGGTTAATAAATGCAGTGATAAGAGTCACAAAATTCAGAACAGGATAAACTGACTCAGTAAATTATGCATCCAGTTGGTTTATTTTTAAATAATTTATATTTTTACCAGGAAAAAATAAATAACACATGAGAATAGCTATTCTTAATGGGTCTTTCATCTTGGGGGATTTTTTTTATCAATTGTATGCATGTTTTTAAAGTTTAATGAGTTGCATTGTATTTGAGGAGAGGACATATAATTTACAGGAAATATATATACAAAGCAAGTATAAACATACAAAAAAGCATTTGATATTGAATCAGAATTAAGAAAAAGAAGTTTTATATATATTAAATTGTTTAGTATATTGAATTAAAATGAAATATCATATGAAACTTAAGGTACTTCACTACACCAGACTTATACTTTTAAAGATACTACGTCACAAGATGGCGATTTAAATGTTTTGTTAAACTGTTTGTATCAATCGTTTCAGATGTATATCGACATAGCTCAGTGGTTAAAGTATCAGGCTTGTGAACCACAGATCATGAGTTCGAATCCGCATGGGACTTTTGTTCATGTTTACTGAATGATTTTTTTATAATATCATTTTTTATCCAAAATTGCACATTTTTTCGCCTATTTGACATATACACTTCTTATACATCATGCTTTCTATCACAATCAAGTAATTTTCTGCTGATTTGAGAAACTATTTCGAGGTGTAGTGAGGCACCTTAATATATTTTTTTCCCCTTAATGTCACCAGTATGATCTTTAAGAGAGAGAAAGAAAACAAATGGATTTATTTTCTTAGAAATTATAAAATGATTTTTTGGCAGATCAATACATAATTGAGTGATGATTTAGCTATTAAAATGAGTGTCATCATCATAAGATATAATCTTATCGAATCAACTAGCATACATGTACATTAGGGTGCAGGTTGTTTTCAAATTAAGTAGCTAGTTTAGGACAAATAATTGTTGTCTCAGTGATATGCAGGAAAATCAATTATCATGCCTCTCCATGCAGATAAGCATTTATGATATTTGTTTCAGTTGAGCTCATATTGCACATTCAGTATTTCATGGAAATTCAATACTGTATATCATTTGATGGTTATCAATATTAAAGCTTGTCAAGAGCTCTTGGTGCAGGTTTCAGTCTTGTTTGAAGTTTAAGAATAATCGATCCACACACCCACTCCACCCACCCACACATTCACACCCCCCGCCCTTTTCAATCCCAAGCTGTTGTTCATTAGGATGGAGTTTAAGATTGATAATCTATATATTAAATTACGGATAGGAAATGTCATTCCGTACATACATCCCACACTGTACCATGAAGTGCATGAAGCAATGAGGCTTTTTTTGTATGTTTATACTTGCTTTGTATATATATTTCCTGTAAGTTATATGTCCTCTCCTCAAATAAATAATTATTGAATTTATAGAAAATGTCTTCTAGTACTCATAATGGTATCCGTTTGCAAATTTCGCTTCTGCTTTTTAACTTCTTTTTAATTGGTGGATCATAATTGGTTACGTATGGTTACAATGTATGAATACTGTTGATACCCAAATACACTTTGTCTATATATAATCAATCATTCATTCTTCCCCTCTGTAACATGGTGCATTGATAGTTTCTAGATGATTTATCCTACAAATTTCTTATGAAGTATTAATTTTCTTTTAATTCTCAAATTTCAACACAACTTGCCCCCCCCCCCCCCCCCAATTATTACCATGGCTTTATTACAACTATTGGAGCCATAGAATTGATGCACTGATATATATTACATTAAGCATGTATCAAAAACTGCAGGTGTTATTTTTTAGGCATCATGTTTTGCATACTTCGTGATCTGTTCAAACTAATGTGTCTGGTTGCGCAAAGTTGAATGAACCATATTTCATTATATCAAATGAATTATATATATAAAAGGGGTCTTTTGATGTGATCCTTATTTGACTTTATGAAGGATGTATGATTAAAAAAAAATAAATTCAAACTGACTGAAAAGAAAACAAAAAGAAAAACCCCATCTTTTTACTTGGAAGAGGACATGTTTGATGGCTGAAAGAATTATTTTTAAGTTAAGAATACAACACAGGTGTCTGATGTAACAATGCGATATCTTCTTACAATAAACCTCATTATGAGATGGATGAAGGATTGGCATTGGTCTAATTAACTATTGAATTTCGTGTGCGTTTCAGGGTCTGAATATCCTTGCTAACACCTGCAATGGCAAAACCGTGGATTGGTACACTAAGTTCACAGACCACGTCGCTTCCGAGGCCTTGGCTAATGAGGACACAGTGGCAGTGGTCAATAGAAGGTAATAGGATATAGAGACAAAGGCATTTATCAAAGACTCGCCATATAAGATCTCACCCCTAACTTTCTATCTCCATTTCTCTATACAATGATAAACATGTATACCAAAAAAATAAAAATTATTATTAATAAAAATTGGTGATTGATAATTATGAATCTAATATTAAGGGGCCTAATTCCCTATTACATCAATATGCATATACTAGTACACAAAATATAGAAAAATGACAAAAATGAATGATTGATAGATAATTATGAATCTGATATATGTAATTAATTAGCACATTTTTTTTTCTTTCCAAGATGTTTGTGTGAATTGGCTCGACAGATCGGGTTCACCGAGAAAGCATTGGACGGATTTTCATTGGACAGAATTCTCGGTGTATACCGACAGGTGGTACGTACCATATCCCGTTCATTTTACCGGAGTCGGTCTTTATTTATCCCAGTTGACATTTGCTGCTTAGTGCCTGTAATTCATCACAAATGTGCATAAATACAGTGTAATGTACTGCATCACAATTGGAAAAAAGTTCATTGACATCAAAATACTTTTTTGAGAGCTGTATTTTATTACCGTTGACTGATTTGCTGTTCATTGGCATCAGAATAATTTTTTTTATTAGAGCTTTATTTGAGTACATGAACTTATCTGCTTTAAGTTTTTTATGTCACTAATCTTAGATATATATGGGAATACATCCAATCCATTTTATATATAACATTTTTAAAACAACAGTTCTGTTGGAGAATTTGGAAACAGTGATGGGATTTAGAGTAACAACAAAAAATATTTTTATGGGGTTTTTTTCTTTGTTAACATTATACAGTATGGTTTAAGATGTGTAAAATTTAAAATACCAGGTAAATAGATATATTATGCTTTGTATTGAACACTTATAACATAACTCCTCTTGAGAAAAAAAATTACTGGTATACAGAAAATCTGTTGTATCTGCATGATGAGGAAGAATATTCATTACTGTTTTTATATAGGTCATTGAAACAACCATTTACCAGTAATTACTATTTTTCACTGAACACAATTTAGGAACAAAAATTTTAATTTCAAATCTTTGAATTACAGTCCCCTGAAGAGTCTGCCAAAGCAAAGGTGCACAGAGCCAAGTCCTTTGTTCACCACCAGATCCCAATGCCCAACATGTTCTCTGTGGTCATGAAGGAGAAGATGTCAGGTACCTATATTATATGACATTTATAGCCATAAAGAAGATGTCAGGTACCTGTATTATATGACATTTATAGCCATAGACATTTATAGCCATATTCACTGTGGTAGAAAAAAATGGTTGGACCCATTCCTTTACAAATGTGATACTAATATACTGGTATACACCCTAAGTACGGATACTATGTACTGTAAGCAGTAAGGGTTCTTTATCATGCCAAAATTGTTGACATGGGACCTCAACGTTTGAAGTCTCGCCTTATAGATCTAATACCACCTCTTACTGAAGAAACAGTCACTTTCTATACCAAATACCGAGTTCTGTTGAGATTAGGGATTGAACTGTCTCACTGCACTATGCTGGCAGTATACCCTTACTTAAAATTCTTACATTGTTCACGTAATAATAAAAGCATGTTGATAAACTTTTTTTTTTATCAAAGATTAATGAACAGATATGCATGTCATGCAGAAATGACTCTATTAGCTAATACTGGTAGTGAGATTTAGCTCTCAGTGGATTAAGTTTAGTTTGAATTTGAATGCTTCTATCCTTGAAGGCTCCAGCCAGATCTTTTCCCAGGGGACTGGGGACATCTTAGTGGACTGTTGCAGTGATTACTGGAATGGAGAAGATGTGTGTCCACTGACTGAAAACGACAGGTTACAATATAGAATCAGAAATTAATAATGCAATGAATACAATATACAAAAAAAAATAACATGTACCTATGTACTGTAATATATTTAGCATGTAAGATATTTGGGAAAAATCAATTTATCAATTGGATTTGAAATTGCAGATTTCTGAATGTACACATTTACATACATGCATGCATGACATTTAGCGATGTATCTGATGTAGTGAAAGCTGCTTTTCTCCAGAACTGCTAATTTTAATACAGTCATATGTAACACATTTACAGTATGTGGGTGTACCCGTGTTCTTCATGTATAGTTGGTATTGGTTTTGTATTTTGCAGAAAGAAGGTCTTGGATTTCTACCATCGATCCAGCATGGCCTCCTACTGCACGGCTTTTAGTTACCGACCTCTGACCCAGTACATCTCCCCTCACCTGTGTGAGAATTTTATACAGGTCCCCCAGTACTGGTCCAGCATTCAGGAGCCAACCTCCGTCTCACTGTAAGGCTTTGTGTGAATTGTAATGCAGTAAAACAGATTTGGGGCTTATTATAGAGAAAACATGCATGTATATGTAGTTTTGACTTTTGACAGAGTTTAATTGTAATGAGATGAGGCTCAAATTGGACACATCATCACACATGGGACACTTAACATATATTTTAATAATGAAATATAATATTGACATTAATATAGAGATTTAAATTTTAGAAGATAGATTTTCAAAAACAGTTCCATGCTGTTACATGAAGTTTTGGTCTAGATAAAATTGATTCATATTGGTGCATGTGATTGTTTGAATATGCTGATCTTTTTATGGGAAATAAATGGGTAAATTTTTATTTTTTCACTATGTCACTCTGAAGATGGGTAATCAAAAAGTATGACCATTAACAAACTTTGGCAACTCTTGAATTTGCAATACTTAGTTAATTAAAACTTTTTTTTATTGTGTATAGGCAAATTTTTATTGCTCGTTTTTCTCTCCTATTAAAAAATAAAAGAGATACTTCTCCTTTGGGACAGAACATCAGATGCGGACCTGCCCTATGATTCTCACCTGTGGAAGGAGTCACGGGCCTTCAGCATGGACTCTTTGTTTGACAACACCAGCACCTCGTCCGTGGAGGACACGGTGGGCTGCTGTCAGGCCCAGAGTAACCAGGTGTTCATTGGGTTGGTCACCATGCAGTATCAAGCGAGACAGGTACCACTGTACATTAACTTGTAGTAAGTCTGATGAGGTTGTGCTACATAATCAACTAAAGAGATAGCTACATGTACCTAACACACACCTCTGTAAATTGTTTCACTGTTTATTTTGACTTAAAATTAGGTTCCTAAAAATTTTTTCATGTACAGTATTTGAAATTACTCTAATTTGATTGCCAGTCTATTCTGATATTGATCTCCTTTCACAAAGCATGTGTATTTAGACAGAAATTTTACTACAGTATTAAGACATTTCATCGTAATATAATCTCTTATTCTTTTTAATCTGATAGACATTCAACTTGAAAAATGAGACCTTGGTTTAAAAAATATGTTTAATTTTTTACAGGATTTTGTTCAGCTTATTGACAAATTGGAAATTGCCTGCATCAGATTTGTCCATTTCTCCCAAGAGAATGAAGTTAGAAGCAGAGTAAGTTATAGTTACCTCCCTTTCAATGTACATTTTTTATTCTAGTCTACATATAAGCAGTGAGTGAAACAAGTTTCTGACTGGTATTTAACAGGTATTTTCAGAAAAGATGGGACTAGAGGCTGGTTGGAACTGCCATATTTCCCTGCGGTCAGATTTGGGGGTGGGAACAGCCCCCACCAGTGCCTCAGTCTCACAGATGGAGCTCTCCAATCGCTATTCCAGTCGCCACTCCTCGGATACCGCCGCCCGCGAAACAAACGCCTGTGCCCGACTGTGTCAATCACAGGAATCCATTAGATCTCGTAGCTACAGCGCACCGAGCATTGTGAACTTGGACGCTTCTCAAGTGCGGTTCCAGATGTCGGATGTAAATAACGGCAAGCAGCGGCAGCGGTTTCTGAGTGAACATCACTGTGAGCCGCTGGTCCCCACCGATAGTCAGAACCACGGGAGTGGCAGCCCCCCAGAGAGCTTTGACAATGAGAAAACTCCCTTGAATTATGAAGAGGAGGGGGAAGTGATTTTGAAGTCTTATGAATGGACCAATCAGAATTCAGATAACATGGGCAGTGCAAGTAGAAATGCCTCCAGTTACTTGACTGATGACAGTTTAACTGGTGCACTTGACAACAGGGTAAAACATTTACTTGAATATTCACATTTTCTCATTTAAAAAAAAAATAATTTTAATGGATAAATGTTGACATACATTGTATTTTACTTGATTTGCAGGCTAGGTTACCAAAAGGTATAGAAAATATTCGACCTCATTTGGAAAATGTGGACAATGTCCCTTTATTAGTGAATCTCTTCACAGACTGTACCTCAGAGAGTAAGTACTAAGGACCTGCTATATTTTCATGTGTTATTTGTAAAACATGTACCAGACAAATTTTGTTGTCTTTTGAATACCGGTACATTATATGTAAATTCTTAATGTGCCAGTGGTGCTCAGTAAAAGAGAAAATCCCAACAGTTTTCCATTTTCTTTGCCTTTTTATATGGTCTTTTACAGGTATCAAATTTCTTTCTTCCTTTTTATCATTTTCACTGAATGTAAGATTTTTGTGACATTTGTTTTCCACAAATACATGTATATCTAAGGCCAAAATAAAATTATAGCTTGTTTGGAATTGCCTTCCACCTCATTGAAATACCCCTGCTGATAAAATTTTATTATCAAAAAATGAAGAATTTTATTTCATATGGAGATTTTTATTTTTTACCAATTTTTAATTAGTTAAAGTTCAAGTTTGAAAAATATAAAAAAAAATTTCCCTCCCTCCCTCTTGGGTCTAGAAACCCCCAGGCTGCAATTCCAAACAAACAATTTTTTAAGGATGGCCTAATGCATACATTTTTAGCATGCCTTGTGGAAGAAAATTTGACAAATAGCTCTCCTAAAATTTACTTGTATACGTGAATCCAAATCTAAGTAATCTTGATTTTGGAGGAACATTGCACCTTAAACATAACACTGAGGTCCTCCTTTACAGCAACTCGTGAGATGATGGAGATCATGCAGGAACACGGAGAGGTGGTGGTCTGTACCGGCAGTAATCTCAACATTGAAAATGTCGACCTCTTTCTGCAGGCAGACTGCAGGTGAGATTGGAAAGTGGCTTTGTTTCTTGTTTACAGAAGAAATCAGAAATATTGTTCTTACATCAAGAACTTTGATTCATGAATTGTTATGTTTTTGAAAAGTTAATGTTAGGAGGAATTGATATAAGGTAGAACTCAAACAAATCATTAATGCTAGTTATAGGGTAATCTTTCTTGTCTGACAAATTTTATTGCATGGAGACATTAATTTGAATGATAGAAAACTTGAACACTTGGAATGAATTAAAATAAATAAAAATAGTTCAGCTTCAAATTCATTTACCATACTTAGTTTCCAGTAACCTTCGAGCAAAAAGATGTCCTTGAATAACAATAAAAGTAAAGCAGACAGCAGTATTTGTTATAGCATTTGTTTTGTGTATTATTACAGTATGGCAGTGGAGCCCCTGTACCCCTTGGTGTGTGCCAGGAACGCCTCCACACTGAACCAATGCAGGGACGACCCTCTGTCCCCTATGGCTGTTGCTGCCTCACTCATCAGTCTGCCCTGTCCACTTGTCTTCAAGTACAAAGACAATATTGGAGTGATCCAGCTTATCACAGAGGTGAGAATGGCTGATGTAATTTTTAGATGTCAATTGGTTGGGGAAGGAGGTGATGATCCATTAGAGATGAGTATACCGGTAGTCTTTTAAAGATATGAATAAGATATGAAGATATTCACAAACAGTATGATATGCATAAAATAAAGAAAGGGAGGGATATTGTTGAAGGTGTGTGTCATACATTGAAATACCAACTAAAATCCACAATTAAAAATATCCAATGTACTTATATTCTTAAATTAGTATCTCCTGGCACTATTTCTGTGAAAATTAACTAAGTTAAGCATAAGGAAGCTTGATTTATCAAATTTCAGTGAATCTGGAATACGAATACAAAAAACAAGTATGAAAATATTGTTAGATTTTTTTATCTGGTGCTCATGAAAATAATCTTTAATGGCATGCATGAGTTGGAACTGTTGTCATATTTTTCAGGCACGAACTTTTCTTCTGTCCCTGAAGAACACGTTCTATCTGATGCTCTGTTATCACCTCTCTGTGACCTTGGTCCAAGTCCTGGCCTCCCTCCTACTCCTTCCCCCTGTCCTGGCCCCTCAGCAGTTGTTGTGGCTTCTTGTCTTTGTCATCCCCCTCATCAGCCTCAGCATGATGGGTAATGCCGTGGACTTCAGAATCATGAACAACGCCACAGTCAAATATCCAAAGAATATTACCAAAGAGGTATGCTTAGATTACTGCATTTTCGCTAACTAAGAGTTTTCGGTCCACTCCGCTCCCCACAAACCCTGTTTGTGAGGAGAGGTGCAGATCAGAAACCCTTGACTTGGAAAGATGAGATTACTGTGGAATCATTAGAATTCATAGTGGCTCATTTTTCATGGATTTTGTGGGAACACCGTCACCAATGAATTTATGTCCCCCCAAAAATTATGAAAGTATTACATTATTTCTGTATCATACTAGTAAATCTATGAAATAATGTCCCTATGAACCTATGAAAAATTGACAATCCATGAAAAATTGGTTTAACCAAAGTCTAATGATTCCACAGTAACTTGAATGTACACGTCCATAAACCTTTGATATCTGATAATAGCTATGTTGAAATTTAATGACATTTTTTTTTTTTTTTTTTTCAGATGATATTCCAATTTATTTGTTACTACTGTTTGAGATTTTTACCGGCCATTTTAGTGTGCTTATTTTGTTATACATTTACACTGCACTCTTTTTGTGAGAGCGTTTCCTCAGACTTTCCATACTCGTGTGCAATATTTAGTTTTAGGTAAGTTAAAGGGGAATAACTCTGTTAGATGAAAAAATATTAATTAAAAAAAAAAACAAATAATTTTTAGTTATGAAATGATATTAATGTGATATAATATGTCCTTTATTTATTTAGCTTATCTTATTATTTTGAAGCCCCCAGAATGGAACTGTAACGTGGTATGAAAAGTATTCCGGGGGTCTTGTTGTGGCTCAAAATATACTCCTCTTTTTACTGGTTTTATATTTTGGTAAGTGTTTTTAAACTATATTGTTGAATGATTTGTTGTTTGTTTTCTACCCTCTAAATTGGGTTTAACGATTATTGATAAAACTACAGACTGCACATCATCAGGAAATTCACTGTCAGTCTTGCATGTTGGTTGTTAATTACCATTAATATGACAATACCATATAATTATACAATGTACTGATTGTTGTAGCTGCTATATCGGTGAGCTTTGTCCACCGGTATAATGATACGATGTACTGATTGTTGTAGCTGCTATATCGGTGAGCTTCGTCCACCAATATAATGATACGATGTACTGATTGTTGTAGCTGCTATATCGGTGAGCTTAGTCCGCCGGTATAATGATACGATGTACTGATTGTTGTAGCTACTGTATCGGTGAGCTTCGTCCACCGGTATAATGATACAATGTACTTATTGTTGTAGCTACTGTATCGGAGAGCTTCGTCCACCAGTATAATGATACGATGTACTGATTGTTGTAG
>WFKH01007768.1:29622395-29638324 GCA_016163765.1 Magallana hongkongensis
TTTTGGAGCAGGTGCCCTCTGATGATTATATCTTAGTTATTATTGGTCCTAACTTCACAAAACTTGCATGGATGATGTATCTTATTATACTGATGCACCTGACAGGCTTGAATGCTGAATCTGAGCCATAGGTTTAGGATGCTGGATGAGGTTTAGTTTTTTTGAACAGGTCACATGTTTTATAGATATTAGTACTATTTCAAACTTGCACAGTTGATTTAACTATAATATAAATGAATCACAGAGGTAGCTTCAGATGCAGAGCCTGATCTCCATTATCAAGGATGCTAAAAAATCTCCTACCTCACTTAAACCTGCTTGATAGATGTGTTTGTTGTTAAATGATATAACATGATTCCTATGATATAGTATTACATGTATATGATATGATACACTATTGTTTTATATGATACAATATTATATCATATTGTAAAAAGTTATATGATATGATATGATATTGTATCAATTTTTTTGTACATTATGATATGATATTGTGTCATGTAATTGTTATGTATAGTGTTGTGTATTATGATACAATATTGTATAATATGATATTGTATTATATATTTAATATTTTATCACATGATATTGTTTCATATGATATTGCAATATGTAACATTGTATCATATGATACAATATTGTATAATATATAATATCGTATATGATGTTGTATAATATGATATTTTGTTTATATAATATATTATTATATCACATGAATTGTATTATATGATATTGTAATATATAATATTGTATTATATGATACGATATTGTATAATATGATATTGTATTATATAATATATTACTATATCACATGATATTTTATCATATGATATGATGCGATGTTGTATCAAATCATATGATACAATATCTTATTATGTATCAAATATGATGCAATATCATACAATACAATATCATACTATATTATACAATATAATATCATATGTTACAATATCGTGATGTTTTATGTGATATGATATTGTATTATGTAATACTATATTGTATCATATATTGTATAATGATATTGTATTATGTGATCAAATACAATAATGTATAACACAATACAATGTCATATCATATGTTACAATATTATATTGCATAATTATTTATTACAGTATTGTATTGTATTATATGATACTATATTGTAAGTATTGTAGGATGCAATATCGTATTATATATTATTGTATTGATAAACATTGTATCTTATAATACCGTATGAAATGAGCATATGATTTTCATACAATTTTTTTAACATATGATATACAATATTGTGTCAAAACAGTTTCAATGAATATCCAAGATCATTAACTATGATTTTCATATCATATGATTAAGGTGGTCTCATAAAGGTGATGCCTCATAAAGGTGATGTCTCGTCTCGGTGAGCTTTGTAATCTGTGATTACCTATGTTTTTATTATTTTATATACTTGTAAACTTTTAGATAGCTAGACTAAGTGTTTTCATTATTATATATGCTTGAAAACTATTAAATAGCTGAACTAAATGTTAACAATTTCATTTTAAGAGAGTTGATGTAAAATCAGCAATGGATTTCAGCAGTGATGATGAAGAACTACCACAAATGTACAAACCCGCCAGTTTATCAGTCAGGGCTTCTGGAAACCAAACAGGTCCACTAAAGCAAGCATCAACAAAGAAAAGTTCCATGCAAGTTTCCATAATCATAGACAGCGATGAAGATGTTGAATTTACCGGTACCAATGGACCAGCCATAGGACTCGGGCGAGTGAATCATAGCATGTCGGACAGCTCAGAAGATGAGATCTGTTTGCCATCACTTAGAGAGAGAATATTAAGTAGTGTGTCCAGTAGTAAATCCACTTCATCTTCAGATACAATCAAGTCTATGAAACAAAACATTTCATCTGAAAATAAATGTGACAAAAGTGCTCTTAATCATCTTAATTCAGGAAGCATGCATAGCAAAGGTCTCTCTTCTAATGAATATTCAAGTTCATTAGCATGTTCAGAGGAAACTGTTTTCAGTGATGGATCAATTAGCACAAACAATTTTGATTCCAATTTGGATAGTCAGTCTACAGTTTTCTTATCACAGTCCTCTGAATGCAGCGTTGGAGAATTGACCAAGAAAAAAAGAACAAAGGAGGAAATTGCAGCCTTAAAAAATGAAGCCAAGGCAAGTATTTTATATTGTAAGTATTTTGTATTTTCTACTTGATAGTTATAGTTTCAGAATATAAACATTTAACTTATGAGGTTTAAAATGTTTAATGCCATTGAGATAAAAGATTATGGATATATTATTTTTGCTCCCAATTTTCTATTCTCTTTCTGTTTATCTGAACAAGATCTACCTTCTGCATGTTCTGTGAGTCCTTTCTTTTGATCTATACGAGATGAAGATTGATCATTCATATCTGGTGACCTTATGGGTCTATATACTGTATATGGTGTCCAAGTAGCGCAGTGGACAATGCACTCGCTTATCACCACTGCGACCCGAGTTTGATCCCTGTGATCGACAGTGGGTGTATGTGACAGGGTATGGCGGTCGCTCGCTTGTACACGTGGGTTTTCTCTGGTACTCCAGCTTCCTCCCACATCAATGACCCCCTCGCGCTAACATTCGTGCCAACGAGAGATATTAATATAAGTTGTAGAACTTGTCTATCAACATGATCAACCATTGTAAAGTTTTTAGTAGGGTCACAGAAAATTGTTGTACACAATACATGTACCAAAATTAGATAACAGTGAATATGCTAGATTGTAAAAATAGTTGAACACCATATTACAGCTAAAGTAAAGTGATATTGCAGAGAAAGGAATACCAAATGGGATGAAAATACCATTGTGTACATATATGTTATTTGTATTTACAGATGCGGAAGATGAACAACAAGAAAAACAGAGAAGAAAAGGCACTGTCCAAAGAGCAAGAAAGGCAAAGAAGAGAACAGATACGCATTGCTGAGAGAGAAAGAAAGAAACAAATGGGAGGATCAAAGGACTGTTTGCAGGTAAAAATTTACAAAAATTAGAATTAACACAGAGACATATTTACTTACATTGCAATGCACTAGCTATAAATAGATCACAATTTTTACTCTGTTGATTTATTTTGATTGTGCTTTTAAAATAAATTCCAAACCAAGAAGAAATCTCTATTTATTGATACATTGGACAATGATTCAAAGGCTTTGCTCTTATGATTGTTATATGTAACTTTTCTTTAATTTTTCACAGTACTTGATTTTGATGTTGGATACCCGAATCGTAAACTCTGGAGGGCATGGAGTGGCCATATTTAAGGCCTGTGAAGCACTAGGGATACAGTACATCACTAAAGAACAGATTGTTCCATTCAGTATCACATGGAACAGAGAAGTCACCAGTATCAATGTATCCAGGGAAAATCAGGTACACTCATTTTGTATCATTAGACCAGATGCAACAATATACATTTACTCCGGTATACTGTGTACATCTGTTTTATATGATTGTTAATTTATGCATTTTGAATGTTTAAAGCAAGCAATTTGTAAAATGTGATTTATTATGTCTAATAAAATAGTATTACATCAACATGAAACAAATTCACATTGGGGGCAAAGAAGTTTGGAGGATTGGTATTTGTTATGTATACATTTGATCTTGCCAATCAAATGACCGGTTTTTAACATACATTGGCAATCCTCAGCATTTGAAGAGATACATTAGGTTGTAAACAGTCTAATACAGCTGAAGTCACAAGTGCTTTTGAACATCAGAGTATTTGCTTATGGTCATAATGGGGTATATAAAACTGAAAAGAGCTTTGGTTTATACCTTGGCTACATTCTCAATTGAGGCTTTGTTTGCCTGGAAAAAAAAAATAAAATGGGTGCACGTTCAGGAGTAACCATTATATATCATATACTTGTCAAAAATACATCCTTTTCTGTCCTGTGCAATATGAACCAAACATTTGCCTACCCGATTGAAATAAACCCTAGGGATGTGTAGTAAAATTAAATACACACCCCTTACCATAAATCATCAAGTATTATGAGATAGAACTCGGTATGCGCCGTTCAATTTTGATGTCTGAGTATGACGTCAAATAATTACGTCGACGTCTATTTGGTATACAAATAGCGGGCGCAAATTGACAGGAAAGGTTAAAAGAATTAAGTATATAGACATGGAGCAATTTGTAGACAATAATCATTCATCACATGATGTTTTTTTAGCTCACCTGAGCTGAAAGCTCAAGTGAGCTTTTCTGATCAAAATTTGTCCGTTGTCTGTTGTCGTTGGCGTCGGCGTTGGCGTTGTCGTTGTAAACTTTTCACATTTTCATCTTCTTCTCCAGAACCACTGGGCAGATTTCAACCAAACTTGGCACAAAGCATAACTGGGTGAAGGGGATTCAAGTTTGTTCAAATGAAGGGTCACGCCCTCTTTAAAGGGGAGATAATTTAGAATTATTAAAAAATTGTAGGTATTTTTCAAAAATCTTCTTCTCAAAAACTATTAGGCCAGAAAAGCTGTAACTTGTATGGAAGCATCCTCAGGTAGTGTAGATTCAAGTTTGTTTAAATCATGGTCCCCGGGGGTAGGGTGGGGCCACAATGGGGGGATGAATTTTTACATAGGAATATATAGAGAAAATCTTTTAAAATCTTCTTCTCAAAAACTGTTAGGTCAGGAAAGCTCAAATTGGGAGTGGAAGCATTCTCAGATAGTGAAGATTCAAGTTTGTTTCAATCATGCTCCCCGGGGTAGGACGGGGGCCCCAATGGGGGGGATGAATTTTTACATAGGAATATATACAGTGGCCTCCGGGTATAACGAGCTCGGATATTACGAGGTACCGCTTACAACGAGATGATTTTTTGGTCCCAAATTATTTCTTTATTTATTTCCTTTTAAAAAATTCCGGATACAACGAGATCGCTTATAACGAGACTCCGTATATTACGAGGTAAAAATTTGTGCCCGGTAGTTGTAAGCGCTATCGGATATAACGAGGTACTCAAGGCACGCTTGATTGCACACGCTAGTACCAGGTAACTAACGGTATGGCCTTGTAATTTTCACAGGTATGTATACACATGACAATAGATTAAAAGTATTCAGAAATAATGATGAGTTGTTTTTATTGCAATGTTCACAGTCATGGCTTCGAATTCAATGAAGAGGAAAGTAATTTCGCTAGAAACAAAAGTACTTACATGTATTTAGAAATAATTAACGAAGTTTAAAATGAATTATAAACAAAAAGTGAAATTGCAAAGGACTATGAATAAGCTTAAAGTACATTTAGTACGATTTAAAAAAAACATAGATGTGATTTTAGAAAGCTTGGAAGAGTTAGCGGACTTGTTAAGAAAAGCGCGTGACTCTAAAAAAGCCATACATACATTAAGCTTTCCCATTATGTCGGTGTTGATTCACTGGTTACGGTATTACGACAGAGATACTAAGTTAGTAAAATTCGGAGTGAAATTAAAAATGATGACGAGACAGAAATCGAAAAAGGTGGTCATGATATCGGTGTGTCGGCAGTTACTCCAGAAACTCCAGAATTTTCTACTGACAAAAGATGGGTTAAACGCGGTAACCTTCTTCATGCAGAAAACAGACATCGAATATTCCAGTTTAGTGTTTTACAAAAGCTGATTGACATTATTGAAACTTACCAAAGAATAAAATAATAAAAAAAAATAATAAAAATAACAGCCGTCCATCACACAGTTTTTGTCTCTCGTGAAGTGAAAGTAACACGTCCTTACGATTGTACATGTAATTATTTCATGAAAATTTACATGAATATGCTGTAAGTATGTTACTTTTGAACAAAGGTTGAATAAATTATATTTATTTTATTATTAATTGTTTATAATACTTCATTATTACTTGTTATTTGAATTGTAAAGAAAAAACGAGCCCGTGTCACCTTGGGAAATGCCAACCTCGGATATAACGAGTATCGGTTATAACGAGAAATAAAATTATGTCCCCATCATCTCGTTATACCCGGAGTCCACTGTAGAAAAAATCTTTAAAAATCTTGTTCTCAAAAAGTATTAGGCCAGGAAAGCTGTAACTTGTATGGATGCATCCTAAGGTAGTGTAGATTCAAGTTTGTTCAAATCATGGTCCCCGGAAGTAGGGTGGGGCCACAATGGGGGGGGGGTGAATTTTTACATAGGAATATATAGAGAAAATCTTTTTAAAAAAATCTTCTCAAAAATGCTCCAATTTGAGTGGAAGCATCCTCAGATAGTGCAGATTCAGGTTTGTTTAAATCATGGTCCCCTGGGATAGGGTGGGGCCACAATGGGGGGCCACAAAGTGGGGGGGGGGGGGGGGGTATATAGGAATAGAGAAAAATCTTCTTACCGATACAACAAAAGGGGCTTGGTATTTACCATAAAAATATGTGGATAAAAATCGGCAGATATTTTAAATTTTTTTAGCAAGATCTACCGTACTTAGTTGTCAAGATATTTTGATTTTGTTACTGTTATGATAATTTGATCAGAGTTAAGGCTATTGTTGCTCAGGTGAGCGATGTGGCCCCTGGGCCTCTTGTTATTGTTTCTTTTATATTTTCTATAAGTATATACAGTTGCACTTTGATATCTCAAACACTAATATCTCGAATACAATGGATGTGTCGAAGTTATTTCTAAGTCCCAACCACTTATTTTTAAAGTATTTTACCCTCAATATCCCGAAAACTCGGGTATCTCGAAGTTTTTAAACAGTCCCATCTAGTTCGAGATAACAAAGTTAGACTGTATTATAAAAATCATGACATGGCATTTTTTATATCGCATCCCATATTAGTACTCAGTTGCTGGATATCAGCCTAAGATCCTAACGGCTCTCGGGCTGATATACAACAACCTTGGGCTAATATAGGATGCGATATAAAATGCCATGTAATAATCTGTATATTTCAGGTTGAAACAGTGAAATCCGAGCAGACGGAGGAAGATGTTCTTGTGTTACTCCCTATTGCTGACTTTGTTAATTTTGTACAGAATCATAAAAAGGTTATAAATCCTAATTTACATGTAGTACCAGTATTTTATAGTTAGAAAAAAGGGAAAGCTTAACTGTAATATGAATTTTTTTCTGATGATTTCTTGAAGTCAATGTTTATTTTTCAATACTTTTGAATGCCTTTTGTAGATATTGTAATTCCAAATAGATATCAAATGTTCAAGGGAGACATCTTTGGAATTCATATAATTTTTTGGAAAACAAAACATGATGTATAATGGTTAATATTGTTTTAAGTTAAAAAAAAAATGAATTAATTCTCACAAAGTGGCATTCATTTCATGAATCTATTTTTTAATCTATGTAATGTACTTTAGTTTAAGACTGATGCCAATGGCTGTGTTGCTGTAAAAGTAATTTATTCATTGATCTACTGGCTCTTACACATATATCCTTTAACAGTATGAAATCTATTGTTTTATTTTCAGTGTGGCAGCGGATTAGGAGGTGGACCAACTCTAACAGATTATGTACACACTGTCAAACAGCATTTACCTAATTCTATTTTATCATTTGTGGTCATAGGGATGGAAAAATATTTTAGGTAATTATTGGGTTGGTGATTTAAGGTGGCTCCAGTGGCTTTAGCATGTTTAGTGTCAGGTTCTTTTTTTACACAGCGTGATAAATTTCCGGTTATAGTTTTGGGCACATAAATGATCATTTATTAATAAGATGACACGTATTTGATTAAAAGTATTGTACAAGTATAGTTCAGTGGCTTAAGTACAAATATATATATAGCTCATATTTTTCAAAAGGAGACGAAAACCATAAATACCGGGTATGTCAAATAATTTGATGGAAAATTACTTGCCGGAAAGGGGGGGGGGGGGGTGAGTACTACTGCACTTGTTTCTATGGTTTTGCCAGCAAGGACCAAAATTTTAATATTTATAATACAGTTTGATAAGTATAAATTTTTATAGTCTGTCCTAAGATATTTATGCAGCACGTTTGTGGACGATTTTTTATACTTTTATACAAATACACATACCTGTGAAAGAAGTGCAATTGCTATAGATGAAAGGGAAAATTCCCAAGATAATTTCATTTACACATTATCATTTTTCACTCGGAAAAGTTCACAGGAACGAAAACAGATTTCTTACGGAGATTTATAATGGGGAATGTTTACATCTTTTCTCCATTCGGAAGTCACTCAGAATACCTTGCGCAATTTTTCAACGTTATCATCTGCGTCTGCTGCAATACTAAATCCCTGTAGACATCACATTTTTTAGCCGTGTATTTAAACCTGATAAGCTAAAGGGGGCGTTTGAACAGAGAAATCTTGGAAATTTTTCATACTTTTGAATGAACATCATTCAAATCCTTTGGTATTTATAAATATCGAGGAATTAAGCAAAATGTGAATCGAGGATATTTTTGGACAGAGTATAGTGAATGTTAGATTATGTCTATTTGGTACATTTCAATTTTTCAATGTTTGCAAAAAACAACTTGTATAACTATATCTAACAATATAGGGGTATACATGTTCAAGAGACTATCAAACAAAAAGTAGGTGGTCAATTTAGATATACTATGTTTTTTTGTTAAAAAAATATAAAACTCTTAATAAATGTTTAATAAAAATAGGATGTAAACTTTATAATTTTTGAGAAATTTCCAAAATTATGAAATTTTGTCAATTTTTTGGAAGGTTGTGTAAAGAATAAATATAATATTTTTTGTGTTATTTTTGTAGAAAATCAATAAGACTTTTTCATAAATGACTATTGGTCAATAGATTTTCTTAAATTATAACCTACCCTGATGTATTTTGGTGCAAAATTTAATAAATTATGAAATCATGCTTCATTGTGTTAAAATTTGGCTTCTGAATTTTTGGACTGTAGGAAAACAAACATGCAAAGGTATAAATATTTTGGCATCTTTAGTAATTAAGTTTATAACTGTTCAAATTTTAAAAAAGTTTGGGTTGACACAAATTTCTAAAAGGCTGAGTCTATAACTTAAATGAAACTATATATTTCCTTGGTAGAATATGTGAATATTATAACAGTAGAAAAAAAAACTTAATGAAAGATAAGATGTCATCACCTAAAAACAATTCCTACATATTGGTGACTCTTAATAACTTGAACTTCATTCAATCTCTCTAAATTCTTAATCTTTTAAAGTTATCCCAATGCCAAATGTGGTTGTGTTATTGTTAACTTAAAAACACGGTAAATAATTCTGACGATTTAATTGCCTTTCTCAAATGTAAATATAACTTGGTTGGTGATCAAATCCTGTGAAGCCCACAGGGCTTCTCAGAAGATTTGATCACGTACCAACCAAGTTGATATCCCAGTGAACTTTTTATCATGCTGTTTTAAACCATTAATTTCAGAGGGTAACATGGTATGTCCTGAAAAAAGATATGACATCATACAAAATCTAGATATGACATTTATTGAATTCAATAAGTTGTTATTTTGAAACAAGTCATATTGTGCTGTAAGCAAACCTGGTTGTACATATAAACTTATTTGTTTAACCAATTAAATAGCACATTACAAACAAGATTAAATTATTTCCCTTTTATTACATTCAGGGATCAGAAAACTAAGGTACAAAGGAAGCACAGAGCAGCAGTGTTGTCAAGTGAGAGGGTGACTCCATGTACGGACAGTGACCAGGGGTCTGTTCATCGTCTGGATGTCGAAGAGGTTTGATTTTTTAAAATTGTTTTAATTATATGGCCGACATGGACATGAATATTGGAAAATGAAGATAACAATTCAACTTTACAATCAAGGAATGTCTAACATTTTGTATGTCAGCCATCAAGTTAAACAAATTTTAAACTGATTATTCTTGAAAACAAAACAAAAGCTATAACAAGAATAGATATGGGTTACCCCATATCCAAGATATTCGACTTTTAAATTACTTGAATTTTCACTGTGCTCAGCCGATCTCTAAGTTAAAATCACTGAACTTGTTAAGAATCTGGCGTATATAGTTCTTCATGTCCGTATTAAATACTGCCACCCGTCATTAGCAAACAGTGCACACATCTGTGCTTAAACAGAGTCTACACGAGTGCGATCAGAAATATGGTGCAGACCTTGTTGCATAACCATTCCTTTGTTTAAAAAAAAAGAAAAGAAATAACACACACTCATACACAACAAATAATTAAAAGAGATTGTGTGATAACTAACGAACAATAATCATGAAAGTAATATAATTATTGTAATAATATAAGCAATATTCATTAGTGAAAAAATTGTCAATCGAAGAATGACCTATATTTTCGTGAAAAAGACTGAGGAGGCAGCTAGCGTAGGAATATGAATACTTTACATTTACATTTCTTGGGAGGGGAATTTTTTCAAAATAATTTTACGTTAATTTTGTTTTCTTCCACGTATTACATATACATCGATATTCTAAACATTTATTGTAATGTTGTATCTGCTGATCATGAACAGAACTATATTTTTTAGCGCAATTGTGTAAAGAGTACCTGACTATAGTAATATATCTTGAATAGATAGTAGGCACTGATCGAATATATTAAAAATGCCGTGTAGATTTTTAAAGAAAAAATTTTCATTATAGAATTCCTTCATTCCCAAAAGTCCATTATCTGGCAGATCATTCATTTGATAAAGATTAGAATTGTTTTTTGTACCAAGTAAGCTTTATTAAAAACCAAAGAGCTCTCCTGTTGTCTATCTTGTTCTTTTAAAATGTTGTCATGAAAAATGTAAAAATTTAAACATACCTAAGTAAGATTATAAACATGGGGTCAGTATAAACATACTATGTTTCTCATGTTGAAAGGAATCATATATAAAAGCCTACAATGTATATGCTTTCATACCTGTTAACCCACCCGTATTGCGCGGAAGACTCCTGCAAAACGGCCTAAAAGTCTAAAATCTCCCGCAACCAACCAATCTCCCGCATGGGAGACTAAATTCTCCCGCAAACGTATTTGTCTCCCCCATACCTCCCCCCCCCCTTTCCCAACTTCTGAATCTTTACTACCACTGAGGGTTTTAATTTCTGTGATTTTGCCTCAAAAAGCTGCTATGTAGTTTGGATATATCAAAATCCATCCAAGTACTGTCTACCGTGATAATAGTATGACATGTTTTTGTCTAGTTTACTTTTTACGGTTACTTTCGGTTCTGACTAAAATCAGTTGCGTATTTTGTAATGCATAGGCCTTATATGAAAATAAGTGAAAGCTTTAAACATTCAGATTTTACTCTGAAACACCAAAGAAAACAATACACAACCAGTGGTGTCACTAAACAAGCGCACAGGTGAAGTACCCAAGCCACGTGCAGTGAGCCATACTAATCCCCGTCTGGCCAGCACTGTTGGTAAAAATCAAAGTGAGTTTTGAAGACTGAGTGTTTATACAAGCTACTGACAAGAGTGAAGCAGGTGGAAAAAGTGTAAAAGCATTTCACTGAGTTTTTAGCTCACCTGAGCTGAAAGCTCAAGTGAACTTTTCTGATCACATTTTGTTTGTCGTCCGTCTGTCCGTCCTACCGTCTGTAAACTTTAACATTTTGAACTTCTTCTCTAAAACTACCAGGCCAATTTCAACCAAATTTGGCACAAAGCATCCTTATGGTAAGATGAATATAAATTGCAGAAATGAAAGACAGATCTTTATTCAAAGCGGAGAAAACAGATCTTTATTCAAAGCGGAGAAAACCTCGAAACTGTAGGAAAAGGGGGGTGCATTTTAAAAATCTTCTCAAGAACTACTGGGTCAAACTCAACTTAATCTAGCATAAATAATCCTTATGGAAAGGAAAATATAAATTGCAAAAATTATGGGCTAATTCTGTTTCAAATTTGAGTAATTTATGAAAATAATAATAAGACAGAGAGAATGGGGGTCAATCAGTTTATCTTCAGACTCGATATTTCATATATCAAAAACCAGGTTCATTGTTAGAAGCAGCCATGTTGGATGCATGATAAACGGGTCAAACTGACAAAGATGAATTTGCTTGTTGTGCAACAGTTTATGTGCGAAGGGAATATTTGAAACATCCAAAATATATTTGTACCGATTTTGTGAAGTAAATTGAGGTTAAATATTTCAATGCGTTGACATTTTCACTTGTGACGGTGGTTTTAGCTTGTTTTTCGTTTCGTTTCTTTTTAACTTGAGGGGAACTATCGCCTGTATTTTGGAATTTTTATGTATCAAATCAAATATAGACTGCGAAATCTGATGCACTAACAACATATTAGAAAATACTATTCATTCTATTGGTACATTTAATTCGGTATAATCTCTACGTAATGGTTGATTAATGCAACATGTTTTCTAAAAATGCTCATCATTTTCAGTCTAAACGGAGTTATTTTCGCTGCTAGAAATATATAAGTATATATATGATGAAAAATAAATTGTGTTCTTTCTTTGTTTTAGTGCATTTTTCTTTTGTTTTAATTGTTAACAATTTTATATTTACTAACCGTATCTGAGAGTCAAGCTTCGAGTTATAAGCAAGATACAGAGCTTTGCTCACAATGCTATGTTTGTACACAGAGCTTTAGTTTGTTTATATTTTATATATTTTAAATGCAGCTATGCTGAACAGGAAATACCAAGTTTAAAATGTTATTAAATAAGTTGAATGTAATAAACTCATGTGAACAAAAACATGACTCAAACCAAGCTATATATCTTGCTTATAATTCTATGATTGACACTGAAATTTTGGTTGATCATTAGAAATGTCTTGCTAAAAGGATGATATGCTGTTACTACTTTCTGGGCCCCCCTCCTTATTTGATTAATTATATGGAATCTACATCAATTTTGATAGTTTTTCAGACACAAGTAAATAAAAACGACATCTTTAAAACAGTTTCATAGTTCTGACACTTTTCTGTTACAGGGATAAATGCATTATCGCTATTCTTAAGAAAATATTACAGCGGAAAATCATCTTTGTTAGTAGCCATTTGTTGTTTTTGAATAAAGATGAAAATAATGGGTGGGCCTTAGTAAAATAGAGTGATATGCCTGTCAATACATCGATTATAATAGCTCTTTAACATATCACGTGACAACATTTTTCATTCGACTGTATTCATTGATCAAGTGAGTAAGGTTATAAAACGTCACACGAGTTCACGCCAGGTAAACAACAATTGTTTATTAATGGGGAAGACGAATTAAATTTTTTAATGTTTTTAATTTGAGCCCATTGAGGTACAATTTTCTTCTTTCACATATAGGATTTTTTTAAATAAAATACAATAACTAATAAGTAGTTGAAGAAAATGTATCTATATGCTCATATATTTTGATCACTTTATAAAGGGTGGGGGGCAAAACTAAAATAAAGGGAATTGGAAGTTAACAGTGTACCCCTACCAAAAAATTTAGTTTAATATCTTGCATAGGATCTTCTTGAGGTAAAAATGGTATTTCATAAAGGTACAATGTCAAAGATTAAGTGTATGCAAAAATAAATGTAAAATTCGGATACTTAACAGTATTTATTTTTTGTTATTCTAACGAGGGGCCATATGGCACAATATCCTTTGAACGCCCATACATGTATAAAGCCATTGTTGCTCAGGTGAGTGATGTGGCCCCATGGGCCTCTTGTTAAAATTTATTATATTATGAATAACGGGGATGCTATAGAGGTTGTAACAGAGATCACTCTAAAATGATACTGGAGAATTGATACATTTTGTTTTTGTGTACATAAATGATAAGGCAAAAAATAATTTTAATAAATATTATTAAGCTAGTATTTAATTAACTTGGTTTCACTGCCAATTCAAAAGAAGCAAAACAAATTTTCTGTATTTACCCTAGACATCATCATGCAGTGATTGTTCAATATTGAACAATTATAAGACTTAATATAAAAAGTGACACCATTTGCTCCTTGTATTGTACCATGCAAACAAAATAATGGTTAATTTTCTGAACACTGCAACACATTGTTGTAATTGCAAAGTGGCAGTCATAGAAATAAAAAAATGTAAAATGATTGCAAATGCATAACAGTTGTAAAATAAGGTATCTAACATATATAATATGAATATTTGCATTTCACCTGAAAAAACATCGTTTACGCAAAATCTCCCCCTTAGCCAAGTTGGTAAGGAGGAGATTCTCCCACATAGCAGCTTTGAAAGGTTAACAGGTATGTGCTTTAGGCTGTTACAATATTAAACTACCCTTTTTAACATTTATTAAATGGTAGCGTTATAAATCAAACTTTAAAAAATTTGTCACTAATTTAGACTCTAAATAAACAACGAAGCAATTAATTTACTTACAAGTACATGTACCGTAATGGAATATGTCATTTAGAAACTTTATATGACACATATATAAGAATTCCTTGTTTATTCTCAAAACTGAAAATATTTTCCATAGAATATGTATATAGAGGTGCATGTATAAAAAAATTTGTTGCATTTAAAAAAAATAAACAGAAAAAAGTATACATTTATGATACTGGTATACAATATGGTCACTGTAGATACTTGTACACTGTCACTGTGTTGGTGAGATATTGTCCCACATGGAGATTGTTCTCATCATCCAGACACACACTACAGGGACATAATGCCCCTTGTTGTGATTTGAGTAGTAAAGACAAGAAATGACCATCCTGATCCAGGATGTAAACTGTGTTATCGGTCATAAGATAACTGTCACAAACAATGATGTGACCGAGGAGATCAGTACAGATACCATAGGGATAAAACCTTGACCCCTGACCTGTGTAGGAGAACCTGTGTTGTCCTGATTTATCCACCACCACTACAGCTCTTTCATTATAGTCTGATGTACAGATATCACTATTAATGTTTTCTGTGATGTAGTGTGGAAACCTATAATGTTCCTGTCCTTTGTTGTCCCTCTGTATGTTCTGTATTTCTTCTCCTGTCTTGTTGTACCTGGTGACTTTAGCCTCTCCATCCTTTATCATCCCGACCAGTATGTCCCCGTTGATGTGGGAGGAGTGTATGCTGATTGGTTTCCAGTCTCCTGTTTTAATGAATTCAGCGATAGTTTTATCCTGTTTTATCCTATTGATGACTTTCTTCTTTCTGTCTGTATAGATCAGAACCCCATCCTGTGTTACTGTGTGGTAGCCTTCAGATTCACCGCTGGTTTGTATCTTCTCTAGCAGATTCCCCTGTAGATCTGCATGGACAAGGTTACCACAATCATCACTGGCCCAGAGTATGCCTGATTTACCTAGTGATATATGATATACATCATTCACACCTGATACTTTGTACTTTCTGACCTTGGTAACAGAGGAAGAAAGGGACAGTGTTTGTTTCAGGTCCAATTTTTCTTTGTCTTGCTTCATCTCTTTCCCTGTAGGTTTTAATTGTGTTGATGGAGTAGCCATGGGTTTAATTTTCCTTTTATCAGGTTTAATGTTTGGGACACCTATATATCCAAGTAACTTGCTGACATCATTATAGCTGAATTGACCAGCAGTAAATACCGGTGGGACTGGTTTAGTAGTCTCTGGTATAGATTGGATTTTTGAATTTTCAAATTTGGCAAATAATAAAACTTTGAAATTGCTTAAGGGGAGGTAGCCATGAAACTCTTCTGCAAGTTTTTCAAGGTATTTAATGTAATCATCATATGTTTTTTCCTGTTGTTTTAAAACTGTAAGTAATGACTTTTCTATGGTATTGGCTTGTTCCAATTTGTCTGATGTCACCTTATCTACCAGGTCTTTCAGAGACTTAGCTTCTGCCTTTATGGAGTTTCTGATATCATCCATGATTTTGTTTACTTCTTTACCATCTTCATCTGTCTCCTTTTTTAATCCTTGTGATGTTGGAAGGAAATATTCTTGGATTTTGGAGATTTCTTCAAGACAAAATGCAAATTTTTCT
>WFKH01007768.1:29646484-29661981 GCA_016163765.1 Magallana hongkongensis
GTCTTCCATATCAACAAATTTATGGCCGAAGTGTTCTTGCATGGTTGTGCACTTTGAACAAAGAGGGATGTTGCATTCATTGCATAGAATATCTGCATTTCGAGTTGGATGGAGCTTGCATTTTTCAACAGGAAGATGACGTTTGTGCTGTAGGAAGGGGACCACTTCATGGTTCTTGGTTTCTGGACTTCTCTGGTGTTCGTCTCTGCATTGTTCACACAATTGTCTATGACAAGGATTGCAGTAAAACTGGCAGTTCTTCTCACAGTCTTCAGTGCCACACTCCAAATAGTGCTGGGCTGTGACAGGTATGGAGGTCGCCATCTGAAAAAAGTATCATAATGATTCTAGTGTAATTATTTTAACTTAGAAACATTGACGGTAAAAAAAAATATTAGGGTATAAATATGAATGTTTCATGCTCAAACTATTGTTAGCATTTATATGGCCTATTCCCTGCCCCTCTTGAAAAAAGGCATCTTCACTAGCCAAGGGGTTTACGATCCACTCTGCTCCTCTACAACCCTTGGCAGATTAAGCCGACAAAATCAAAACTCGCGCAACGGAATCTGATTGGCTGCAAAGACAGGCGATCACAGGGAATCTACTAATTGGCTGTGTAGTTCGTTGTGTTTTCATACAAAATTTTTAAAATACAATCATTATTACAATTTTTAAATGATTAATGAATAACATAAGATATATATAATTACAAATATATGTTTATTTTAATTATTCTTATTTTTTCTTTTTTCACACGACCATTACTTCTAATACCTCTAAAATGAAAAATACATATTTTAGCTGCTCCAATTTCACTCAATCACTAGACAACGCTGTGCTATTTCTGAAAACATTGGCTAAATCTGCCAAGGGTTGTAGAGGAGCATAGTGGATCGTAAACCCTTGGCTAGCGAAGATGGAAAAAAGGAGGCTTATTGTCTTGCACCTGTGTGTTGCCCAATCAATATCTTAAAAAAAAACCTTCACTAGACAGACTTCAAACCTTTAAACTTGATGCACTGGTAACCCCATAGAAGTACATGACTATTGGAAGGGTTTAACTACTATTGACACTCACTGTTAGACTAAATATTGTCTAATGTGTCTTAAAGAACCATTCGCTTGACAGCTGACATCAAATCTTTGGGAGTAGATGTCCCCTATTTAAGATTTGATTGTAAAAGGTTAAGGGTAAAACTGCTCTGGAAATAGAATAGTAGACCAGGTAAAGTCTACTGACTCAAAATTTTAAAACTCTGTGCTTGACAGACATCAGACTTGGTGCACAGGTAACTTAGAATAATGAATGACCCATTTTGACTTAAAATATGCCCTCGCTGATTTAAAATCAAAAAGTAAAACAGTCGGGTCAGAATACTGAATTTTGCAATATTTACATTTGTATGAACTTAACTTATAGAAGAGCAAAAACGTTCATTTCTATGTAAATTTTTTCACAGATCAAAAGGTAATATTTTTGACGTCACAATAATTATCACACATGCTTAATGTGTTATCATATGGCTGCTTTATTAAAAACACAAATATGTGGTTATTTTTTATAAATCTATGCATTTTGACTTTTTTAGATGTAATAAGTAACATAAATACACAGCGATGTTTAAAAATTCATCAGAATATGAACTTGGTTGGTACTTGTACTTCTGAGAAGTCCTTGCTGTTTATTTCTTAATAAAATAGTTTCCAGGTGAAAACATTCATTCTCTTTTTACCTAATATGTGCAACAAAACTTTATGTATCGACTCTTTTTAAACAAGATTCTGTTGAGGCCAAGAATTTTAGGTTTAGGTAACTAGGTCACTATGTACATGTACATAGTGTAAAAATGTTGGTCAGAAATTCCTATATTGTCCAGTACATATTTTTAGATGATAACTTTATTTATGAAAGCTCTTAAAATTTATCCTGTAACTTATAAAAAACCCTTTTGACTTTGAGGTCAATTGTGATAGGCCAATGTCAACCTGTTTTCTTTCTTTTCATTTCTTTTTCCTTTCATTTATTCTCTTCCTCTTTCTCTCAGAGGAGGGCACAATGTGTAGTTTTTGACACATTGGGTGCATGGGGGTGAATAAAAAAAGTAAGTATGTCTGGACTATTTCTTCGATTGTTCATGTTGGATGGTCAGTGTACAGTGCTATAGTGAAGCATTTTTAAAAATCAACACTAAACCATCTAATTTAAGATTTATTGGATCATACTTTATTGGAGGAAAAGTATAAGAAAATGAAGTCATGAATTATTAAATTGAATTATACAGACATAAATGTATCTAGTTAGCTGGGCTCATTGCATAAGCAATGTTCAGGCTATATAGCTACGGTGCACAGTACCGAATGTTAACTGAACAACATTTGAAATGGTACTCTGCACACAAATGTAGATTCAACTACAAGAGAACGGAAAATGTATAGCATTTCAGTTGGTCGGTGTAAGATTACATCATAGATTATTTACAAAAACATCTTATGGTAATTTTGTTTGTTTGTAACTTCTAATTTCTTCGAGTTGCTGAGCAGCAGAATACATTGTTCTCACAAATGTTGTTCTATTATTAGTGATACCATTATACAAATTTTCGTTTTTAAAGCGTTTACATCAGGTAATCGTAGTTTGGCTTTTTAATATCTGACCCTCCCATATATATTTACGAGATCAATATAAATATATGTATTAATGCGCTTATAAACTCAATTAATTACATGTAATAATGATTCGGTGTTTATTTACTCTTTTATTATGCCATTTCATAAAAATTGTTTTTAATACACATCAAATGAATCTAGATATCTGAACTTTGTGTACTTTGATTTTTATCTAGTTTATTGGAGGGATTTAAAACTTTGACGAACTAATGGAAATTTTAAGTTTCTTTATCAGTTTATCAGTTCGTTATCAGTTTAAATCAAATTTCAAAAAATGTACTAAAATGCACAAATTACACATCTTCAATAACTTCTGGTTACATTTTAATTAAGTATACCTACATTTTTTAAGAGGAATCATGCACTAACATTTTAGGTGTCATGGCAGCCATAGGAAGGTTGGGAGATAAAAGTTTTATACTTCCTTATTGACTTTAAATCCCACCCAGTAAAGGTAGATTGACCCACTATCTTATGCTTGCACAATTTTACTGTGAAATCTGTTCATGTATACACTTGTACCCTTAATGTGAATTCCATGTCTACAATGTTAAAATTATTTTTTTTCTTTAGATGCCACTAGGTTTATTTATGCACTAATTATTTACAAGACCAAATGAAATTATAAAGGAGAGATTTAAGGTTGGATAATAAAGTTTAATAACGTCTATTCACTTGTTATAAAAATAAGACACAAAACAAGTAAATTCATAAAACAGTTTAAGGTACCTTACTACACCTAGACTTATACTTTATAAGACACCACATCACAAGATGGCGATTTTAATGTTTTGTTAAATCGATTTGGTTAAATATTGCCATAGCTCAGTGGTTAAAGTATCGGGCTTGTGAACCGCAGATCATGAGTTCAAATCTGCATGGAGCTTTTGTTCATATTGACTGAACTAAAATTTTTGAAAAGAGAATTTTTTATCCAAAATTGCCTTTTTTTTCCTATTTGACATATACATCTCATCCATCATGCTTTCTATCATAATCAAGTAATTTTCTGCTTATTTGAGAAACTATTTCAAGGTGTAGTGAGCCACCTTAAGGTCTCGGGCTCATTTTGTTTAAAATGTTTACCTTTTCATGATCATGTATATAACTAAAGGCTCTTTCACAATTGGTGCATGAACAGATTCAACAAAATATTTTAGATTTGGATCGTAAACTGTCGAAATAATTGCTGATGAAAAAGTATTCATTCGAAATTTGCATGATCGAAAGCAACTGTTGTGCAATGAAAACATATTAAATCTTGCGATATATCTTGTGTCTATATGTGACTGTTGTACAATGAAAGTGAGTGTAAGATAATGCGATAGGATTGTGGGAGTTGTCAGGTGATCGGACAATTGAACGTGCGCCAATGCGATTGGACGTGCAGTGCTCATGCGATCATGCTTACGAATGCTCGTGCTAGTCAGAGGGTATATATATACTGTCCATTTCCAACGCTGTAATTGGAAATTCAGCAAACCCAGCAGAGGGCAAGAAGGTATTGGTGCAGCAGCAGGTCTGAAACAGAGATGCTTAGACAGGGTATATATACTAGACAGTGGTAAAGCATGGCAAATTGAAGCTGATAAATCATGCAATGATAGTAAAACATTGCAAGGTTACATGAGACACGTTGAGCAACAGTCTCATGGTCGCAAAACACAGGCATAGACAGCTGCGATTCATCTTACCACCATTAAAAATCGGGTGCATCACTCTTGCAAGTACTCAAAACGTTGCAAGACGTTCGGACTAATGTTCATGCATTGTATTGCAATAATTTGGATCGCATTCGGTGGTGTCTGAATAGTGTGCATGTCCACTATTTTGAGGAGACTTGATGCGACCACTAAAATGCATGCAACCAATGCAAGACATCGCGCAATGTATGCAAGAGCTCATGCAAAGCTAAAACATTCCATTCACAAAGTGTTGTAAATTGCTCGTGCGCCATTTGTGAAAGAGCCTTAAAGACATTTTATACATGTAAGCATGCCAGGTAGATTTACAGTGTAGCAAAGGAAATTGAGGTATTTGGTATGGCATTTCGATAGGGTTTCAGCATTGTTAAGAAAATGTTTTGAAACATGTATTTGTGGATGCAAGAGGTGAGTCACATATGAAATGTTGCTCTCTATCACAGGCAACATTGTAAAATATTAAAACACAATTTTTGTAAATAATTTTTTTGCATCTGTGATGGTAGTGCAGAAAGTTTGGAAAACAAATGCACTTTGCAGATAAACTCATTTATACACTACCTAAACATTTTTTATTATATTAAAATAATAATGCTATTTGAATGTAAATCTGCAGGCCATTACAGACAACCAGCTTCAGACAGATGTGATGGTTTATTTGTTGGAGACCTCAGAGGAACTGGCAGAGTTTGTACGAACCTTCTCGAAGGCAGTGGCAGAGAAACCTGCAAAGTAGGATGAATTGAAACAGTGATAAATTTAATCAATCAATATTTGTGTTATTGTCCCTATATATGTACTAGATATAAGTTTTGTTGATGTCTTCGTATAAAAAAAAAATAAACAAAGAAAAGATGTTTACATGTTATCAAAAAATGTCAGGGAAAAACCCTCTTTAATTTTTGTTTGGTCTTATGTTTAACTTATTTTCTCAACATGCTTTAGGTCTTATGCAGAAGATACATCCACTTCAACTTGATTTTCAATAATTTTAGCTATAATAAGAGGGCTCAATGGTCATAGATATTTTTAAGACTTTATTAATCTTCAGGAAAGTTCTCTGTATGAAGATATTGGAAAATATTCAAATTTGAAACCTTAGAATTTTATTTATTATTTAGAATTTTCTTTACTGAATAATAAATCCTATCCAAAAATTTAAGACTTCAAAGATCTTTTGGGTAATATGTTGACCATCCAGCCTCTTTTTGTCTTCCTTTAAAAAATGTGAATTGCTTAAAACATGAGGCTCTTTCTTGTGATTGTAGGAAAGATCGATTACACACAGCCTTTTTCGATGATGGTGTATCTACAGTGAAAGTTGACAAGAATGGACAAGGTCTTCTGAAGGTTTGGAAGCAACAGCTGCTGCAGTTTAAGAACATCAGTCCTGACATTGCTGATGCTATTGTACAGGCCTATCCCTCCCCTCACTTATTGATGGAGGTACACATAGCTGTCTATTTAATGGATTTATAGATTTATTAAAGAAACGTTAATGTTAAGTCCATATGTTTACTTGAGTGAGTGCAGCATACTATTGCTAGTAGTCCCAATAGGTAACTCAGTGTGAATGATGTAAACAAGCATAATTCAACCATATCATGGTTATATTAAAAGAACTCTAAAGTTTCAAAGTACATGTATATGTATAATTCATGCAATACTTAAAACTATAGGTCTATTAGGTTATCATTGAAGGAGGCTTTTAAACAAGTGTACGACTCATCTCACAGTCTAACAGAAAAACAAGAACTATGACTTACTAGTATCCACCATCGATATAATAATCTGAACTGTTTGAGAATTTGGAAAATGTTTCACCTTAAAATTTCTTGTTTTGTGGCTTACATGTATGTACATGTATATCATTTATAATTATTTGATAACAGTTATTTTCAAGATACTACTATATATTTTAAAATTTTTGCACATACCGTATATCAGGTTTTTTCTGCGTTATGTTTTTTTTTCTGCGAATCAGAACCTAGAACAGTATATCAAATTTACGTGAATCAAATTTTCACTATTTTAAAGTCATAGTGAAAATATACTTCACAATTGTTTAAACCTGTGAAGTAAGGGGGGGGGGGAGTATCTAAAGTGTTACTCTTAATAATGAAAAATTCGGACATTAAGACCAATTGTGTTACATATACCAGTAGCTCAGATACGGTTTACACAAGAAATGTCACCACTTTAATTAGCTTGTCAATGGATTATTAAATAAACAATGAGGCTTACATACCTGCTATCTGGCGCTTGTCCTCTGATCCCGTTATTTCTACCCTCTACCTAAACTAACTGACCACAGTTCACTGTACTTTTACTTACTTGTTTATTTTATAAGTAAAGGGAGAACTCTATTACAAAAACAAAACTTTGTATCAAATTTACGCTGATTTATTTTCTGCGATTCAGAAATCGTCCGAAAACAAAGCAGAAATTGGATACACGCAGAAAAAACCTGATATTCATTATTCTACTTGTTAAATTGATAAAGGATTGTGTGCAAACTATATGTGCCCAGGTAACAATTTTCTTTTTAGCTCACCTGAGCTGAAGGCTCAAGTGAGCTATTCTGATCACTTTTTGTCCGGCGTCCGTCTGTCCGTCTGTCTGTCTGTAAACTTTTTACATTTTCGACTTCTTCTCCAGAACCACTGGGCTGATTTTAACCAAACTTTGCACAAAGCATTCTTAGGTGAAGGGGATTCAAGTTTGTTAAAATGAAGGGCCAAGCCCTCTTTCAAAGGGAGATAATTAAGAATGATTAAAAATTTGTTGGTATCTTTCAAAAATCTTGTTCTTAAAAACCAATTGGCCAGAAAAGCTATAACTTGTGTGGAAGCATCCTCAGGTTGGGTAGATTCAAGTTTGTTCAAATCATGATCCCCGGGGTAGGGTGGGGCCACAATTGGGGGTTGAATTTTTGTGTGGAAGCATCCTCAGGTTGGGTAGATTCAAGTTTGTTCAAATCATGATCCCCAGGGGTAGGGTGGGGCCAGAATGGGGTGTTGAATTTTTACATAGGAACATATAGAGAAAAATCTTTAAAAATCTTCTTCTCAAAACCCAATCAGCCAGAAAAGCTGTAGCTTGTGTGGAAGCATCCACAGATTGGGTAGATTCAAGTTTGTTCGAATCATGATCTCCAGGGGTAGGGTGGGGCCATAGGGGGGGTTGAATTATTACATAGGAATATATAAAGAAAAATCTTTCAAAATTCTTCTTCTCAAAAACTAATTTGCCAGAAAAAGCTGTAAAATTTGTGGAAGCATCCTCAGGTAGGATAGATTCAAGTTTGTTCAAGTCATGATCCCCGGGGGTAGGGTGGGGACATAATTTGGGGTTGAATTTTTACATAGGAATATATAGAGAAAAATCTTTCAAAATTCTTCTTCTAAAAAACCAATTGGCCAGAAAAGCTGTAACTTGTGTGGAAGCATCCTCAGGTAGGATAGATTCAAGTTTGTTCAAATCATGATCCCCGGGGTAGGGTGGGGCCACAATTGGGGGTTGAATTTTACATAGGAATATATAGAGAAAATTCTTTAAAAATCTATTCTCAAAAACCAATTGGCCAGAAAAGCTGTAACTTGTGTGGAAGCATTCTCAGGTACGGTAGATTCAAGTTTGTTCAAGTTATGATCCCCGGGGGTAAGGTGGGGCTACAATGTGGGAAGGGGCAAATTTTAGGAAGAAAACTAAATTATTCTTGTAAAACTAAATGTTATAGTACATGGTTTTACTAAAATGCAAGCATCTTGACATATTATTCTCAGTTGCTTAGAACCTGGACAATTTTTGGGCCCCACCAGGGGCTCAAAGTTTGATGTAGGTTTATAGATATTTGTTTAAGATCTTCTTGAGAACTGTAATACTCATTATGTGATATGATTTGATTCCTGTTCAAAAGTGGCTCAATGTTCAACATAATAATATCTGAAGAAAAATTTGAAAATCTTGTTCTATATCTTTATTCTACTACATTGTCCAGATATTTTGTACATGACTCCATAAATCTGATTTCATTATGGCTATTGTTGCTCAGGTGAGCGATGTGGCCATTGGGCCTCTTGTTTTAAATATATTGTTTGTGTTTTAGGCTTACAGAAAATGCAATGATTCAAATGAACAAGAAAAATTGCTAGAAAATATTGTGGTAAGTTAATAACTATATGCTTGGGACCTCTTCTATAAACGAAACTCAAAATAATCCTATTAATTATTATTTCATATTTGTGGTTGACAGGTAAGACGGGGAGCTGGTGTGTTGGAGACGTCACGCAGAGTGGGAAAGGAGATGTCAAGGAGAATCCACACTTTTGTGACAAGTTCCAACCCCAACGAAGTTATCAAATGACTACTTGTTTTTGCAGCAATCCTCTCTTGTTTTAATTATCTGTTGTTATTATTATTGAAGGGTATATTTTTAAAAATCATTTGAACAATTGATTGTGTTTTATTCATCACTATGTCAATGCATTAAACTGATAGAGTCAATACAATTTTCTATTTGTCTTTGTTAATACCGGTAAACATAATTTATTTAAAAGTCACCAATGATGACTAAATATTATCAGAAGCATTTATAAAGAAAGGATTGCTTTAATGATCACCTTGTTTTTTAAAGATGCTCAAGGGACCTTGATTATTTGGTAAATTGAAGAAAAAAATTGTTGCAATATTAAAAGTTAATTTTTCCTTGCCCCATAGACAATAAATCAAGAACATTAAGGTAAAGTTTAATACCTTTCCAAAGCTTGAGATGCATAGGCATAGGGATTATCTCTAGTTTTCTTGGTTTTAAGTTGATGAGATTCATTGACATGTACTCCCCATGGATTGAACACCAGTCCATCGCAGGTTAAGATGAAATTATCGAACAGATATTGTCTATGTTTCAATCTATAACCGGTGATAAAGTTGATATTGACCCATCAGAAACAAATGATGTTGAAATGACAGCCACCGCAACAATTGTAGGCACACATTTTGTAAATATTGTGATGTCTGTATTAAAGTCTTTACACCAGAGTGGAAAGACCTTTTGATTTTGTTCTGTTTCTTCTTATTTTTCTTCTGTAAAGTGATTTTTGGTTTGCGACTTATCGAAAAACTTCAAAGTGCATTGCAATGCAATCGAGAAATCATTAGTCCATTTGACCCTGCTTCATGGAAAAACCAAATGTTTTGAAACAATCGACACTTGCACCTATAGAAGTTTTTTATCCCTACTCCTTGGAAACCGTGACACTTGCTTGCACAAAATTGTTGTTCTATGTCTGTCTCACAGGTAGTTGTGTATCTATCAAAGAGAATTGGTTTTGCATTCCCGGTTAGGAACTACTGTTTTTGAAATTTTAAAAACTTGCTGAACATCAAAAATATAAAAAGCACTGTTTGAAGAAACACGAAACAACTTGCAATGGCTTTGTTTACCTTTCCGCATGCCAAAAAAGTCAAAGTCCAAGATCATTCAGATATGTTATATGACCACTATCTGCTTCACATTTCCTTGAAAAACTCTCCTCTGCTATCTTTAAAGCTGTCGTGTCATGAAGGTTTCTGAGCTTTCGGAGGGGTTGTAACCCCCTATATTCTTTACACTCAAATATATGAATAATCTGATGCAAGAGATATCAAAAGGCAAAATCATCTGCTTCCCCCCTTTCGTGCACTTCTGATAATACACGTAATTAGACCTTTTTTTTAATTAAGACATTGGACTTCATTCATACACTCTCGTGCAACATAGTGCCAAAGATCAGCCATATAAAAAGACGAATTTTGAACAAAAATATCAAGTTTACGACTTTTGAGGCTCAATTGTCGTGCTTGGGCCTTCAATGAAAAAAAAAATTCCAATTCCAATCTCCTCCGATCAATCCAATAGAAAGATGGAATGAATGTACTTCAAAGCCTATCAGTTCAACATAAAAAAAGAGATTTAACACTGTCAAACAAGCTCAAGACCGATATTATAAACTCTAGTACCTGCAATTGAAATTTTACCATGTGCTGAAATAAAAGCATCTGTTGCATGTTTGTCTTGTTTTCTGTTTAATTTACAACTAGGACAGTATCTGAAAAATATACGTAAGTATACATTTCCCAATCAAATACAAATTAAATTTACATTTTTTTCTGTGTATCCCTTTTTAGCCAAAGGCTCAAGTGAGCTTTTCCGATCATTTGTCCGTTGTCTGTCGTTTTCCTCGTTGTTGTCGTTGTAAACTTTTTACGTTTTCAACCACGGCCAATTTCATCCAAACTGGGTACAAAGCATCATTGGGGGAAGGCCTAAGTTTGTTCAAATGAAGGGCTAGGCCCCCTTTTAAAATATTATAGAAGACAGTTATTATACCAAATTCTATGTTTAGTACATTGATTTTACCACTGGGTCTGTCAGAATGAGGCGGGGAGGGGGATATAAGATTATTTATAAATGACATTTTTATGAAGCAAATAGCTAGTAGCTTTTTTTCAAATTATTATAAGTCAAAGTAAGTATGACGACGATTAAAATGCAATACTGTTAGGATTAGAGAGTGCAATCATATTTTTATTAGAGGGGGAGGGGATGAGGAAACGGCATAAGATTTGTACATTGGGCTTTTAAGTGTTATTATCTTTTCAAACGAATATATTAATAGGTTAAAAATATGACAAAGCAAGCACATTTTTTCTGGATACTGAAGTCAAATGAAAGTCAGGATCAAGATCCTCAAATGCATACACGAACAATGGAAGGAGCAAAGCCAAATGCCATGCACAGTCTCAATCTGTTTATTGCAGCTGATTACATTCCATCAGCTATATTCTCAATCTATTGTAACGTTTCAACCTCTTAGAGTGTGTTACAATAAATACTTTTGTGGGTCTCTTGTTTCTGAATTTTACCTGGACAAACTACAAAGTCAGGATTCAAATTTATAACATTTATTGAGAGTACAACAATAAGCAATAACAAATAACAAATTACAAAAGATGATAAGTTACGGGTCACCTGAATATATGTAAAAGTGTGCGGGTCTATGGGTCACCCGGGTATATATAAAGGTATATGGGTCTATGGGTCACCCATAAGTATGAACTTACAAAAAATCAGTTAAATATTGGGAATTGGGCAAAGGGCATCAAATTAAGCTAAATACACAATAATAAGGGAGTATGTTTAGCTTTGGGTCTATGGGTCTTGGAAAGGTTGTGGAGAATGGGGAAAGGACCGTCAGGGAAGAGCAGGGGGCGAGGAGTGACGGTTGTGTCTAAAACAGCCGTTTATAAAGGTTTTGGTCTCTAGGACCGAATACGACCACGCGCAAATCGAGCGGTACCGCCTGATTTAGCGCCATGTTTGACGTGTATACAGACGTTTGGCCTAGAGATGCAAATAAACGTAAAATGGAGTATAATGGGTTGATAGATAAAGGATAATTCATGGAAGGGACGTGATTAATGACGCCATAGTAAATGGAGGTAAGGGAAAAGGTTTGTAAGTTCAATAACATACTCGTGTGGATGATCTGACTTTCGTAATCGAGGAAATTCGGGTTCTCCACTTGTATACATACATAAACAATGATTCGTGGTATGATGGTGATATTCCCGATAATTTGGGCGATAAATGCGTAAATAAATAGCAACATAGATGACATATCATGTACAATATCATAAATGGAATTTATTATGATACGGCTGGGGGTAAAAACGTAACACTATAATCAGCTTCTATAAAGAGTTATGCAACTTCCTCATTTTAGTTTTAAAATTTTAATTTTGAACTTGTAACAGAATTAAACATTCATTTTGAGAAAATGCAACTTGCAACATAATAATTATTGATAATGATTCCCCCAATATAGATACCTGATATACAAATATTCATGTCAAAAAGTGCCATGACAGTTCATCTTCACAACGTCAAGGCTTTGTGATTACGAAACTCCACACAAACCCTTGACATAAGTCGCTATTTAAAAGTCGGGCTCAGGACATCGTATTTCATTGGTTCCAAGTCTCAATTTGGAGCCAATCAGAGTGTGGTTCTCATTCATATCAGAAACGATGTAAACAAATCTGGCTGCGCACATGTTGATCCCAGAAAATAGCAAGTTTTCGATCTTCTTATCGCATTTGTATGGATAATAACCGAATCGAATATCGCTGATTAATTATTTTAAATCGTTCACTGTGTTAGAACAGCTTTCTGAAGTTATAAATACCTTTGGATGGAAAGTCAACATACGTACTTCAAATGTGCTTAGTTCCAATTAATATGTCCCGATTATCTATTAAACATGATATCGTGAGCTTTTGATAATCAGTGAGACAATTAATATTGAATTTTTCGCAAATTTTTCGTTCGAGATCTGCCATCCTTGTGCTCAACCCAAACTACGTTTCAAAAGGAGTTATTTCATTGGACATTTTATTTTTAGAATTATTACGTATTGTTGAGCGTGAGCCCGACTTTTAAATAGCGACTTATGTCAAGGGTTTGTGTGGAGTTTCGTAATCACAAAGCCTTGACGTTGTGAAGATGTGACAGTTCTGATCATCCAACTTTGCTATATTTATGACAAATTTCTTGAATGTAATTTTTACTTCATGTAGCTGCAAATTATGCTCTAATCTTTCAATGGACGATATTTTATGGTTTTGGGGGGGTTTTTGTTTTTTGTTTTTGTTTTATTTTTATTTTTTTTGAGAAAAAAATTACCGGTATAAAATGAATTTTAGAGGAGGTTAAAAAATCAGTATAGGAATGTGTAGATAAAATTCTTATAGAATATTCTTATTTAGAATTGCTATGCTACAATTTGCAATATTATTATGTATTAAAACATACATCCTGATTCTTAATTGTTGACACAACAACAAATGAAACTTATACTGGCTTAAATATTTGTATTTAACTTTATAAAGCCGCTTTGATTAGAGTAAGCTACTTTGTTTAGAGTTATGGCTGATGTTACTGAGGAGAGCGATTGGCCTCTTGTTCATTCAAGCATGCCAGTAAGGTTTTTAGAATTAGTTGAGACATTCAAGTACAGTCGAATGCATATATTGAATTAGTTTATTTGTATTAACTTCCGGGCACAAGATTTAGTATCAAAAAATGGATACCCCAGGGATCACTATGTGCTCCCTCCAACATTAAAATTGACTACATAACAACTATTTTTTTGATCAACAAGATTAACAGAGCGTAGTAAAAGATTTGAAAAAAAAAACATACACAGCAATTAGTGGTGGAAAGATATGGCACGCCAAATTCACAAAAATGAGCTAAACACAGTTTCACAATTTATAAATAAGGTTTATTGAATGTTAACTACACTGTATAGTTTACGAACCGCAAAATATAGTTAACGATTTGTTAGCTATAGTTTTCATCTGTAAAACTATATCTAATGGTTGTAAACTATAGTTTACGACTGATAATCTAAGTTTATCTGTCTGCAAATAACGTTAACAATAGATTTTGCTGATAAATATAGATTTGCATCTGTAAACTATAATTTACATTCGTTAACTATAGTTAAGAGTTGTTATTCATAGTTTCACAATCGTGAAACTATATTGTTCAATAAACTATACATGTAATTTGGAACCACAAATGGTTGTTTTCAGTTTTAATTATAATTTTACACTATGGTTTACAGATATGAAATATATTCACATAGATTAACGTCGTTAGCTACAGTTTTCTGTCCGTAAACTATAGTTTACAACCGTTAAACCTAGTTTATCGACTGTGAAACTATGATTAGCTCATTTTTGTGAATTTTGGGTGCCATAGAAAAACCTCTTTGTTCCATGAACAATTAGTCCAAAAAATAAACTTGTCTTTGAATTTATCTTGTGGTTAAGTCTTGTGTTTTTAAGCTCACCAGAGGCTGAGCTGAAAGCTCATTTGGGCTTTCAGCTCAAGTGAGCTATTCTGATCAATATTTGTCCGCCGTCCGTCTGTCTGTAAACCTTTTACATTTTCGACTTTTCCAGAACCACTTCGCCGATTTCAACTAAACTTGACACAAAACATCCTTAGGTTTGTTCTGTAGATAATACGAAGTTGCGAGGTGTATAATGTTTTTGACTGGTCCGTCAGTCAGTCATTCCGTCAGTCAATCCTGTGTGTTTTTTGTAAGCACAACTTCTCTTAAACTGCTGAACGGAATTTTGTAAAACTCTGTAGATATTTAGGACACAATGTGTAGATGTGCATATTACCAGGAAATTTCGATTCCGTTATTTTTCTGGGAATTTTGGCCCTTTAGAACTGAAAAATTTTGCCATATATTGAATGTAGTAATGAACAGTTTTAAGCGCAACTCCTCTTAAACCGCTGTTTGGAATTTAGTGAAACTTTATAGGCATTTAGGACACAGATGTGTATTTTACCAGGAAATTCTGATTCCATTATTTTATGGGGAATTTCGGCAGTTTTGAACTTGTAATGTTTTTCGTTGTTAAAGACAAAGAAATAGATGAGTATATTTGCAGAAAGTTATTTGCGAGTTGTGGTCTTATCATTTTTTGCATACCTAGCCATTTATTATGTGAATCATTGTCAAGTTATTGGGGAGCGTGGGGTATGTGAGCTTGCTCACTTTTTTTCTCTAAAATATATAACTTGAACATATATATTCTAAGACCAGCAATTGTAATTATAAACTTGTAGGTCAGACTCATTTAATTAAATCATAATTAAAACAAACGTGTAGAGTTTTCTTGAAGTAAGTTAAGAGAATTTATACATCACTTATAATTTTCTAGTTGTGATTGATATAATGCATGGCCAGTGTTGATTTAAAATCAGCAATGGATTTCAGCAGTGATGATGAACTACCACAAATGTACAAACCTTCCAATTTATCAGTCAGGGCTTCTACAAATCAAACATGTCCACCAAAGCAAAGTTTAACAAATAAAAGCTCTATGCAAGTTTCCATAATCATAGACAGCGATGAAGATGTTGAAGTTACCGGTACCATTGACCATCCATAGGACTCGGGCGAGTGAATCATAGCATGTCGGACAGCTCGGAAGATGAAATCTGTTTGCCATCACTTAGAGACAGAATAATAAGTAACGTGTCCAGTAGTAAATCCATTT
>WFKH01007768.1:29669120-29685790 GCA_016163765.1 Magallana hongkongensis
GAAATAAATTCTCATGGGGGGAGGGGGTAGTGGTATTTGTTATGTATACTGTTGATTTTGAAAATCAAATGACCGGTTTTTGACATACTCTGGCAATTCTCAGCAGTTGGAAAGATGTATAGGGTGTAAACAGTCTAATATAGATGTCACATTGTTTTTAAACATCAGAGTAATTGCTTGTGACTAAAATGAAGGGGTATAAACTGAAAAGAACTATGGTTTATAACTTTGCTACCTTCATTCACTCAATTCAAGCTTTGTTTGCAGGGAAAATCAAATGGGTACATATTCAGGGACATGAGTAATTGTGAATGTATTGTAAACCATTATTTTTTAGATTGAAACGGTGAAATCCAAGCAGATGGAAGAAGATGTTCTTGTGTTACTTCCAGTAGCTGACTTTGTTAATTTCGTACAGAATCATAAAAAAGGTTATAAGACGGTTATTTATAGTACGGTATTTTATAGTTAGAAAAATGTAAGCTTTACAGTGATATGATTTTTTTTCCTGATGATTTGTTGAGTTTGTTTATTTTTTAATACTTTTGAATGCCTTTTATAGATATTGTAATTCCAATTAGATATCAAATGGTCAAGGAGACATTTTAAATATAATTTTTAGTAAACAAAACATATGATGTATGACAGTTAATAATGTTTTTAGTTAAAAAAAAAAAATGAAAATTCTCACAAATCAGTGTTCATTCCATGAATCTTTCCTTTTAATCTATGGATTGTTCTTTAGTTTATGACTGATGCCAATGGTTTTGTTGCTGTAAAATTAATTTATTCATTGATCAACTGGCTCTTATACATATATCTTCTAACTATGAAATCTATTTGGGGGGGGGGGGGTTCAGTGCGACAGTGGATTAGGAGAAGGGCCAACTTTAACAAATTATGTACACACTGTCAAACAGCATTTACCTAATTCCATTTTATCATTTGTGGTCATAAGGATGGAAAAATATTTTAGGTAATTATTTGGTTGATGACTAAAACTAGTCAATATATATTTCATTCAAAGAAAATTTGAATATTGTAACAGCAAGAAAAGAAACCTTAATGAAGGATAATGAGACGTCATCATCTGAAAACAATTCCTATTAAATGTTGTCTCTAAATGGCTTGAATTTTAATCTCTTGTAATAATAGTTCTTGATCTGTTGAATTTATCCCATTGCCAATTATTTTTCATCTATGTAACTATATTAGCTTTGTACTGGGTTTCTAGAGCTCTGATTTCTCAAATTTTATGATCTTGAGTAAAATCTGGATACAAATTTCATAGTTTTTGACTTATGATAATTGGTGATGGTCATGCAACACACCATATAACTGTGAAAAATGATCTACTTAGACCAAAGTTCCTGTGTTTGTCATGAAGTCAAGTAGCTGAAAAATGTATGTAAAAACATGTCCTTACATTTTTAATGGAAATTTTGACTCCTGTAATTTTTTTCATCATAAGAGTCAATCCTATTTCCATTTGGTTTTCAACTATTGATTTCTCAAACCTTTAATAAATTTCCTTCAAATTTGAGTTATCTAGTTTTAACTGTATTATTCCATGTATTAAAAAACTAAAGTAAAAGAAAAGGCAGAACAGTCATATTTCATTAGACTTAAATACAAATCAATGTTGCTGCAATCTTACTAAATTTGGCTGTAGATCTGCTTGCTTACTCGCTACACAAAAATGTGTAGCGAGTAAGCAAGCGGATCTAACATCTAATTTTGATTAGTTTGATATTGCTCATCTTGCTGCTGCATTTATTTATTTATCTATTTATTTATTTATTAATTTAATTTTTATTGCCCCATTAATATTATTCTAAGTTTTAATGCCAGAGTTGGGGAGCTCTGGTATCATCAAACTAATCTTACAATGTATTTTCCTATTGCATATTGAAGAGACATTTTTAAACAAGTATTCATATAAACACTCACACTATAGTACATTCATACAATACATATACCAAGAAACTTCCTTGTCTATGTACCAATTTTTTTTGGAAAGATGTACTATATGCATTTTATGTATTTAATTTTTGCCATATTGATAAGGGGAATAACTCAATTTTTAAATTTTAGTTAAAATACATGTTTCACCAAAAAATTTTTAAGCATAAAGTTTTTATCGTGAATTTTCCGTGAAATATTTTTTTTCCATGAAGTTGTGGTTAGCCCGGTAGGATGCCACTCGGCTTTCTACTAAAATACTTCTGAACTTTCACGAAAGTATCTTGTATTTGATTTGTATTGTAAACTGTAAATTGTAATGTAAAAGTTCTTAAAATCCATATGGTGAATTCAGGGGAAAGCTCAATTCGTTACACTCGTTCAAGTTTACGCTAAATAAAAACTCCAGAACGAAACAAAAGTTCAGTAAGTTGTATTTAAGTTGGACAATATAACGGTACATGATATTCCAATGAAATCGATTATCGGAGTTTCGAGATGACAACTTAATAACGTGCGGAGGCTCCAGCACGGACAGTCCGATATAATTCTGTACACAAAATCGATACTAACGTGCAGATATCCAGCACAGTTAGTCCGATATCACACACTCCACTAATGTGCGGGGTTCCAGCACAGTTAGCCCAACATAACACACTCTATGCTAACGTGCGGGGTTCCAGCACAGTTAGACCAACCGTACTCCTCCAGATCTTAAACCATTCTCTCTCTCTCTTTTTTTTTTTTTTGAAAGGCATTGCTCTTTTTTTTCGGTAACAAAAAGATGATAGTGACATGCCAGAAAAATATACATTCACACATATAGCTGTTAAGATAATTTCGCACTTCTATTGTCCAACAATTATTTAATTTGCCTGGAGCTTAAGTTAAGAAGATATCAAATACTAGTGTCAAGAGGATTATAACATTTTTGTCACATGAAAGCATCTACGTTTGTTTGTTACAAACTATATTGCGTAGTTAATCTGGGAGAAAAAAATTAAACAAGTTCTCATAGCAGCTTGTAAATTTTAAATCCATAACCTGTTATAGATAAGTTTCGAAATCTTTGATTTTAAACTTTTAATGTAACACATGTATAAAAGTTAAGTTATTTCCCTTTGCAAATCTAGCAATAGATACCTGTCTGTAAGTGTTGCATTATATTTTAAATATTTTGACATGAAAAACCAAAGACACTCGTTTAGGTCCTATGTATTTTGCATGTATGTATATTTTACATTTTTTTTCTTATTAAGTAATATGACTAAGAATGGGGTAGCTATCTTTACATTACGATTAAATTTCCTACCATTTATTTCAGTGGATAACATGGTTTGTCCTAAAAAAAAAAAAGAAGGTGTCATGACATCTTACATAATCTAGGTATGAATTGTTATATTTTGAAACAAGTCAAATTGTGATTTAACCAATCAAACAGCATATTACAAACAAGATTAAATGATTTCTCTTTATTGCATACAGGGATCAGAAAACTAAGGTACAAAGGAAGCACAGAGCAGCAATGTTATCTACGGAGAGCGTGACTCCATGTACAGACAGCAACCAGGGGTGTGTTCATCGTCTGGATGTTGAAGAGGTTCGATTTTCTTTTTTTTTCAAGTCTCAAAAGTAGGTAGTATGCAGTCATAGGAAATGCAATCTTCTTGTGAGAGTAGTCCAGCATGCATAGTGATATACATGTTAACCTCAAGTGGTAAAAAAAGAGGTAGATCCAGAACTCAAAAGAGGTAGCAAACGCCCTGTCTTTTTCGGGTAGATTTTAAAACGTGTACATACAATGTATGTAGATAGAGCCTCTGATTAGTACTTAAGAACATCTATTAAATAAAAAAAAAGACTTTAACAATATCAACATATACAAAAAAGATGAATGTTGATCAGTCACATGTGTGAGCAGAGACTTTAACAAATGCTATTGTTCAGTAAAAAAGGTTAAGTTACTAAAATTTACAAAAAAGAGAAGCAAGAACTAGTAGTAAAATATGTTCTTGTTCAATATGAAAACAAACCCCAATGTTTAAGGGCTTATCACAAATCATGCAATTTTGCCCCCCAAAAATTGTAAAATGCAAGTCAAGTTTACGGTACTTTTTCGGCGAAGTTAAAATACTTTGTATAAAACATATGCTTGAAATCTTATCAATCATCAGCCTTAAAAAAGTGTTTGTTTGCCCCTGATTCAAGTTGCACGCTCATTTTAAACCCAACAAGATTTTTTTACTACAATGGATTCCAAAATGGCTTTTTATCAAAATAACAAATCTTGTAAAAAAGCGGTAGATGTTTTTATAATAACGGTAGGCGGAGACAGAGTTAAAAAGCGGTAGACTTCGTGTAAAGCGGTGAAGTTCACATGCATGATAGTAAGCTCTATGGACTGCTGTAGGTTCCGCGGGTAGGTTAAGGAAGCATATGGGCATTTTAGAGTCTTATTTTGACTGTTATATACAAAATCGTAAGATTAAATAACTGTTTTGAATCAGACCAAAATATTAGTATTATCCTTTGAAATTACAGTATTTACTATACTCATTATAAACAAATAATAACAACACCTATATACCTTGCATACAGCCAGCCGTGTACGCTGGACGCCATACAAATTTTATTAAACATTTGCTACAGGTACATGTGTTTATTTTTTTTGGTGATATGTAATATATATTATTAATTTTTTTTTTTTTTTTATATAACACCTTTCAACTTTCATAAGTAACCTCATACAAATAAAAATTGACATTGTTTTTATAAAACCAAAAATGGCATTCCTTCTATAAAAACATCATAGCCAGCCAGGAAAAACCTAGAAATAAAAACGATGCAAAATCGTGAAAAAATTCTAGGAAACCTGTATCCGTTGCCAATGCTAAATAATGCAAGAAGGATGTGACGGACCTCACATATTACATATAATTTTATATAATTATATTCCCTAAATAATCACATGTGAAAAACAACTTCTCCTACAAAGAAATATTCTTTTTTAAAATAGAAATTTGGTCTATCGAGCACAAGCGGCGGCTAGAAAGTGATTTACTCTACTAAATCATAATACATTCCTAACAATACCTTGCCGCCCATTGGTCAATACCGGACCATAACAATTTGTAAAACATGACTACCGTGAATACAACATTTTCCCGCTATACTGACGAAACGCGGGAAAATACAAGTATTTACTATACTCATTATAAACAAATAATAACAACACCTATATACCTTGCATACAGCCAGCCGTGTACGCTTTAGAAAATACAAAGAAAGTGAGCTTAGACTGTAATTATAAACCAAGTGCTTTAGAAATTTGCAAACGCTTCTCAACCGAGTCTACTATGTACCCATCTTTGGCACTGTCGCTCTTCCATCTACCGTGTCTCTTAAGACACCTTTCATCCACACTTGCATTTGCAGCCACCGTCGCTCCACCCGACCTAAGCGAATGCAACCCTATATTTGATTCACTGCTACAAACCGACTTAAACAGAGAAATAATATTTGACCTAGCAGCAGAGTAACTGAGCTTTTTATTTTTGTAAATAAGCTTGCATGTGTCTTTTGATCTAAAAACGGGTCTAAATAAGAAAAAACTACTATCTTCTTGACCAACAAGTTCAATATATCTACTATACATTGTCACAGGACATGCCACTGAACAGCCTTTAGCTATCAAAACCTCGTTGCCTTGCCTGTATTGATCTGTCTTACTTTTTCTTATATATAACACTAAATAATCTTCAAACATTTTGACATCCCCAAATGTAAGTGCGCTGATTTCATCAAATCTTAAAAAACCTGCAAATCCAAAAAGAATCATAAGCATATTTCTAACAATTAAAATGTCATTACATTCCTCAAATTTATTACAGAGTTCAATGATCATTTCTTTTGAAATCGGCTCTTTTCTTTGCACCGGTCTGGATGCTTTTCTTCTAGCAGCTTCTTGTAAAGACGACAAAAATGAATTTTTCGTGGGATCTGGCATTCCGACAATATCATGCGCCCATTTTATCCCGTAAATTGCCAAATTCACCGGATGTTGTGAAGATCCGTTTTCCAATAAATGCGTCAAATAAAGTGCAACATGAATAGAACTCGCTGGCAATGCACAATGTCCTTGTGAATTTATGAAAGTTTTCCACCTGTTGAATGCGTTGAAATAAGTTATATTTGTGCTGTCACTCTTACTTGATAGTAAATAATACGATAGTCTAGGACATAAATCTTCCAGGTAACTGCCAATGAACACCATGCACCTGTGCCAGCTCCTTTACACTATTCTGTAGTCCTAATCCTGCGAATAAAACCACAAATAATTAAAATTCTATCTTAAAAAAATATCATATTAAACGATAGTTCCCGTTTCGCAAACATTCCATTGTTTCCTCTTCCTTGACAAATGACCACATCATTTGCCAAACAAGAATAATTTTTTTACATATGACTTAAACATTCCATCTTTTTCTATCAACATAGCCCAAAATGGAGCTGACCTCCATTCTGGACAAACTATGGTACACCTACATTTCTCAGTTTCTATTTTTCAAATACTTTGAATTAAATATTTTGCATTTGTTGTTATAACTGCTAGCAAATCTATCACACGTGTGCGGACCCCATCTGTTATCAAAATAATCGAACACCACCTGCTTTATAGACCAATCATCACAATCACTCAATTTGCTCAATCTATCAGCAATTGAATTATCTGCTCTTGGAATCCACTTACAACTAACCACAATGCTATTACAATTGCAAAACTGATGCACTGCCATAGCAATATTCTGAAGCTTCATCTTTTTACTTCCAACTTTTAAAATATGTTCAACATTTTTATTATCGCAAAAAATCTGTACTGTCCTAGTTTTAACCCTGTCAACTGACTGCTCTAATACTCTTTTTATAGCCTCCAGCTCTCTCCAAGTAGAGCTTTTCTTTCTTTCCCAACCGTTCCAGAATCCATAACAATCTAAAGCTTGTTCATCCACCGAGTTATTTGTCAAATGACATCCATAACCCGTATCAGATGCATCACAATATATGAGAATCTGAACACTGCTTTTCTCTGTCAACTGACTCAAGCAAATACCTCTTTTGTTCATTGCCTCTAGATTTTTAAACCAAAACTCTAACTCTCCTACTGCCTCTGAGCTAAGACTAATAAAGGAGTTCCAACTGGATCTGTTTAAAATGCAAAAATACAAATACCTAGTTCTTAATCTGACCTCTTGACCAAACACTACCTGTGTTGAGATCAACTGACCAACCATAGACGCTATGCCCTTGACCTCAAACCAAACACAACCCGACTGTTTCGCTCTAATAATGTTTTGTAAACTCATCTCTAACTTTTCAATTCTACCCTTAGATACACGCACTTTATTTTCTTGTGTATTCCAGCTTAAACCAAACCACTCTAACTTTTGTGTTGGTTCCCAGTGACACTTTTCAATAGCAACTAAAAACCCCAATTTCTCTAAATCTCTCTGAATCTCAGAACTGATCCTTTCTGCTTCTCTGCTTCTTTCTGCTTCTCGCAAACTAGATCCCCCTCCGATACCGTCATCTAAATACATAACAATTCTAAATCCTTTAGACCTCCAAAATTTAACTACTTCCCTCATGACTTTTATAAAAATGTATCCCGCTGTGCTAATGCCAAATGGCAAAACATTAAAAACATTAAAAACATAATATCTGTCCTTCCATTTAAAACCTAAGTACTCTCTCGACAACTCATGAATTTCGATGTGATGATACGCACTCTTTAGATCAAACGAAAAAATATAGTCGTCCGACGTAAACATACATTTAGCAACTTTTGCATCTTCATACTGATGCTTATATTTGAAAAGATGAGGATTGACATGCCTTGCATCTAGAACTAATCTCAATTTTGAAGCTTTATTCCCTGCCACTGTCAAACTATTAACCCCTTTTGGTTTACTACTAACTTCTGAAATACAGCCTTTTTTCAACAAACAATCAACTTCTTTTGACACAAACTCTACATTCTCTACAGCCGACTTATTATTATTAAACTCAACCTCCAAAATGAACGAATTTGCTCCAATCAAACGCCACTGACCTATATTTCTTTTTAAACAACCAACTGGAGAACTACTTTTCATGCATGAATGATTTGTACATATTGAATCCTCAAAAACTGTATTTACATTTACGATTATGTTTCTTATCAAATGATTTAATTCAGAAACATTTCTACTTATCTTATTCTCATCCAGTTTCTCAGTACAGTCTCTTCTCCAGTGCCCTCTTTTATTACAGCGGTAGCAATGTCCAGACTTCCATGTTTGCTTAGGCGTGTTCTCAGTCAAAATGGGTCTTGCGTAAGGGCGGGCATTATCTCTTTGGTCTCTACGTTTCTTTAATTTCACTTCTTTAATTTTCCTTTCTGCACGATTCTGAGCTTTCTGAATTTTCTTCTCATCTTCTGAATCGGACGCTATCGGATTTTTGACGTATTCATCGACCGCCCTCCATCCCGCCTCTGATGAATCCGCCAACCGAATGAGCTTTTGACGCTGTTTAACTATGTCCAAACCTTCGGTTATCTTTTGCTTGGCCTCTGCTACTTTGTCCTCGTTCAGCTCGTCACTTGCCTCCTTCAATTTGGACATAACTTTGACGTTGTGCTTATGCTGTTCCTCGTTGCCACATTTCTTAAACTTATATCCGTCTGAGAGCACCTGTTCGATTTTTGGTTCTTGCCGTTCTGCAATAATATTTTGATTCTCGCGGATGTTTTGTTGTACTGCATTTAGTCTGCTGTCCAAGAGCTGTGAAAAACTGCTAAGCATTTCATTATTTGTACGTTGTAAAGTTTGATTAATTTGTCTCTGTACTGCCTCGGCGTCCATTGCGTCTATCGAGCACAAGCGGCGGCTAGAAAGTGATTTACTCTACTAAATCATAATACATTCCTAACAATACCTTGCCGCCCATTGGTCAATACCGGACCATAACAATTTGTAAAACATGACTACCGTGAATACAACATTTTCCCGCTATACTGACGAAACGCGGGAAAATACAATTACTGCCACATCGGTACATTATCACGTGATAACTATAAATAGCTTACGTATGTTTCTTAACATAAAATGAGATAGAACAACACTACTCCGCGGTTTCCACAAAACAATAAACATATCAAGTGAAGACAAAACATCCCAGTTTGCTCAAAACCGCTGCTAGAATCCTATACTCTCCTCGATTAAATAGTTATTCCTCCGGTTCTCAAAAAACCTTCTTAACTTTTATACAGTTATGCACGGAAAACGGTATGTTGCATCAAAGCAACACAAAACACGGGATTCTAGCAGCATTTTTGAATTTAAGCATCGATCAAACTATTGATACGTGTTAAATTTGAAGAATATATAAGGGGTGTTGTTCTAGTCGGATTTTTATATCGTAAACAACGACAGAGGAAAGCCTGGCCGAAAAATAAAAGCAAAATTAATACCTTTTAGCGAATGATTGATAAAATTAACATCTCTTCCAATATTCTTTTGTTCAATTCTCAATAAATCACAACAAAATACTTTATTAGAGTTCTTAGATTACTTAAATTTTGAATCTGTTTACAATGCTTTCCGATCAAATTTACACGACATTCCACTTTTAGTCATGACGTCATCAATGTGTAAATCTACGTAATACAATCTAATTTGTGAAAAAAAATTGTCTCCAGTATTTTGTATTTGTTTTGGTCTACGTTTCGTTGTTTGCATATTTGAATTTGTACATAATAACTAAGATTTGTTCTTAATTAAACGTGAGGAACTAATATCTTCATAAAATCACGAGAAGCACAAAAATCGCAGATTTAAAAATTTCGCTTTTATTTTTAAAACATGTAATTATAAACTAAATGAAGCTGATAAAAATTTGCCATTTGCAATTTTATATTCTCGCGATTTGGTGCAAAAAGGTTGTATCACGTAATTAAATACTCGCATAAAATAGGGAATCTACCTTCTTGCTTTGGGAAAAGAACAAATTAACGAGGCCGAGTACAGTTCGAGTACGCACGCGTTTCATTTGCATTGTGACGTCATCTTTTTGCTTGGTTGACGCCATGGCGTTATGGTTTCAACTGCAGATATTCAGCGAAATTTGTCGAAAATAGCTCGTTCGAGGCTTAAAATTGATATTATATTGTAGAATAAACATAAATGTCTTAAAGTATAAGCTATATTTGGGCTCGGGTCGAAAACGTGAAGAGGGTTCAGCAAGCCTAGCCCTGTCACGTTTTCTAAATAAAGCTTAATACATGTATTTTAAGACAGTAACCATGTATTTTTATTTATGACCCTTAATATGGGATGTTATATATATTTTTATTACTTAAATATGTCTGGAATATTTTAATAATACTATAAAGATCACCATTTCCGCCTTTGTCGAATAAGAAATAGCCATTATCCGACAAATCTGGGAAATTGGGCATAAAAAAAACCCTTTGATATGACCCCTAGAACAAACCAGGAGGTAAAAGGTTTTTTTTATTTGATCATTTGATGCCTTTTAGCAATAACTTTCAGATGTAGAACAGAAAAAAAAATCCCTAGGGCAAAAGTTTTAAAAAAATGAAAAAAATGTGCAAAATTGATACATTTCAAGCAAAATCCCATAGGATCCTATGTTAAAATTAATAAACTTTCAGATGACCCCCTAAACAAACGATGTGGTAAATGTCTGATTTTATTGTTTTAAAATAATGATTATATCAGTAGAAATTCATGTAAAAAATTTCATTAAAAAATCTAGGGCAGAACAAATTAGACCCGGCCTCGTTAAAAGGGCTCGATGGTCGTGGCCATTTTTAGACTGTATTGATCTCCGTTAGAAGAAAAGCTCTATATGAAATTATAGGAAAAAACCCAAATTTAAATGGTAAAATGTATGGATTTTTTTTACTTAATAATACCGGTAGTTTATAGCTAAACAAATAGCTTTAGATTTTAGAGAGATCTTATGGTTAATTTATTGACCATCAAGCCTCCTTAAAGCTATAAAAGGCTAAAAAATAAAATAAAAATTGTATATACATTTGTAAAGCCAAAAAATTAAAATCTAGAATTCCTTCATTCCCAGAAGCCCTTATCAAAAGTTGCTGGCAAATCATTCAATGCAAATTATTAAACATTGTTTATAGAAACAAACACATTTTATTTAAAACCAGAGAGCTTTCCCACCTCATTCTTTTTAATATGCTGTCAGGAAAATTAAAAAAAAATAAAAAAAATAAAAAAAGAGCAAATCTGAGATCAGTTTAAATTTCCTATATTTTCAATAACAATAGGGACAGGTGGATCATATGTTTTATGATCTTACAGTATAAACATATCCCCTCAGTAATAGTATTAAACTCTCTCTGGTTACTTCATAGAGATGATAATAGGTGTGCATTATATATCCATTATTAGTTCATTTTCAATCTTGCTTGTTTAAACATCAGCATCATAAATGAAAATTAAATCAAACATTAAAAAAGCTAGAGTCAAACACAACAAAGTTATTTACCTACAAATAACAGCAATTATCCTTTAAAAACATCATAAAAATTCTTTGTGTTCTCTAAATTGTAAATTAATTGGTTTCCATATTACAGACACATGTTTATAAAAATGAAAAACATATTTGATGTATATCAGAGTCACTGTAGGTACTTGTACACTGTTACTGTGTTAGTGTTATCTCGTCCTACATGCAGATTGTTCTCATGATCCACACACACACCTTGAAAATACATTACCCCTTGTTGTGGTGTGAGTAGAAGAGACAAGAACTGACCGTCCTGATCCAGGATGTCAACTGTGGAAGTTAGCAAAGAAATACCAGCACAAACAATGATGTGACCAAGGAGATCAGTACATATACCATAGGGATAAAACTCTGACCCCTGACCTGTGTAGGAGAACCTGTGTTGTCCTGATTGATTCATCACCATTACAACTTTTTTGTTATAGTCTGATGTACAGATATCACCATTGATGTTTTCTGTGATGTAGTGTGGTCCACTATACAGTTCTTGTCCTTTGTTGTCCCTCTGTATGTTTTGTATTTCTTTCCCTGTCTTGTTGTACCTGGTGACTTTAGCCTCTTTACCATTTCTCATTCCTACCAATATGTCCCCGTTGATGTGGGAAGAGTGTATGCTGAGTGGTTCCCAGTCTCCTATTTTAATGAATTCAGTGATTGTATTATCCAGTGTTATCCTATTGATGACTTTCTTGTCTCTGTCTGTATAGATCAGATCCCCGTCCTGTGTGCCTGTGTGGTAGCCTTCATCTCTACCATTGGTTTGTATCTTTTGTAGCTGACTCCCCTGTAGATCTGTTTGGACAAGGTTACCACTATCATCACTGCCCCAGAGTCTGCCTGATTTACCTAGTGATATATGATGTACATTGTTAACACCTGGTACTGTGTACGCCCTAACCTTGGTGACAGAAGAAGACAGTGTTTGTTTCATGTCAGATTTCTCTCTGTCTTGCTTCATCTCTTTCCCGGTAGGTTTCAGTTGTGTTGATGAAGTAGCCATGGGTTTTATTTTTCTTTTATCAAGTTTAATGTTTGGGACAGCTATATTTCCAAGTAACTTGCTGACATCTTCAAAGCTGAATTGACCAGCAGCAAACACTGGTAGAACTAGCTTAGTAGTCTCTGGTATAGATTGGATTTTTGAATTTTCAAATTTTGCAGATAATAAAACTTTGAAATTGCTTAAGGGGAGGTAGCCATAAAACTTTTTTACAAGTTTTTCAAGGTAGTTAATGTATTCAGTGTATGTTTTTTCCTGTTTTTTTAACACTTTATGTAATGACTTTTCTATGGTATTGGCTTGTTCCAATTTGACTGATGTTACCTTATCTACCAGGTCTTTCAGAGACTTTGCTTCTTCTTTTATGGAGTTTCTGATACCATCCATGATTTTCTTTACTTCTTTGCCATCTTCATCTGTGTAATTTTTCAGTTCTTGTGATGTTGGAAGGAAATATTCTTGAATTTTGGAAATTTCTTCAAGACAAAATGCAAACTTTTCTGCATCAATGTCCTCCATATCAACAAATTTATGGCCGAAATGTTCTTGCATGGTTGTGCACTTTGAACATAGAGGAATATTGCATTCACTGCAAAGAATATCTGCATTTCGAGTTGGATGGAGCTTACACTTGTCCACTGGGAGTTGACGTTTGTGCTGTAGGAAGGGGACCACTTCGTGGTTCTTGGTTTCTGGACTCTTCTGATGTTCGTCTCTGCATTGTTCACATAATTGTCTGTGACAAGGATTGCAATAAAATTGACAGTTCTTCTCACAGTCTTCAGTTCCACACTCCAAATAGTGCTGAGCTGTGACTGGTAGGGAGGTCGCCATCTGAAAAAATATAATGATTCTAGTGTAATTATTTTAACTTTAAATATTGACGGTAAAAAATAAATATTAGGGTGTAAATATGAATGTTTCATGTTCAAACTACTGTTAGCATTTATGTGGCCTATTATATGCCCCTCTTGAAAAAAGAGGGGCTTGATGTCTTACACCTGTATGTTGCCCAATCAATAACTTAAAAAGAACCTTGTCTAGACAGACTTCATACCTTTAAATTAGATGCACTTGTAACCCCATAAAAGTACATTACTATTGATTTTAAGGACAAGGGTTAAACTACTCTTGATATTCACCGTTGGACAAAGTATTGTCTACTTATGACTTTATCGTTAAGAACCATTTGCTTGACAGCTGACCTCAAATCTTTAGGAGTAAATCAGAACCATATTTAAGGTTATGGTTGTCAAAGGTCAAGGGTAAAACTGCTCTGGACATAGAATAGGAGACCAAGTAAAGTCTACTAAAGATTTTAGAACTCTTTGCTTGACAGACATCAGACTTGATGCACAGATAACTTTTAAACAATTAAATGCTTTCTTTGGTGATTCATTCGGGATATGAAGGTAGCGTCATTGCAAAAAAAATACATAACCCGCGTTAGCGGATTATGTAAATTTTTTTATACAATGATCGCTACCTTCATAACCCGCATGAATCATTATTTAATTATAACTAATTAATTAATTGATTATGAAAAGTAAATAAAATTCTCTAAGTTACTGTTAACGTACATAAGTACATTAGCTAAAAGAAACAGCCAAATCGTGTTCTGTGAGACTTTGAGTCTGAAATTATCAAGCTTATTTCGTGCTGTCTGTGATTTTTCTTAGGTCGCTGTAGGTTTCGACCAATCGATAAACAGGGTGTGTCAATTTCAGTCCTGTAAGTTTCTTGTCAGTTTCAGCCGCTGCAGATTTCGACCATTCGATAAACGGGCGTGTAGATTTCAGTCTGGCTGTTTCTGTAGAGCTATGAATTAACTATAAGTTTCTTTAAGAACTAGAGGGAATAATACTTGGTATATGTAAATATAGAATAATGAATGCCCCGTTTTGACTTAAAATAGGCCTTTGCTGATTGAAAATCAAGAAGTAAAACAGGTCAGAATACTGTATTTTGCAATGTTTACATTTGTAAATAATTTCCTTATATGAACTTGCAAAAAAGCAAATACGTTCATTTCTGAGTGAATTTTTTTCACAAATCAAAGGGTAATATTTTTGATGTCACAATAAATATTGCACACGCTTAAGGTAGTACAAAACAGATAAGCTTAAAAATTTCCTATAGTTCATTTTTTCTAAAATTTTGATATTTTGTTATTTGGAAAGAAATCTATAAATATATAAAAAAATTTAAAAATCTGAAATGACAATTTTTGCCCTCATCGCCTTAAACCTGACAATTTTTGCCCACATCGCCTCAAACCTACCATTTGAATCTCCTTTCAATGGAGTGTAAAATGAAATATCCATTGTTAGAATTTGTTATGCAAACAAGATACTTTTTAAGATAATACAAATGGTTGTACTGCTATTTATACAGGATACCTTTTTTGTACTTAAAGACGCTGAAATAAATTCTTACTGTTAACTTAAGGTAATTTGTTATGTAATGTAAAAATAACACTTGTAAATCATTTTTGAAGACGAAAATTTGCAACACTTAACGGTCTCTAAAAAGAAATCATATTGTTAAAATTATGATAAAATTTAGTAGTATGATTGTCATAACCCCTTAATTAAAATATATTAAAATAATTAAAATTTGATTGTGGGTTTTAGATTAATTGAGGTTTAAGTCTATTTGACGGAGATGAACATTGATAAAAATCCTAAATGATATCATTATATTTGACCTTTGACCTTTTAATATGACCTTGAAATTTTATGGGCATAAAAGCTAAACACTGGTGATGGTTGTATTCAAATTTCAGGTTTTTACTGTGAACAGAACACAAGTTACACATTTTTAAATGACAGAAGTCTTAGTTGCACAAAATCAAATGAACAACATTCAAATGTAGGTTTCGAAATTATCAAAATACGCTGTACCTCAATTTTTTTCTGCCTTCAGTTATTTATGAGTATCATTGATATTATTTTCATAAGATAATGGATGAAAATTAACTTTAACATAATATTAAGCCATTATTTTGTGTATTTTAGAAAATATTTCAAATATTTAATTTTCCGGGTGTTTTACTATTTACTACATTTACTACCTTAATGTGTTATGCCTGTTTTATTAAAAACATAAATACGTAGTTATTTTTATAATTCTGCGATGTTTAAAAATTCATCAGAATATTAACTTGGTTGGTACTTGACCAAATTTATTTATACTTGCTGTTTATTTCTTAATAAAATAGTTTCCAGGTGAAACCATTCATTCTCTTATTACCTAATATGTGCAACAAAACTTTATGTATTGACTCTTTTTAAACGAGATTCTGTTGATATTGAGGCCAAGAGTTTAAGGTTAAGGTAACTAGGTCACTATGTACATGTACATAGTGTAAAAATGTTGGTCAGAAATTCCTATATTGTCCAGTACATATTTTTAGATGATAACTTTAATTATATATTGGAGCTTTTAAAATATATCCTATAATTTATAAAAAACCCTTTTGACTTTGAGGTCAATTGTGATAGATTAATGTCTACTTCTTTTCTTTCTTCGTCTACATTTCTTTTTCCTTTCTTTAATTCTCTTCCTCTTTCTCTCAGAGGAGGGCACAATGTGAAGTTTTTGACACATGGGGAGCATGGGGGTGAATAAAAATAATAAGTATGTCTTGATTTCTTTGGTTGTTCATGTTGGATGGGTAGTGTACAGTGCTATAGTGTAGCACTAAAAATCATCACTAAAATCATCTAATTATCCCCCCCCCCCCCGCTCCAAATGAGAGGGGGTATACTGTTTTACCCTTGTGTGTCTGTCTGACTATCCGTCTGTCCTCCCTCCGTAACAAAAAATTCCGTCGCATTTTGCTCAGCAACTATTCATCGCGAATGCTTGAAATTTTAAAACACTCTTTGTTAAGGCATGCCATATGATGGGATTCATTTTTGTACCAATCGGACGTCAACTTTCTGTTAAGGAGGCTGGGGGGTCAAAAAAAAATTCACCAAAATTCACAAAATTTGCAGAAATGTTTCACATAATCTTAATTTACATTTTAATGTGAAAGACCACATCACAATCATCGTTAATTTTATCATTTATTGCATCTGAAGAAATTGCACGTTATGTAAAAAAAAAA
>WFKH01007768.1:29708243-29774236 GCA_016163765.1 Magallana hongkongensis
TGCACAGTAAAGGTCTCTCCTCTAATGAATATTCAAGTCCATTAGCATGTTCAGATGAAACTGTTTTCAGTGATGGATCAATTAGCACAAACAATTTTGATTCCAATTTGAATAGTCAGTCTACAGTTTCCTTGTAAGTATTGTCTACTTGATAGTTATGGTTTCAGAATATAAATATTAAAGTTAGGAGCTAGGTCTTAGATTTTGATGCCCCTTTAAATAGATCAAAGATTATGGATACTGGTATATTAGTTTTTCTCTAAAATCTTTAATTTCTTCGTATAATTTTTAATTTTTGTGAGTTCTTTCTTATACCATGGTGTACATATGTATTTACAGATGCGGAAAATATTAATCACAAGAAAGCCAGAGAAGAAAAGGCATTGTCCAAAGAGCTAGAGAGGTAAAGAAAAGAACAGATACGCATTGCTGAAAGAGAAAGACAGAAACAAATGGGAGGATCAAAGGACTGTTTACAAGTAAAATTTACAAAATTAAAATTAAAAATCAACACAATGACAAAATTATTTACATTGCAAAGGCAATGATAGCTATAAGTAGATTGCAACCTGTACTCAAATGAAATATTTTGATACTTCAAACCAAGAAAAATAAAAATAGAGTCCTCTGTTTACACTGATTAAATTATCTCCTGGGTTTTTTTTTGATACATTGGACAATGATTTCAAAGGCTGTGCTTCTTATGATTGTTACATGTAACTTTTCTTTAATTTTTCTCAGTACTTGATTTTGATGTTGGATACCCGAATTGTGAACTCTGGAGGGCATGGAGTGGCCATATTTAAGGCATGTGAAGCACTGGGGATACAGTACATCACTAAAGAACAGACTGTACCATTCAGTATCACATGGAACAGAGAAGTCACCAGTATCAATGTATCCAGGGAGAATGAGGTACACTTATTTGTATCATTAGACAAGATGGAACAATAAACTTTTAAACTCCAGTATACTGAGTACATGTTTTATATGATTGTTAATATATGCATTTTGAATGTTTAAAGAAAGTGATATGTAAAATGTATGTTAATATATAAATATTGCCTGTCTGGGAGGGTAACAGTTGAAATTGACACGCCAAGAAAACAGTTGTCAACCGATGCGAAGCGGAGGTTGACAATGGTTTTCAAGGGGTGTCAATTTCAACTGTTATCCTCCCAAACAGGCACTATTTTTTTTTATACTGAATGTCTTAATACTAAAGGAAACTTTACTGCTTTTAGATAGGAATGACGTGAATTCTATGGCGAACCATACGCACAAAATTTACGCGCATGTAACAATTCGTTGTGTTACCCGTTGCCAAGTGTGTTATTAACGCTGAGGGTAACAGAAATGAATATAAACTGCGTCCAAACCAATGAGATTTTAGTATTTAACATGAAAGTATAATAAAATAGTATGGCGTCAACGTGAAAACAAATTCACGTTGGGCAGTGGTAATTGTTCTGTATTCATGTATATACATTTAATCTTGCAAATCAAATGATTGATTTTTAACATACACTGGCAATTCTCAGCAGTTGAAAAGATATTTTATAAGGTGTAAACAGTCTAATATAGATGAGGTCACAATGCTTTTGAACATCAGAGTAATTGCTCATGGCTGTAATGAGGTATAAACTGAAAAGAGTTTTGGTTTATAACTTGGCTACATTTATTTACTCAATTGAAGCTTTGTTTGCAGCGAAAAATTAAATGGGTACACATTTACAGTACATAAGTGAATATAAACCATTATATTTTAGGTTGAAACAGTAAAATCCGAGCAGATGGAGGAAGATGTTCTTGTATTACTTCCAGTTGCTGACTTTGTTAAATTTGTACAGAATCATAAAAAGGTTATAAGGTTATAAATCCTAAGTTACATGTAGTACCGGTATTTTATAGTAAAAAAAAAATGAAAGCTTTACAGTAATATGATTTTTTTTTCTGATGATTTCGTAAGGCCAATGTTTATTTTTCAATACTTTTGAATGCCTTTCATAGATATTGTAATCCCAGTTAGATATCAATGTTCAATGAGACATTTTTCCTATAAGTTTCTGGAAAACAAAATGTATGATGTATGACATTTAATAATGTTTTTAGTTTTAAAAAATATGAAGATTCTCACAAAGTGGCGTTCATTCCATGAATTTTTCGGTTAATCTATGGAATGTACTTTAGTTTATGACTGATGCTAATGGTTTTGTTGCTGTAAAAGTAATTCATTCTTTGATCAACTGGCTCTTATACATATCTTCTAACTGTATGAAATCTGTTTGGGTTTTTTTTTTCAGTGCGGCAGTGGATTAGAAGAAGGACCAACTCTAAGGAATTATGTACTCACTGTCAAACAGCATTTACCTAATTCTATTTTACCATTTGTGGTCATAGGGATGGAAAAAATATTATAGGTAATTATATGGTTGGAGACAATATATTTCCTTGGTAGAAAATTTGAATATTGTAACAGTGAGAAAAGAAAAATGAAGGATAATAAGATGTCATCATCTGAAAACAATTCATATATAATGGTGTCTGTAAATGGCTTGAACTTCAATCTCTCTTAATAATAGTTCTTGATATATTGAAGTTATCCCATTGCCAGTTTTTTTTTTGTTATATGTAACTATATTAGCTAGTTTGTACATGTACTGGATTTCTAGACCTCTGATTTCCCAGATTTACTATCTTTTTAAGTAAAATCTGGATACATATTTCATAGCTTTTGACTTATAATAATCGGTAATGGTTGTGCAACAGACCATATAACTGTGAAAAATGATCTACTTAAGACCAAAGTTCCTGTTTTTGAAATGAAGTCAAGTAGCTGAAAAATGTACATAAAAGCATGTCCTTACATTTTTAATTTAAATTTTGACTCCTGTAATTTTTTTCATCATAAGAGTCAATCCTATTTCCATTTGGTTTTCAACTATTGATTTCTCAAACCTTTATCATGTTTATCAAATTCCCTTCAAGTTTGAGTTATCTACTTTCAACTGTATCATTCCGTGTATTAAAAAACTAAAATAAAAGAAAAGGCAGAGCAATCATATTTCATTATGCAAAAATGCAAATTTTGTTTTGTTTCTTGGGCACCACCGCATGAAGTCAAATGCTGCTGCATTGATTTAATTTTTTGCCCTATTGTTAAGGGGAATAACTCAAAAATTTTAGTTTTAGTTGAAATATGAGAGTTGAATAGTTTAATTTCTACCTTTATTATAATTATAAGTATAACATAACTTGGAAAAGATTATGCTTTTTTATAAACCGCTTCGCAGTTAATAAAGTGTAAACTGTTCTAAGTACATTATGATATATTGTACCTATTTATAACATACACTACCGATCAGACCCAACTCAACACCAGGGTAAACCCCAACTAAACCCGAGGTTTACTTTTGGGGTTTACTCTGGGTTTGCTTTTTGAAAATTTGGGTCCACTTGGGGTTTACTTTGGGTTTACTCGGGGTTTACTTTGGGTTTACTTGGAAATTGCTTTTGAGGTCAACTGTACGCACTGAAGTGTGAAGCAGACTCGTCTTTTATCTTACTATTCTACTGGCTGTAATTCCTACCCCTTGTATATTCCGAACACACAGCGTCTGCTTTCAGGGGTATTCTTCTGACCGTGTTTACTCTGTGTCCACTCTGGGTTTACTCTGGGTCCACTCTAGTAAACCCGGAGTAAAACCAGAGTAAACCCAGAAAGTAAACCCGGGGTTTAGTTGGGGTTTACTTTCTGTTAGGTTGAGTCTGATCGGTACTGTAGGAAGAAATGAAATTCATTCCTTATTAATAAATATTTAGCAACATGTCATATTGTGATGTAAGCATACCTGTTGTACATATAAACTAATTATACCCCCGCTCCGAAGGAGAAGGGGGTATTCTGTTTAACCCTTGTGTGTTTGTCTGTCTGTCCATCTGTCCGTCCGTCTGTCTGTCCGTAACAAAAACTTCTGTCGCATTATTCTCAGTAACTATTCGTCGCAGATGCTTGAAATTTTAACACACTCTTTATTTAGGCATGCCATATGGTGGGATATATTTTTTACCAATCAGACGTCAACTTCCTGTTAATTGACGACTTTGCTTATTTTTAGCCTAAATTTTCAAACAAATTTTCGTCAAAGATTTCTCAGCAACAGTTAATTGCAGATGCTTGAAATTTTAACACACTCTTTGTTTAGGCATGCCTTACGGTGGGATTTATTTTTGTACCAATCGGACGTCAACTTCCTGTTAAATGACGACTTTGCTTATTTTTAGCCTAAATTTTCAAACAAATTTTCGTCAAAGTTTTCTCAGCAACAATTAATTGCAAATGCTTAAAAATTTAACACACTCTTTGTTTTGGCATGCCTTACGGTGGGATTTATTTTTGTACCAATCGGACGTCAACTTCCTGTTAAATGACGACTTTGTTTATTTTTAGCCTAAATTTTCAAACAAATTTTCGTCAAAGATTTCTCAGCAACTATCAGTTGCAGATGCTTGAAATTTTAACACACTCTTTTTTTAGGCATGCCATATGGTGGGATATATTTTTGAACCAATCGGACGTCAACTTCTTGTTAAATGACGACTTTGCTTATTTTTAGCCTTAATTTTCAAACAAATTTCGTAAAAGATTTCTCAGCAACTATTAATTGCAGATGCTTGAAATTTTAACATACTCTTTGTTTAGACATGCCATACGTATGGATCTATTTTTGTACCAGTAGGATGTCAACTTAACATCAGAATGGGGGTATTACCAGTGAGCATTGGGTCACAGATATCTTGTTTGTTTAACCAACTAAATAATACATTAAAAAAAAGATTTAATGATTTCCTCTTTATTACATACAGGGATCAGAAAACTAAGGCACAAAGGAAGCTCAGAGCAGCAGTGTTTTCCAGTGAGAGGGTGACTCCGTGTACAGACAGCGACCAGGGATGTGTTCATCGTCTGGATGTTGAAGAGGTTCAATTATTTTATTTTCCAATTCTTATGAATTTTACATGAATTATAATTGCATGAATTTTCCGGTTGATACATGGAAATAAATCTATCTCTACAATATAAGAATGACTAACATTTTGTGAGTTCAGAAGTCTAGTTGAAAAATTTCAAACACTTATTTTCTTTAAAAGAAAGGAAGGGTTTACTATTACTTGATATACCATTACAATTCAGTAAAAAATATATATATAGAAGTGGAAAAAATGACTCTATATATAGTCCATTTAGCTTCTAATGTCTATTCTTTTCAAATAGTCTTTACCGCCTGGTTCTGCAACTTTTAAAAAAATAAAAAGGGGATAGTATGTAGAAATAGGCACAGCAGTGCTTTTGTGTAAAGGTCCAGCAAGTATAAACAATAAAGTCATTGGACTAAAGCATGGAGAAAAGCTATGAATAAGCTATATACATTTGTAAAGAATTTTTTGTGCATAATCTAATTACCTCATAGTACTAAGCAAATGTAATTCAAAACCAGAGAGCTCTCATACCTCATTGTTTTTATGTTGTATGAAACAGAGTTAAGGAATATTTTAAATATGAGGTCAGTATAAACTTAGGTAATAAAGGTGGATCAAATATAATAGCATATATGTTTTAAGCTCTTACAATATCAACGTATCCCTTCAAGTGTAGTATCAAACTCTCTCTGGTAACTGCATAGAGATGGTACTAAATGTTCACTGTATATTTCCTAGTTTATATTCGAATGTGCTTGCATGTTTGAATGGTAGCATCATAAATCAAAATTAATTCAAACATTCAAAAAAGTAGACTCATGCAAACACAACAAACTAATTTACCTACAAATACGGTAACAGCAAATATCAGCAAATCCCACTTTTTATGTAACAAAAATGTGTTCTCAAAATTGTAGATTTTTTCTATATTACATACTGTGAAAGTGGTTATTTACGCTGGTGGTTAAGTAAGCGTTTTCTGTAATATGCGAGGGGTTAAATATGCGGATGCGTAAATTACCACTCTAACGTTTTAATTTCCGCGAATTTGAGCTGTTCCCCCACGGATAAATAACCACTTTTATGGTATAGATGTATATAAGATGGAAAAACTTACTGCATAAAAATATATTATAAAAAGATGGTGATAAATTGTATACAATAGTCTGAAAGATTTTAGAATCTACAAATATAATAAGAGAGTAAGCTTCTCTACATGATGCGTCTTAAAAGATAAATGATTACATTTATTCAGGCTTGCATTCTGACATGTTTGATATACATCAAGACTCAAGAGTCACTGTAGATACTTATACACATTCACTGTGTTGGTGGTCCATTGTCCCACATGGAGATTGTTCTCATCATCCACACACAGACCACGGGGTTTATGCATATCTTGTTCAAATTTAAGTAGTGTATACAAGAAACGGCCGTCCTGATCAAGGATGCCAACTGAGCTATTTTCAGATTCGTAATCAGACATTGAAAGATAACTGATACAAACAATGATGTGACCGAGGAGATCAGTACAGACACCATAGGGAGAAAAAAATATCCCGCCACCTGTGTAGGAGAACCTGTGCTGTCCTGATTTATTCACCACCACTACAGCTTCTTTTTCCAAGTCTGATGTAATAATATCACCATTGATGTTTTCTGTGATGTAGTGTGGATCACCATACAGCCCCCGTTCTTTGTTGTCCCTCTGTATGTTCTGTATTTCTTTCCCTGACGTGGTGTACCTGGTGACTTTAGCCTCCCTAGCCTTTACCATCCCCACCAGTATGTCCCCGTTGATGTGGGAGGAGTGTATGCTGATTGGTTTCCAGTCTCCTGTTTTAATTAATTCAGTGATTGTATTATCCTGTTTTATCCTGTTGATGAATTTGTTCTCTTTGTCTGTATAGACCAGATCCTCATCCTGTGTGACTGTGTGGTAGCCTTGCTTTCTACCAGTGGTTTGTATCTCCTGTAGCTGATTCCCCTGTAGATCTGTTTGGACAAGGTTACCAAGATCATCACTGGCCCAGAGTCTGCCTGATTTACCTAGTGATATATGATGTACACTGTCAACACCTGGTACTGTGTACTCCCTGACCTTGGTGACAGAGGAAGACAGAGACAGTGTTTGTTTCACATCAGATTTCTCTCTCTCCTGCCTAATCTCTTTCCCTATAGGTTTCAACTGTGTTGATGAAGTAGGCATAGGTTTTATTTTCCTTTTATCAGGTTCAATGTTTGGGACATCTATATTTCCAAGAAACTTGCTGACATCATCATAGCTGAATTGACCAGCAGTAAACACTGGTAGGACTGGTTTAGTAGTCTCTGGTATAGATTGGATTTTCGAATTTTCAAATTTGGCAAATAGTAAAACTTTGAAATTGCTTAAGGGGAGGTAACCATGAAACTCTTTTGCAAGTTTTTCAAGGTAGTTAATGTAATCATCGTATGTTTTTTCCTGTTGTTTTAACACTCCAAGTAATGACTTTTCTATGGTTTTGGCATGTTTCAATTTGTCTGATGTGACATTATCTACCAGGTCTTTCAGAGACTTTGCTTCTGCCTTTATGGCGTTTCTGATACCATCCATGATTTTTTTTACTTCTTTGCCATCTTCATGCGTCTCCGATTTCAAGTCTTTTGATGTTGGAAGGAAATATTCTTGGATTTTTGAAATTTCTTCTAGACAAAATGCAAACTTTTCCGCATCAATGTCCTCTATATCAACAAATTTATGGCCGAAGTGTTCTTCCATGGTTGTGCACTTTGAACATAGAGGAATGTTGCATTCATTGCATAGAATATCTGCATTTCGAGTTGGATGGAGCTTGCATTTGTCCACAGGAAGATGACGTTTGTGCTGTAGGAAGGAGACCACTTCATGGTTCTTGGTTTCGGGACTTCTTTCATGTTCATCTCTGCATTGTTCACACGATTGTCTGTGACAATCATTGCAGTAAAATTGGCAGTTATGTTCACAGTTTTCAGTGCCACACTCCAAATAGTGCTGGGCTGTGACTGTTATGGAGGTCGCCATCTGAAAAAGTATCATAATGATTCTCCTATAAATATGGTAAATATAAACATTGATGGTAAAAGAAATATTAGTGTATAATATAAATACTTTTTATTGGTTAAACTATGGTTAATTGAGTATTAATGTGCCCACTCCACTCCACCACCAATGCTAAACAACCCCCCCCCCCCCCCCCCCAATCAAAAAGGGGGTTTACTGTGTTGCACCTGTCTGTTGGTATAATGACCCATTGGTCTATAGACCAAGTGTTGCCCAATCAATATCTAAAACACTCTTGGCTAGACAGACTTCAAACCTTTAAACTTGATGCACAGGTAGCCCCATAGAAGTACATGGCTTTTGATTTTGAGGTCAAGGGTTAAACTACTCTGGACATTTACAAAAAATGTACCTGTAGACTAAGTATTATCAAAGTATGTATTTAATAACAATTTGCTTGACAGCTGACATCAAACCTTTCGAAGTAAATGACCACTTCTTAAGGTGGTATGGGACATCTGTCGATATTAATGTGAATTAAAGTACATTATAATTAAAATACTTTCACCGGTTTGGAATTTTCAAATTTTGCAATATTTAACCAAAAAATACTTTCAAAATTTTTTTGACAAGGTAAAAATTATAAACTCCTAAGCGGGATTCGACCTCATGACTTACAGATTCGTAGTGAAGCCTCTAACCCAATGCGCTACGCTGTTAGGTGACAATTTTGGGGAAGAAACTATTTATAGAATTACACTTGATTTTATTGTTTATTTCGATAAATAGTACGTTACATATGGAAGTATCCCATACCACCTTAAGGTTATGATTGTCCAAGGTCAGGGACAAAACTGCCCTGGACTTAGAATAGTATAAAGACAAAGTAAAAACTACTCAAAAAATTTAGAACTCTTTGCAAGGCATCAAACTTGGTGCAAAGGTACTAAAGAATAAGCTATTACTCCATTTAAACAGGTCGGGGAAACTACCTTATATGGATATTGTTTTCATTGCGCAGAGCGATGCGTACCGCGAACAACTGTCCAATCAGTGAATAAAAAGCAACACATGTGATTTACTACATGTTTACGTTTTTACAGTAAACACGTGGTTTTGACTAATTTACGATTTGATTTCAAATGACTGCGGGAACGTCAATTCATAAAAATTTTCAACTTTTTTGTAAAAAATGCAAAGTTTAGGTACTAATTAAGATATTCCATGCTCACATTAACAAACATTGCCGATTTTCCATGTTAAATAGTACGTTGAAATACCTCTCACAATATTCACATGGATTAATATCAAAAGTACGCACCAAACACGCATCTCGTAACCATTTACACTTAGGCTTTAAATGGCCACATGAGGTCTTTTGAATGCCTGACAATGTACGTACAACTCCGAGTCGAATGCTTAGGACCATGAAATTCACGTGAAATCTGTATTCACTGAGAAATCAGCGCTGGCAGTAAGGCTTACATGTATGTAAACAAATGGACTTATACAATGCAGTTGATGAAACCAAATTTTTACCATTGTAAAATGAGTGTTTGTAAATGTGAGCATGGAATTAGTAGATGATGATGTAAATGTTGTTTTAAGTGTGCAAAATACTTGAAAAAATTAATTATGCCTTTCCAAAAGCAATTAGAAAAACTAGCATTTTCTAAACGTTGTATTTTTTGTAGTAACCCATGATGCATTTCAACTCAGGAATGTCATTCAGCTGTTTGGTCAGTTTGTCGATTTTGTCGGTGCCTCATTTAGTATGTAAATTTATTCCGACGTCACAGAAAATAGTTTCCCCGACCTGTTAAAGTAAAGTAGACCCTTAATGAAAGGTAAAAGGGTCAGTTAAGAATACTGTAGTTTGCAATATTTACATTTGCAGATAAATTTCTGTATATGAACTTACTGTGCAATTTGAATTTTTAAGTGTAAATGTAAGTAATAAGCAACAATATCAAAAAGTTTATCGGGATATGAACTTCGTTGGTAGTGATCAAAGCTTCTGAGAAGCCCTTGCTATTTATTTCTTTATAATTAAGGTCTTCCGTTTCCAAAGGAAGACCTTGATGTACTGATTCTGATGGAAATTCTTCATTAGAGTCTTTCGTGCAACAAAGAAAATATGTTTTGGACAAGTAAATTGAGAATAGGTGAAATGTAATACAGGTTGAAACTCAAGTGTCAAACATCAGGGAGGAAAAGTCCTAAAATAATTTTTGAATATCTTCTAAAAAATGGTGACTGATGGTGAATTCCTGATAAGATAATTTAAATTCTTTTTAACAAAGATTAAAATGTTTTTGGTATCTTGCATAGTATTAATGCATACTAAAATCATTATTATTAATGAATCAATTAAATATGATACATGTATAATAAACTACATTTGATTTTTTCATACAACTATATTGGGTATCAGATTATCCAATTAGATAGAGCTTGACAGTTTTCTTTGCATCGGCCGCTCGCTTAACTCAATCGCTCGTCGACGCTTCATGAATCGTCGGCATCAAAGCAACCCATGCGTGGGAATGCACAAAACTATGCCTTAGGTTGATATACCAAAAAAATATTTAAGATGCTTACATTCCTTTTATTCTAAACGAATTTATTGTATACATGTACTAGTTAAGGTGGGAAATCAAATGTTAATCTTTCATTCATTTAGCATGTTATTAAACATATAAACTCTTTCTCTCTCTCTCTCTCTCTCCTCTCTCTCTCTCTCGGGGGTCTGGGGTGCGGCATTTTATCTAACACAGCCTATGAGACTTATGTGTATGGTTTTTATGGTTTCACATACGAGTTTATGAACTCTGGAATTTATGTTTACATTAAATAAGGACTTCGGTCATTTCTTGCATTAGCTATCAGAGATTAACCCAAACTGTACATTGGTTGTGCGGATATTCCTCAAACACAGTTTTCATGAAAACTTCATGAAAGACGAGTTGATTATGTGTCTAAACAGAGTGTTTTAGGTGTAGTCGTTTAATTTAAACATTTTTATTTATTCATACACTTTTTTGGACAAAATTCTTTTAACTTAGAATGTTTATGCCTTTGATAAGTGCACTTCTTCCGCAAAAGTGATAATGTTAAGATTGTTCAAAACATAGTATGAGAGGTACATGGGCCATCAGCTAACACATTTCTGAAATGGGTATGATGTTCAATTAAGCAGTATTAATAATTAATTAGTATTACTCTGAGCTCATGATTTGGTCACAATATATCAAGGCCCTTGCATAAAGCCATGTGACATGGCACCTATTACGTTGATCATTTTCTAGAAATCGTTTGAGCATTAACGCTCGGTAGGTCGCAAATTGTACTGTTAATGCATTGGTCATAAATTCCTATATTATCAAGTACATATTTTTTAGATGATAACTTTATTCATGGAAGCTTTTTAAATTAAGTTAAACCCTAAAACTTTAGACTCCTTTTGACTTTGAGATTAATAATGAAATGTCATTGTATGCCTCTTTTCTTTCTTCATTTACATTCTTTTTCCTTTCTTTTATTTTTTAAATCTTCTTTCCCCCAGAGTAGAACACAAATTCCAGAGTTTTTATGTAATTTTTGACACATTGGGTGTATGGGGGTTAAATAAAGTTCATTGGAAGCATAATCTTTGATTTTGATAATTTTTCGTTTCTTTATAAGATTTAATCAGATTTTTTAAAAAATGTGCTAAAAATGCTCAAATCACAACACTTTTAATAACTGCAAGTTAAATTTTGATGGTTTACTTACAATTATCAAAAGAAATCATTCAAAAACATTGTAGGTGTCATGGCTGCCATTAGAAAGTTGGGAAATACATGTTTTATACTTCCCCATTGACTTTAAATCCCACAAAGCTAAATATAGATCTACCCAGTGTCTTGTTCTTACTTGAACTGATCAATTACAGATGCTCGGAATTTTAACACACTCTTTATTTAGGCATGCCATATGATGGGATAGATTTTGGTACCAATCAAACGTCAATTTCCTGTTAAATAACAACTTTGTTTATTTTTAGCTTTAATTTTCAAACAAATTTTCGTCAAAGATTTCTCAGCAACAATTAATTGCATATGCTTGCAATTTTAACACACTATTTGTTTAGACATGCCATACGTATGGATCTTTTTTTGTGCCAGTCGGACGTCAACTTCCTGTTAAATGACGACTTTGCTTATTTTTAGCCTTAATTTTCAAACAAATTTCGTCAAAGATTTCTCAGCAACTATTAATTGCAGACTTACTTATAAAAGACTCCTTTTGACTTTGAGATTAATAATGAAAGGTCATTGTCTGCCTCTTTTCTTTCTTCATTTACATTCTTTTTCCTTTCTTTTATTTTATTTTTAATCTTCTTTCCCCCAGAGTAGAACACAAATTCCAGAGTTTTTATGTAATTTTTGACACATTGGGTGTATGGGGGTTAAATAAAGTTCATTGGAGGCATAATCTTTGACGCACTTATGGAAATTTTTCGTTTCTTTATAAGATTTAATCAGATTTTTTAAAAAATGTGCTAAAAATGCTCAAATCACAACACTTTTAATAACTGCAAGGTAAATATTGATGGTTTACTTACAATTATCAAAAGAAATCATTCAAAAACATTGTAGGTGTCATGGCTGCCATTAGAAAGTTGGGAAATACATGTTTTATACTTCCTCATTGACTTTAAATCCCACAAAGCTAAATATAGATCTACCCAGTGTCCTGTGCTTACTTGAACTGAAATAGTTTAATGTATTTACATGTACCATTAATGTGAATTCCATAATTATGTATAACGTATTAATTTTTTTCTTTAGATGCCACCTTAAATCTCTTCTTTATAATTAGGTATCATTTAGTCTTGTAAATAATTAGTACATAAATTTATGTACAGGATGTGTGCATGCGTGAACCAACTTTCAATCGGGATCGGTAAACGTTTGGGAGGAAATTCAAAAGCTTTTTGGAGGAGCTTTGAACTGATATATGTGCAATAAAAAGAAATAGAAAATGCGATTCTTATTTATATAATTATTAAAAGAGATAAAAAATTTTTACGTACATTGGATTTTACACCAGAAAAACTTCATTAAATATGTCAGAGGACAATAAAAGCAATATTAGAGGAAAACAAACTATCATTGTTTCGATCATTACATATACCAGTAATAAAGACTTGGGTTTATTTAAACCTATTATCTAATGCAATGTGCAATTCACCAAATTCTATAAACACATCCATGTTCAGATCCATAAAAAATCTAATGTTGGTAGGGGGAGAGAGGAATAATTTATTTTTTTCATTATTTCAAGGGTTGTTTGGAGGGGGGGGGTAAGGGTAGTCATGACCCCGACCATTTTTAGATCTATCCATGGCCTATCACCAAGGTCTGAATACCTATCTGAATACTTATCACCAGGGTCATTATACATATCACCATGGCCTGTAAACCTAGGGTCGATATAACCATCACTAGGGTCTTTATACCCCACCAGGGTCTAAATACCTATCAACGGGATGAATATACCCATCACAACGGTCAGTACACATATTACCAGGGTTAGTATATCCATCACCAGGGTCTGAATACCTATTACCAGGGGTTTATTAACTATCACCAGGGTCAGTTGATCCATTACCAGGGTAAGATTATATTGATCACCAAGATCTGAATACCTATCACCTGGATCAGTATACGTCTCATTAGGGTCTGTGTGCGCATCACCAGGGTCGGTATACTCATTACCAGGGTCAGTATTCATACCACCAGGGCCAGTAAACCTATAACCAGAGGCAGTATACCCATCAACAGGTTAACTATACCCATCATCAAGGTCTCAATACCTATCACCTAGTTTAGTGTACATATCACATGGGTCTGTGTGCTCTTCACCAGGGTCTGTATACTCATCACCAGGATCTGTATATCAATATCCATGGTCAGTATATCTATCACCAAATTCTGATTACCTATCACCATGGTTTTAATACCTATAACTAGGGTCAGTATATCCATCACCAGGGTAAATTTAAATCGATCACCAAGGTCTGAATACCTATAACCAGAGTCAGTATACCTATCACCAGGGTCAGTGTACGTCTCACCAGGGTCTATGTGCCCATCACCAGGGTTTGTATCCTTATAACCAGGGTCAGTATACGTATCACCAGGGTCATTAAACCTATTGCCAGGGTCAGTGTACGTATCACATGGGTCCGTGTGCCCATTACCAGGGTCTGTATACTCATAACCTGGGTTAGTGTACGTATCACCAGGGTCTCTGTGCCAACAACCAGGGTCATAACCCATAACCAGTACACATCACTAGGGTCAGAATATCTATCACCAGGGGCTGAATACCTATCACCAGGGTTTTAATACATATCACCAGGGTCAATGTATTCATCACCGGGGTATTACTAAGTTTTTTATTGATCACTAAGGTCTGAATACCTATCACCAGGGTCAGTATACATATCATCAGGGTCAGTGTACGTATTACCAGGGTCAGTATGCCAATCACCAGGTTTTGTATACTCATAACCAGGATCAGTATACGTGTCACTTTAAGGGTCTGTTTACCAATTAACAGAGTTTGTATTTCAATTACGATGGTCAGTGTAGGTATCACCAGGGTCTGTAAACTTATCACCAGACAGGGTCAGTATATCAATCACCAGGGTGTGATTACCTATCACCAAGGTCTGTATAACCTTCACCAGGGCCAGTTTACCAATCACTAGGGTAAATGTGCATATCATTGAGGTCTGTTTACCCATCACCAGGGTCTCAATACTTATCCCCAGGGTCTGTACACCCATCACTAGAGTCAATATATGAACACCGGGGTCTGTTTGCTTATCACTATGATCTATATAACCATCACAGGGGTCAATATTTCCATCCCCATGGTCTGTATACTCATAATTAGGGTCAGTATACGTTTCACCAGGGTCTGTTAACCTATCACCAGAGTCAGTAAACCCATCATCAGGTTCAACATACACATAACCAAGCTCTCAATACTTATCAACAGGGTTAGTGTTTATATCACCAGGGTCTGTTTGCCCAACACCAGGGCTAGTTTACCCATCATTAGGCTCTGAATTCCTATCATCAGAATAGTATACTCATCACCAGTGTCTGATAACCTATCACTAGAGTCAGTATACCCATCACCAGGGTCTGTTTACTCATCCCTAGGGTCAGTATATCTACATGTATCATTACGGTTTTATACCTATTACCAGGGTTGGTGTAGGTATCATTAGGATCTGTATGCCCATTACTAGGGTCAGTGTACGTAACACCAGGGACAGCAAACCTGGTGATAAGTAAATTGACCCTGGTGATATGTATATCGACTCTATTTTTAGGTTTACTGACCCTGGTGATAAGTATTGAGAGCCTGTTGATGGTTATACAGACCTTGGCTAATAGGTAATCAGACCCTGGTGACTGGTATACTAACTCTGATGATAGGTTTACAGACCTTGGTGAAACCTACACAGACCCTGGTTATGGGTATTGAGACCCTGATGATGGGTATACTTGATTGGTATACTGACCCTGGCGATACATAGACTGACCCAGCTTATTGGTACGTATACATATCCTGTTGATGGGCACACAGACCCTGGTGATACGTACACTATCCCAGGTTATGAGAATACAGACCTTGGTTATGGGCACACAGACTCTGGTGATACGTATGCTGACCCTGGTGATAGGTATTCAGACCTTGATGATTGATATATGAACTCACTCTGGTGATGGATTTACAGACTCTGGTGATAGGTAATCAGAACCTGGTTATAGATATACTGACCCTGGATATTGGTATACAGATTCTGGTGATGGGCACATAGACCCTGGTGATACATACACTAACCCTGGTTATGAGTATACAAACCCTGGTGATACATACACTGACCCTGCTTATGGGTAGGTGTACAGACCCTAGTGAAGGGCATATGATACTTACACTAACCCTGGTGAAAGGTATTGAGACCCTGCTGATTGGTATACTTAACCTTTTGATGGGTATACTGACTCTGGTGATAGGTTTACTGACCCTGGTTATGAGTATACAAACCCTGGTGATGAGCACACAGACCCTGGTGATACATATATTGACCCTTGTTATGAATATACAGACCGTGTAGATGGGCAAACAGACCCTGGCACTACGTACACTGACCCTGGTAATAGGTGTACTGACCCTGTTAATAGGTTTTCAGACCCTAGTAAACGATATAAACTTACTCTGGTGATGGATAAACTGACCCTGGTGATAGGTATTCAGACCCCTTGTGATGGGCACACAGACCCTGGTACTATGTACACTTACCCTGGTGATAGGTGTACTGACCCTGGTGATAGGTTTTTTAGATCCTAGTGATGGATATACTGACCCTGGGGATATGTATACTGACCCTGGTTATGAGGATACAGACCTTGGTACTACGTACACTGACCATGGTGATAGGTATACTGACCCTGGTGATAGGTATTCATATCTTGGTGATCTATATAAACTTACCCTGGTTTTAGATGAACTGACCCAGGTGATAGTTAATAATACCCTGATGATTGTTATTCAAACCAGGTGATAGATATACTGACCCTGGTGATGGATATACTGACCCTGGTGATATGTGTACTGACTGTTGTAATGTGTATATACTCATCCCGTTGATAGGTATTTAGACTCTGATGGGGTATAAAGACCTTGGTGATGGGTATACTGACCCTGGTGATGGTTATTCCAACCCTAAGTTAACAGGCCTTGGTGATATGTATAAGGACCCTAGTGATAAGTATTGAGATAGGTATTCAGACCTTGGTGATGGGCCATGGATAGATCTAAAAGGGTCGGGGTCTTGACTACCCTTAACTCCCTCCCCCCTTACCCCAACAACCCTTGAAAATATGAAGAAAAAAAATATTACTCTCTCCCCTTCCCAACATTAGATATTTTATGGATCTGAACATGGAGGTGTTTATAGAATTTGGTGAATTGCACATTGCATAGATAATTGGTTTATATAAACCCAAGTCTTTATCATATGAAATGAAACAATGATATTTTGTTTTCCTGTAATATTGCTTTTATTGTTATCTAAAATATTTAATGAAGTTTTTCTAGTGTAAAATCAAATGTACATAAAATTTCTTATCAATTTTAATAATTATATAATATAAAAATTGCATTTTCTATTCCTTTTTTATTGCACATATATCATTTCTAAGTTCCTCCAAATAGCTTTTGAATTTCCTCCCAAACATTTACTGATCCCGATGGAAAGTTGGTTCACGCATGCGCACATCCTGGTTATAATGCCTTGTTATCCTGATCATGTATATAACTAAAGACATTTTGTACATGGAAGCATGCCTGGTAAATTTACATTATAGCAAAGGAAATTGAAGCATTTGGTATGGCATTTGGATAGGGTTTCAGCATTGTTAAGAAAATGTTTTGAGACATGTATTTGTGGCTGCAAGAGGTGAGTTGCATATGAAATGTTGCCCTCTACCACAGGCAACATTGTAAAATATATAAAACACAATTTTTGTAAATAATTTTTTGGCATCTCGATTACTGTAACCCAACTTTTATTTGTTATTTATTTATTTCACGATTCACTTCTGAAAAACTGGTTTCTCACAGTGAGAAATATTCGTGACAACGAGGCTCTCGCAAACCTTGCAGAAATTTATCATATGCGAATATTGGTTTACAGTATATTGAAAAAAATTTGCAAAACAAATGCACTTTGCAGATAAACTCATTTATACACTACCTAACATTTTATTACATTAATTAAAATAATAATGCTATTTGAATGTAAATCTGCAGGCCATTACAGACAACGAGCTTCAGACAGACGTGATGGTTTATTTGTTGGAGACCTCAGAGGAACTGGCAGAGTTTGTACGCACATTTTCAAAGGCTGTGGCAGAGAAACCTGCAAAGTACAAACAAATAATCAATTAATATATATGTATTACTCTCCCTGTATATGTCCTTATAAATTTTGTTGATGCCTTCATATAAAAAAAAGACAACGGTCAAAGATGTTTAAAAACGACCAAAAGTTGTTAGAGGAATTAATTAAACCCTCTTTAATGGTTTTTTTGGTCTTAACTTTTCTTAACATGTTTAGGTTTAATACAGAAGATACATCAATTTCAACTTGATTTGTTATAATCTTAAGAGGGGTGAATGGTCATGGCCATTTTTAAGACTTTAATAATCTCCTTGAGAAAAGGTGCTCTGTATGAAGATATGGGAAAATATTCAATTTTGAAATCTTTAAAGTTAAGAATTTTTCTTCTCTAAATAATAGTTTATAGCATAATTAATTCTATCTAAAAATTTAAGAAAGGTCTTTTGGGTAATATGTTGTTAAAAGTTTTGAAATGTTTGCAGGAAAGATCGATTACAGACTGCTTTCTTTGATGATGGTGTATCTACAGTGAAGGTTGACAAGAATGGACAAGGTCTTCTGAAGGTTTGGAAGCAACAGCTGCTGTAGTTTAGGAACATCGGTCCAGACATTGCTGATGCTATTGTACAGGCATATCCCTCCCCTCACTTACTGACGGAGGTACACACATCTGTCTATCTAATAGGTTTTATACATTTATTTGAAAAACATTCTTGCATGAAGGTGAATGTGTTCATACTAGTAAGAGTAGCAGAGTATTGTTATACATGGTAGTCTCTGTAGTCTTTTGCTAAATATTGGTAACATGATGTGACTAATATAATCAAGAACAATTTAACCATATTATGATTATAGAAGAACTTTGGAGTTCCAAAATATATTGTAAACTCTATCTCTTGGCAAGTACAATATCAATATCATTAAAAAAGTCAGAAAAACATCAGATATTTTGGACTTCTTGGCAAGTAAAATATCAAAATTATTAAAAGAGCCAGGAAAACATCAGATATTTGGACTACAATCGCATATACCCATTATATTCGACAAAATACTTATACTATTTTACTTATACCATTTAACGCGATTAAGACTTTAACATTCTGTTATTTAAGGGGGATGTGCGGCCATCTTGTATATTTGAGAATACAAATGTAAATATTTCTTGAACTGGCTTGTTTCTGGCCAAAACTCACTAAAACTGTTGTCAAAAGATGAAAAAGCAATAAATATGAGGTTTTTCATGTTGTTTTGTATGCAAATTACGCATACAAGAGCATAACAATGCCTTTTTTGATCACTTAAAACTGCGCAGCTACAGACTTTAATTCTGAAAAAGTATAAAAGGTCATTAGTGTCCACTCTACAACCATTTGTTAAAGAAAAGGTCTAAACTTGCTTATTTAAGCTGTAACTTTGTCTCAAAAGAGGGTACCCTATTCTAAAAATGGTTCTCAAAAACCATCAATTCGCACGAGATATTTTTGTCTGTGTTTATAGGAGTACATTGAAGTAATATTTTTATTGAAAAAATTATATATTTTTTTATTGAAGACAATTAATGTTTTGGACCCCTATCCTACTTCTAAAAAGAATTTAATTTATACTTATAGAATTGAAAAAAACACCATTGGAACTGTTATAGAGATGTCTGTCACATTCAACACAGATTGTTTTGAATTGGCATTTATATTTTTTCTATAAAAATATATCGTCAATGTGCCTCCATAGACACAGGAGTGCTAAGTATAGACTGGATTTTTTTGGTTCTAAAAATAGATCCCATACCGACTGATAAAAACAGGATACCCTATTTTAAGGCAAAGTTACTACATTAATGTGCAAAATTCAACCTTTTTCTCAAAACATGGTTGTAGAGATGACACCAATGAACCTTTTCCTATTTTATCAGATTTTTAAACCTTCAAAATAAGTCTGCAGCTGCGTAGTTCTACACTGTTCTAAGTGATTAAAAAGGTATTGTTCTGCTCTTGTATGCGTAATTTGCATACAAAACAACATGTAGAACCCCATATTTATTGCTTTTTCATCATTGGACAACAGTTTTAGTGGGGTTTGGGCAGAGACGAGCCAGTTCAAGAAATGTTTACATTTTTATTCTCAATTGTAAAAGATGGGCCGCACATCCCCCTTAAAAGAGAAATAATGGAAAAGCATGATTGTATGTTCATTACTCATCAGATCTTTTTTTAAAATCGTAATTAACTTTTCTATGTTGAAGAAATTAATAATCAGTGAAATTATAAATACCGTTAAATGTACTAACACAGGAAATCGTGAAATTTTAGACACGTGGAATTTAAGACGTTTATAGTACATAGTTTTTATACAATATCAACGATTTTTATAACTTTGCTTATAATATTCTTTTGTTTACAATATCAATCCTTCATAAAGACGTTTACAGTACATGCATTAAGATTTTTATTTCAAAACAGGGAGGAGGTGTATAGTGCGTCGTATCTGTTTTCTTAATGTTGTTCATTAGGTCAATTTTCGCTATAATTTTAACACTGTCACAAATAAGAATTTCAGATAAAAGCCTGTTTTGAAAAAAAAAATGGGGAAGAGGGTCAACATAAAAAGTGTATGAAATCTAAAAACGCGAGTGCATGCATATTTATATTGGTATATTTTAAATCAAAGTTGTCCGATCAAAGATATCTGCCGATTGGTTACCCTGTTCTGGAAGGTTCCTTCCATCAAAACTAAAATTGCTTATTCAGGAAACGAATTGGCTCATTTTATTTCTTCAATATTATATTTGCCAAATTTTAATTTCTATGTACATGTATACTCTAAATGAGTTCCCGGTAAATATATTCACTCTTTATGTAATTATTCAATATTGTTTTATTGCAAGTACTGGTATATATTTTGATACAAACTCCCACTGACTTGGACCCGCCAAAGCGTGTACACCACCTTACTCTCACTTTTGCCATTTAGGAATGGTTTATCGAAAATGAAAGTAGGTTTTTAATCAATATCACAATTAATTACTTATCAAGTAAAATTCAAATATAGTTTATGGACATATCTCACTCATGTTGAAATACCAAAGGTGTAAGCAGTAACTCTGGAGCAGGCATAGCAGGCTTTCGTAGTTTATTGGCAAAATGTCTTCATTTATAAGTATAGATTCTTAAAATAATCAGAGTATAGGTCTACCTGGTATGAAGGAGGTTTTAAAACAACTGTCTTTGTTTTACAGAGAAATGGGAAGGAAATCATTCACCACTGATAAAAGTAACCGTACTGTTAATTTGAAAAATTTATTAATTTTTCCACTCAAAGTTTATGTGCACCTGCCATTATTACTTATTGAATGTCAATATAACTTATGAGAAAGTTAGTGTTAAATTATTGCACCTGTATTACTGGTAACAAAGATAAATGATTAAGTGCAAACTATAAATGTCTGGGTAAGTTTTCCTGTCTTTAAAATACCGTTTGTGTTTCAGGCATACAGAAAATGTAATGATTCAAATGAACAAGAGAAATTACTAGAAAATATTGTTATAAGTAAATTGCTCTGAATTTTTTTGACATTTTCCCTTGAAAAATTTTCTTATTCATTAGGAATCATACAGATTATTTTTTAAATTTAAGTGTATATCTGTGTTTGACAGGTAAGACGGGGAACTGGTGTGTTGGAAACGTCCCGCAGAGTGGGATAGGAGATGTCAAGGAAAATCTGCACTTTTGTGACCAGTTCCAACCCAAACGAAGTTATCAAATGACTGCTAGGTTTTCTTTTTGGCATTTTCCTGCAGCAAATTCTTATCATTTGAATTGCGCGTTTTTCCGGCTAGAAGATGTCATATCAGTCCTGTATTCTGTTTCTATGATACATGTATATTATGTTTTTAAATCAAATGAACAAACAAGCTAGTTTTTGTAATTTTATCTATGTGGTAAGCTGATAAATTGAATGAAATATTGTCTTTGTCTTTGTTAATTATAAGGGCCCCACTCTGCGGGCAACCTATCATGGTCAGTATGTCCGTATATATCTGTTCGTCTCAGATCACTTGTCCAGGGCATATCTTTTCTACCCTTGGTCCTATCTGGCTCAAAATTTACCTACAGAATGCCTTTGGATAAAGGGTGTACAGTAATCTTGAGCCAAGTTTCTAGGTCTTAGGTTTAGGTCATAACAGAATTATCTGAAAAATCTATGTACGGATCATACATTCTCTCTCATTGGTCCAATGCAGCTCATACTTCATACACAGAGTGCCTTTGGTCAAATGTGTATAGTGACTTTGAATGAATTTTCTATGTCACGAGTCAAGGTTATATCAGACCATGCGAAAATATAAATGTTCAGAGCACATTTACTCTCCCCTCAACCTTATCTGGCTCATACTCCACATAAACAGAGCTTTGGGCAAAGGGTGTTCAGCAACCTTAAACCAAGTTTAACTGGAACACCAAGAGAAGTACATTGTTTAACATTAAAATTTATAAAGAAATTGTTTTAAAAATCTTCTCATGGACTACAATGCTACAAATTGTAAAATTTCTATGCATGCATCATTCGATAATGTAGATTCTATATTGTTTAAACCGTGACCCCCGGACCAGTACTTGGGCCCCAAAAGAGGTTCACATTTCAATATAGAAATATATCAGTACTATGTTTATAAAGCTTCTTAAGAACTACAATGCTACAACTTGTGAGATTACTATGCATTGTATCAACCTCTAATGATATTTTTATCATTAAGCGTTGCAATTGCACTCTTAATAATATAATAACATTCCAAAGTGCAGAACTCTGGCCATTTTTAAAAACATATCTAGGACAGAAAGACAAAATAATATATGGAAGGAAAGATAGACATACATTTACGAATACTTTAAACCTTTGTTGATTTTATGGTTTTCTGTGTTTATTTTTTATTTAAATAATTAATTTATTTGCAAGTGGAATTGTATAATACAAAATTGTATTATACGATACATTATTTCATCATAACAAATCATGCAATGCAGTGTCCTATCATACGAAAAAATACCATAATGTAACATGTTACACAGTACAATATCAAAACATGATGCAATATCATAATATATGATACAATATCATATTATACCATATAGAAGTATGATTTTGTGATATATATCATACATATTAAACAATATTGTATCATATAATACATAACCACATATCATATCATAAAATAACATATTATACGATACAATATCGTATCACATAATACAATACATTATCATTTGTGGGGTCGGTAAAGTCCATAGAAGGCGAGGCGAAGTCGAGCCTTCTATGGACTTTACCGACCCCAAAAATTTCTGTAAACAGTCAGTAACAAACCTAATAAGTGTTTTGTTTTGTCGAGGACCTAAAGTTTAATATTAAAGTCTGATATGTAAACAAACGTTCGTGTAAAAAATCAGTTTAAAGAACGTTACGTCCGCCATGTTGCGGTATAAATTTTGACGCTCGACGTTTCAAAAAATTTTTGTAAGGCAATCACGTGACGCGTTTCATCCAATGACGTCGAATCATTCTAGTCCGAGGCAAAACAATCTATAATATCGTATCATATAATTCAATGCAATATAATACCATATGATACAATATCGTATCATATGATACAATACATAAGTGGTGTTTTTTGAAGAATCTTCTTTAGAACCACTGGGTCATATTCAATTAAAGAGAAACAGGATGGTGCAGCTCATTAATTACTCAATAAATATTTGTTATTTTTCAAACTTAAAACATTAGGATGTTATCCACAATATATACCAATTTCATTGCCACTTTTGCCTTTTTTTGCTGAAATTGTGATTTTTTTTTTTTTACAAAATCGGGGTGTTATTTTTGCTGTTTAAAAACTGGAAATACTGACTTTAAAGGCGTATTTTATACAATATCAATAAAAATAACAATATAATTAGATTCAGTTAAAATATTGGTTTTCATATATGATGAGCCCAAAATGTTATGGAAAACTCATAAAAACGCATGCTTCAAAATTACAGTTTCAGACTCTTAAATTCATCAAAATGCGACATCAAAAAATATCTTAAGATTTTTTTTTTAGAAATAAAATAGATCACTACTATGATGTGCACTATAATATACATAAATTTCACGACCTCTTTCTTACCATTTAATGGGAATACAGTGATAAGCAGAACACCTACCCTTTTTTAGAATTTTTAAAATGTTTCTCTATTACGAGCTAATATATTCAGATTCCTACAGTCTCTCTAAAACAGTATTTAAGATCTTCTTAAGCTTTTTTCAATATGATATTAAATTCTATATAGGTATTAGGACTTTATTAGGTACAATTTAAAAAACGAAGTTGCGAAATTGTGACAATGACTACTACTGAGAGCAGTAAAGTATGGGGAAAAGATCAATCAAATCATGTTTGACGTCATAATGGATAAACTACATCAAAGCATCATAAATTCAAATCAATTATGACATCATAACAGAGTTAGCACATCAAATCATCATTATGATAGCAATGAGAGTCACGTGATCAGTGTATTGTATCTCTTTAAACTTGGTAGAAATCATCATTATGGATAGGATAATATAAATTGTTTAAATCAAAGACCAATTTCTTTCCAAAAGTAAATTAACTGCAAAACTAATACAAAAGTAGACCAATAAGCCAAATTCAATCACATTTTGTTCAAAGCATCCTTTTTGGTAAATGAATATAGCCAAAATTGATCTAAAAATGCATCTGGGTAGATGGATATATTAAGGAGGTATTCAAAGTTAAATAATTAAATGTTCTGTGCTAAATGAAAACAGATACAAAAGTACATATCTCTTTTATTTAGCTGTGTATTCTGTTTTTGCCAGTGCTTTATGGACTTTAGGTAAGCGATGTGGTCCATGCGTTTCTTGTTTTTTATTTTCCTAATCAATGTCAGGGGGTTTGATGCGCTTTTAGAATGAATATTTTATACTTGTTTTTTTTTTTTATATCATTGACCAACTAATAAACAAGTTTTTCCTGCACAAAATAATTTTTTCAAAGACATTTAATATTAGAAACCAAAATCCTATTCACAGCTTTTAAGGTACCCCACTCCTCAATGTTCTTGTATCAAGAATTTCTTGAGAAGTATATCATTGAAATCTAGCTGTAGACAAAACATACTTTAAAAATACAAAGATAATGGGGGGGGGGGGTCAGTATTCATCCCTCTGAGTTATGGTCCATTTAATTTGACCTTTTTGCACCTAAAATGCAATTTCAGCCTGATTAGGATTTTTTGTGACCTTTTTGCACTTAAAATAGACAATATCTATAATAATTACAATTTGATTTGGATTAGGATTTGTTGTCAGTACTTTTGATTAAGCAAACTTATTTCTTCAAATATTGTTTTTTATTTTGCACAATCGTCACACGGAATAGAGGTATTACGAAAAAATATGTACGAAGCTGCATAAACTTTTTTGTGACCTTTTTGCACGTAAAATAGACCATTGGAATAAAAACTTTGAATATCAAGAATTTTATAAGATTTATCCAGCTTGCCTAGATATGTAAAGAGTATCATTTCGACATAATAAAACATGGGGGTCAGCGATGTCAAATTTTAGATATAGGGCTTCAAAGGTAAAATTCTCGAAAAATTTGGCTTAAAAAAATCATTTTATATGTATTTGCGTGATTTTATGCTAAACGTCTATCACTCTCTCAAGATTTAATTTTGTACATGTCACACAGAGCATATAAAATATGTTACAAACCTTTCAAATGTTAAAAATGTTAATAATGAATAAAATATAATGAAAAGATAAGTAAATTGAAAATTCATAACACTGCTTGTTTCTGTCATTTTCGTCTAAAAAAAAACCTTCCGCACGAAAAAAATTGTTCCCCAAAAAACTTGTTTGTTTCTTGAATTTAAATGGATTTCCCTAATGAATGTTGTGTAATTTAAAATATTAAACTTTCTGTGGTGATTAAATGAATAAAATCATATTCATTTTAAATATAATGATCATCTGCGCAATGAAATCAAAACGTGAGGAGTGAGATACCTTGACAGTTTTTAAACACCAAAATATCATAAAATAAGAGGTCCAGGGGTCACATCGCTCAAGTGAGCAACAAATACAAATATGTAAAATGTTGATCCCCCGTTGTGGTCCCATCCTGACCCTGGGGGTCATGATTTGAACAAATTAGAATCTAAACTACATAGAGATGTTTCCACAAGTTTCAACTGGTTCTTGGTAAAAAGATTTTTAAAGATTTTCACGATATACTACAATGTAACATTGATTCCATCCCCCTACATTTGTGGCCTCACCCTACCCCCGGGGGTCATGATATAGCCTAATGGTTTTTTTAAAAAATGTACATGAATTTTCATTATTTCCTAATTATCTACCCTTGAAATAGAGTGTGGTCTCTCATTCGTACAAACTTGAATTCCCATGGCCCAAGGGTGCTCTGTGCCAAGTTTATTAAAATTGACCTAGTGATTTTGTAGGGGAAGATGAAAATGCGAAAAGTTTACAACGACGAAAACAACGATGACGACTATGACAAACAACAGACATTTTTATTAGAAAAAAAATCACTTGAGCTTCCGGCTTGGGAGCTAAAAATTCTATAACCTTACTTGGATATTTTTTTTCTTTGTTTCTATATGTTATCAAAGCTTTTTGTATAGCCTATCAGTATTTTTTATTAGGTCAAATTCCAGTCACGTAGTTTCGTAGACTATGAATGGGAATGAAAGTGAAAATATTTAATTTTTCATAGTCAATTCTCAGGGGAAAATTATTACAAAACAAATTTCTTCTTAGTATTTTTTAATCATTATGTTTCAGAGACAATCGTGCATTATAAAATATTATATACAAAATGCACATCATATGAATTCAAGAAAGATTTACCTTACGGGCTTTGCTTCTGAGGTTTTTTTTTTTTACAATATCTATTTACCGTTTATAGAAAGAATATGTCTACAGCCAGTAATGCAGGCTACTATATTCTTAGAAAATGTTTAAAGGTGCACGTGAATATCAATAGGCTATATTTGCAAGCTACAATATCTAACAAATGTTTAAAGGTGAATTTTAATTTACAGCCAGTACTACATGCTTAAATATTATTTGAAAATGTTTAACGGTAAATGTCAATAGCCATTAATAGCAAGCCACACACGTGGTCACGATTTTGGTTATAAATTATTTTTCCGAATTTAATGTTTACAATACTTTAGTTAGGAATTTCTTATAGTCAACCAACATTTAAGTTTCAGTCGCCGTGTTGTTAGCAAGATACAGAGCTCACAATTCTTTGTCATGTTAACAAATCTTACGTTATGTTTGCGTTTACGGTTTGCATGTTGAAATGAAAATTACAGTTTTTGATTTAAATTGAATGTGATAAACGCTAAAAACTACATGTATTTATTTATGATTAAAACGAATTATAAGAGAGAAATCAGCTTGAAAAAAACCTTTTACCGGTATATTGAACCATTGTAAACTAAAACATGACACGAGTCTTGTTTACATGACAAAGAATTGTGAGCTCTGTATTTTGCTTATAACTCTACGACTGACACTCAAAGTTTAGTTTATCACTAGAAATGCTTTTCTAGAGCATTGTAAACAATAAAAATTTAAAAAAAACTGAGATTTGACCAAAACCGTGACCATGTCTTTTTAAAAATGTTTAAAGGTGAATGTCAGTAGCCAGTATTTGCATGCTAAAATATTATCAAATAAATGTTTTATGGTGACTGTTAACAGCCAGTGTTTTCTTGCTGCAATATATTTAAAAAAGTATACAAATGAATATCAAGCTAAGACAAAAATTTAATTTTTAGATAAGTATTTTAGCTACAAATTGACGTTATTGAATACTAACTGACTTTGTCAATCTTATTCTTTAACAATTATTTACAAAGTAAGTCTGTTGATATAATTTATTTTAAAAGGCTTGGGGACAATACTTTACTTGTGATTATGGCACTCATTTCTACTGTAATTTTTGAAATCAAAGAAATTGTGCCATTTTGTAGCCTAGATGGCTATTTGGTAACTTGTCCCAGCATTTTTAGATTAAGAGGTTCAAAACATACAGTTTTGGTTTAAAGTATCAATGGTGCTACTTTTTAACGTGAATGAAATATTTACATCTCTAATTATTCTTTTATGGACATAAAAAAATGCCTTTTTGAAAACTATCGTGTATTGAATATAATAAAACGCCTTAACCTATCTCTGCTTAAAGGGGTTCAACCAATTAAATTATTGTTTTAAGGGATTAGTGTGCTAATCTTATTACAATATTAGTAATAACTAGTTTTAATATTTTTTAGTTCGGCAATCTGGTTTAAAAATACACTGATTTTCTTTAATAGCAATTTTGCTTCTATAATGTGTATTTTTTTCAAAAAGTTTTACCACCAAGTTCTGCAACTTTAAAAAAATGAAAAGAGAAAAGTATGTTTAAAAAAGGCACAGCAGTGCTTATGTGTAAAGGTCCAGCAAGTATAATAAGGTCATAAAGCGTGGAGAAAAGCTATGAATAAGCTATATACATTTGTAGATTTTTGCATTATCTAAATCCTTCACTCTCAGAAGTCCTATTTTAAAAATGTCTGGCAGATCATTTAATGCCTAAAAAATTAAAGTTACTACTGAACAGACGTAATTCAAAACCAGAGAGCTTTCTTACCTCGGTTTTTTATGTTGTTAGAAGCAGAATTAAGGAATATCATAAATATAAGATCAATATGAAATTGCTATCTTTCCAATCTCAATAGATATAGGTGGATCAAATTTAACTGCATACATGTTTATAGCTCTCACAATGTGAACTTATATCAAGAAAGTCACTGTAGATACTTGTAAACTGTCACTGTGTCGTTGTTATGTTGTCCAACATGGAGATTGTTCTCATCATCCACACACACACCACGGGGACCAATCACCTCTTGTTGTGTTGTGAGTAGTTGCAAGAACTGACCGTCCTGATCAAGGATATCATCTGTGTTATAACAATCACTACAAACAATGATATGACCAAGGAGATCAGTACAGATACCATAGGGATAAAACTCTAAAAACCATAACCCCTGACCTGTGTAGGAAAACCTGTGTTGTCCTGATTTATCCACCACCACTACAGCTCGTTTTTTTTTGTCTGATGTACAAATATCACCATTGATGTTTTCTGTGATGTAGTGAGAATTTCTATATAGTCCCTGTCCTTTGTTGTCCCTCTGTATGTTTTGTATTTCTTTCCCTGTCTTGTTATACCTAGTAATTTTAGCCGCTTCATGCTTTATCATCCCCACCAGTATGTCCCCGTTGATGTGGGAGGAGTGTAGGCTGAGTGGTGCCCAATCTCCTGTTTTAAGAAATTCAGTGACAGTATAATCCTTTGTTATCCTATTGATGACTTGCTTCTTCCAGTCTGTAAAGATCAGATCTCCGTCCTGTGTGACTTTGTGGAAGCCACGTTCACCACTGGTTTTTATCTTCTGTAGCTGATTCCTCCGAGGATCTGTGTGAACAAGGTTACCTTTATCATCACTGACCCAAAGTCTGCCTGATTTACCTAGTGATATATGATATACACTGTTAACATCTGGTACTATGTTCTCCTTGACTTTGGTGACAGAGGAAGGCAAAGACAGTGTTTGTTTCATGTCAGATTTCTCTCTGTCTTGCTTCATCTCTTTCCTTGTAGGTTTCAACTGTGTTGATAAAGTAGCAATGGGTTTTATTTTCCTTTTATCGGGTTTATTGTTTGGAACACCTATACTTCCAAGTAACTTGCTAATATCATTATAGCTCAATTGACCTGCAGTAAACACTGGTAGAACTGGTTTAGTAGTCTCTGGTATTAATTGGATTTTCGAGTTTTCAAATTTGGCAGATAATAAAACTTTGAAATTGCTCAATGGGAGGTAGCCATAAAACTCTTCTGCAAGTTTTTCAAGGTAGTTAATGTAATCATCAAATGTTTTTTCCTGCAATTTTAACACTTTAAGTAATGACTCTTCTATGGTATTGGCTTGTTCCAATTTGTCTCATGTTACCTTATCTACAAGGTCTTTCAGTGACTTTGCTTCTGCTTTTATGGAGTTCCTGATACCATCAATGATTTTCTTTACTTCTTTGCCATCTTCATCTGTCTCTTTTTTCAATCCGTGTGATGTTGGAAGGAAATATTCTTGGATTTTAGAGATTTCATCTAGACAAAATGCAAACTTTTCTGAATCAATATCCTCCATATCAACAAATTTATGGCCGAAGTGTTCTTGCATGGTCGTGCACTTTGAACAAAGAGGGATGTTGCATTCATTGCATAGAATATATGCATTTCGAGTTGGATGGAGCTTGCATTTGTCCACAGGAAGATGACGTTTATGCTGTAGGAAGGGGACCACTTCATGGCTCTTGGTTTCTGAACTCTTCTGATGTTCATCTTTGCATTGTTCACACAACTGTCTATGACAAGGATTGCAGTAAAACTGGCAGTTCTTCCCACAGTCTTCAGTGCAACACTCCAGATAGTGCTGGGCTGTGACTGGTATGGAGGTCGCCATCTGAAAAAATGAGTATAAAGATAAACATTGATGGTTAAAAAAGAGAAGTCTTTAAATATAAATATTTTTATGCTCAAACGATGATTTAATTTAGCATTAATATGCCCCTTCCCCCAACACTGCCTTTTTTCCTTGATAAAGGGGGCTAACTGTCTTGCACCTGTCTATTGATCTAATGGTCCGTTGGTCTGTAAACCAAGTGTTGCACAATCAATATCTAACACAAACCTCTTGCTAGATATACTTCAAACCTTCAAACTTGATGCACAGGTAGCCCCATAGAAGTACATGGCTTTTGTTTTTGAGGTCAAGGGTTAAACTACTCTTATTCGTCGGTTGATAAAGTATTGTTTATTTATTTTTCTAAGAATTGTTTGCTTGACAGCTGACATCACATCTTTAGGAGCAGATGACCTCCTTTTTAGAACACGTGAGCCAAAAGCTAAAGTGAGCTTTTCTGATCAATATTTGTGTATTGTCTGTCGTCGTCATCATGGTCATAATTTTTTGCTTACCGAGACGAAGTTGGGGGGGAGCTTCTGCTATACCATCGGCGTCGGCGTCCGGACTTGGTTTAAGTTTTCGGAGCAGGTCCTGTATCGAAGTTATTACTTGTCCTATCGCCACCAAACTTGCACGGATGATGCATCTGGACCTACTTATGGGCCTGAAAGACTTGGATGCTGAATCTGGGCCATGAATTTTAGATTCTGGAGGAGATAAAAGGGACTTGGACACGATTTTAGCTTAAAATTTTAAATTTTATTTTTCCATTTTTATTGTTTAGAATGGTTAATATGGGTATATTTAATGCTTTGTCAAAACTTGAAAGTCAAATGTTGAGTTATAACCAAAACCCATAGTTTGAAATTCTTTGTTTTGTAAACAAAGCCCGAGTCTTTTTATTGTTTACAATCAAATGTGCTTTTTTATGTTGTTAATATTATTTATGAATACATTGAATCAGTTTACCTTGTTTGCCACGAGTCATTTTGTCAAATAAATAGTAATTCATTACTTATCATTATTTGTAAACAAATATAAGACTCGAGCTTTGTTTACATAACAATGAATTCTTACCTCTGTATTTCTCTTATGACTTGACTTCAAACATTCAAATTTTGGTCAATCATTCAAAATGCACAAGTAAACCAGTTTATACATAAAAAACAAAAAATAAAATTTTGAACTCAAATCATGTCCAAGTCCCTTTAAGGTGTTTGGAGCAGAAAAGTTTTGGGACAGGTGCCCTTTGATGTCCATATCTAAGCTACTACTGGTCCTATCTTTCACCAAACTTTCATGGATGGTGTGTCTTATGATACGAATGCATTTAACAGGATTAGATGCTGGATCTGAGCCATAGGTCTCAGATGCTGGAAGAGGTAATGGTGTTTGGAGCTGGTTGAAGTTTTTGGAGCAGGTCCCCAGTGATGACTTTATCTAAGTTATTACTGGTCCTAACTTCACCCAACATGCATGGCTGATGCATCTTGTGATACTGATGCACTCCATAGCCTTGGATGCTGTATCTGAGCCAAAGGTTCGGATGGTGGATGAGGATATCGATTTTCGAGATGGTTAAAGTTTTTGAAGTAGTTGCCCTTTGATGACAATATCTTAGTAAAATACTGGTCCAAACTTCACCATACTTGCATGGATGGTGTATCTTATAATAATTAGGCACTTGACAGACTTAAATACTGAATCTGAGCCATTGGATTTGACTGCTGGAGGAGTGTTTGGAGCTGGTTAAAGTTTTTATAGCAGGTGCCCTTTAATGACCATAACTAAGTTATAATGGTGGTACGAACTTCCCCAAACTTGCAATACTGTCATCATGCACTTAACAGCATTGGATGTGAAATCAGAGCCATAGGTTTTGGCCTGGATGAGGTTTAGGTTTTTGGGGCTGGTTAAAGATTTTGGAGCAGATGCCCTTTGATAGACAAATTTTTGGTATTATTGATTCAATCTTTACCAAATTTAGATAGATGATTCATCTTGTGATTCTGATGCACTCCACAGGCTTGGAGGCTGAATTTGAGCTATATATTTCGGATGCTGGATGAGGTTAATGTTTTTGGAGCTGGTCGTTTGTTTATGTAAATAATAGTTATTCAAACTTGCATGGTTGATTTGATCCTCGTCCGATTCAATTCAAACTAACGAGCATTTGCAACTTTGTGTAGGCTATGTCAACAAACTTGACAATTCAAGTCTTTGGTTTTTCTATTAAATCAAGTAATTAAGCTCTAAAATAATATTTACAGATGCAAAGTTATTTCAAGATCTATTTCAGCGAAACTTAAATTAAAACAGTTAACAGTTATATGTATCTCCAAAATGACGTACTAAATTGTATTGCGCAAGGTCACAATAACCGCATAACACAACGTTGCATTATCTATTAGGCTAAAAAAATCAATTCGTATCATATAAGTGGCTGTCATAAAAGCTATATAATATAAATCAAATTGCATGAGATAAACAGAACATTTATAATTGTGTGATTTTATATTTGCTTTATCCAACTCATTGAAATGGTTTTATTCGCTCTGCAAGCCTCGCAAATATGTACATCATTTCAACTCGTTGGATAAAGCAAATATAAAATCAAACACAATATAGATATCCTCTATATAATATGATCTTGTATTGTATGATATAATATCATATTAAATCACATTATATTATGTTTTGTGAAAATTTTGTTTGATTTATTATGGTATTGTATATTTTGATATTGTATTATGTGATATGATAAATTGTTGTTTCATATGATACAACATATTTGATATCATATCAAAGGATACAATATCATATCATGTTATACAATATCATATCAAATAATACAATATGGTAAAATATGATGTGATATTTAATTATATGGTATTGTTTAGCGTTATAGGATATTGTATTATATGATATGATATTGTATCATGTAGTATGATACGATATTGTATTACATGATATGATATCATATAATATTGTGTCATTTAATTAGGTATTATATTATATGAAACGATACTGTATCATGATTTGATACAATTTTTTTTGGTTATGATATTGTATTATACATGTTGTATCATCTAATACTTTATTATATGATAGAACACTGCATCATATCACATGATACAATATAATGAGAAACAATATTATATGATTAAATTTCTTTCATAAGATATGTATCATATCATATCAAACAGGATTGTAGGATAAAATATTGTATAAAATGATATGATATTATACAGTATTATATTGTATTTTCTTTTATACCAAATGTTGTGTTAATTGATATTATATAAGATTGTGCCAAACCACGCTACAATATCTAATATTTTGATATATAAGATCATATACTATGATTTTCATATGTACATATATTATGTTCAAGGTGGTCTCATGAAAGTGATGCTTCGTCTCGGTGAGCTGTGTAATCTGTGATTTCATAAACCTGTGCTTTTACATTTTCATTTTCTACTTCAGAACAACTAAGCCAATTATAGCAACAGTTAGCAAAAATCATAATGGGGTGAAGGGAATTTGTTCAAATCATGATCCAGAGGGGAAGGTTTGAAACCACGATGGGGAGATTTATGAATATATAGAGATTTTTTAAAATCTTCATTTAAAAAACCAATGGGCCAGAAAAGCTGAAATTTGTGTGGAAGCATTCTCATGCTTTTGATTCATTTTTCTTCAAATTATGATCCCCATGAGTAGGATGCATCAACAATGTGGATCAAATTTTTACGTTAGAGTATTCATGTGTATTGAGAAAAATCTTTAAAATCTCCTAAAAAAACAAATCAGGATGTGTGGATGTATCAGGTAATGTAGATTCAAGTCTGTTCGAATCACGATCCAAAGTTATTAGTGTGGGGCCACACTGTGGGTTGAATTTTTATCTTTGAATCTCTACCTGATATCATTTGACAAGAAAAGCTGTTACTTGTTTGGAAGCATCATCAGGTAGTGTAAATTTAGTTTTGCTTAAATTATGATCTTTGTTGGTAGGGTGGGCCTACAATTGGCGGGCGAGGGGGGGGGTCGAATTTTTACATTTTAGGAATATATATATAGAGCTCAAACTTATGTGAAAGCACATTAACGGGCAAAGACTTTGTAGGCAAGATTTAAATTATCAAAGGGGATGACAATGTTCTGATGATACGTAAAATCAATGATGAATCGGAAGCGTGCTGATGCTGATTTTTCAAATTAACTCAGCAAAATAGTTCTTACGGTAACTTTGAAAAAAAAAATGAAAAAAGTATTACAGATTTAAATTGAATTACTAATATAATCATATTTATAGGTATTTATTAAGTAAGTAAGTAAGTCAATATTTGACAGCTAGTTTGATGACCGAAAAAGATAGTTACGTTCCATTGAAAATCCAACCTCTTGTTAAAACGGCTTTAAAATTTACTAGATTGATTAATCGGATTTTTTTTTACTTTATAGAAGGAAAAGAAAAAGAAAGCGCAAATTTTAAATTGAATTTACAGACAATTAATATACTTGGTTATTGGAGGCATTTAAAACTTTGACGCACTTATGGAATTAATTAATTTTGCTATCAGTTTTAATCAAATTTAAAAAAAAAAAGTACTAAAACGCACAAATCACATCATCTTCAATAACTTCTGGTTATGTTTTGATAAAGTATACTTACATTTTTAAGAGGAATCATGCACAAACATTTTAGGTGTCATGGCAGCTATTGGAATGTTGGAATGGGAATTACAAGTTTTAAAATTCCTAATTGACTTTACATTCCATCAAGCTAAGGATTGATCTACCCAGTGTCTTGTTGTTGTTCAATTTTAAAATTTTATTTGATATACGCTTGGGGCGTGTTCAGTAGAGCGATTAATAAATTTCTGTTGCAGGTAAAGGGAATTTTTGCGAGCGCTTGCGCTCTGTTGAACACGCCTCTGTACATGTACTCTCAATGTAAACTCCATATCTATAATGTATTATACAATTTATTTCTTATGATGCCACTAGGTTAATTTATGTACTAACTATTTACAAGACCAGACGATAATTAGAAAGGAAAGATTTAAGGTTGGAGTAAAATTATTTCAAATTTTTTATCTGATAATGTAGTGTGATGTTAAAACTATTAAACCTAATTTAACTATAACGTAATTCGGTCAGGAGTTAGAGGAAACTTGTATTTTCTGATTTTATCTACATAATTCCAAGGGACAAAATAGTTTTACATGACTCAGTTTTTGTTTGGGGTTCAATATATCCATTTTTGCTATTGTCTATTCACTAGTGATAAAAATAAACAACAAAAAGTGAAACTCATAAAACAGTAAAAGATCCGGGAGTTAGGACTCTGATCCATTTAGTTTAAAATGCTTACCTTTTCTCGATCATGTATACAACTAAAGGCATTTTATACCTAAGCATGTCGGGTATATTTAAAATGTAATTATCCGTTTTTGCATTGGATACGGTTTCAGCATTGATAAGAAAATGTTTTGAGAGATGTATTTGTGGACGTAGGAGGTGAGTCATATATGCGATGTTGCCCTCTATCCCCAGGCATCATTTGAACATCAATATTAAAACACAATTTTTTGTGAATAAATTTTTGCATTTGAGATTATATTGCAAAAAGTTTTGCAAAATAATTGAACTTTGCAGATAATTCACTTATATACCACCTTAGTATTGGCATTTTCAATTCTATTGAAATGATAATGCTATTACGAATGTTGATCTGCAGGCCATTACAGGCAACCAGCTTCAGAGAGATGTGATGGTTTATTTGTTGAAGACACCATAAGAACTTGCAGAGTTTGTACGCACATTCTCCAAGGCTGTGGCAGAAAAACCTGCAAAGTAGGACAAACTGAAGCAGTGGTAATTTAAATTTAATCAATCAGTATATGTGTTATGTCTCTATATATGTCTTTATAAATTTCGTTGATGTCTCTCTACAAATTAACAAAAAGACTAAGCAGTCAAAGAAACAAATTACCAAATAATTGTTTGTGAAAAAAATCCTCTTTGATTTCTTTGTCTTAAGTTTACTCAGTGATTTATTTTATTTTCTTGCTCTTAGTTTTATGCAGAAGATACATCCACTTCAACTTGATTTTCGATAATTTTAACTATATTTAGAGGGCTCAATGGTCATTGCTATTTTTCAGACTTTATTAACCTCCTTAAGAAAATGTGCTCTAATTTGAAATCAAAAAATTCTCTCAAATTTGAAATCCAAAATTTTAAAAGAAAGATCTTTGGATGAAATGTAAAAATTTTGAAATGCCGAAAACATGAGGTTCTTTCTTGTCATTTTGAGAAAAATCGATTACAGGCAGCTTTCTTCGATGATGGTGCATGTACAGTGAAAGTTAACAAGAGTGGACAAGGTCTTCTGAAGGTTTGGAAGTAACAGCTGCTGGAGTTTAAGAACATCAGTCCTGCCATTGCTGATGCTATTGTACAGGCATACCCCTCCCCACAGTTACTGATGGAGGTACACATATTTGTCTATTTAATGGATTTTACAGATTTATTAATAGTTAACAAAATGTAAATGAATTAAACAAAAATAATTCAACCATATCATGGTTATAAAAGAAGAACTAAAAAGTTTTAAAGTATATGTATACTAGTAATTCGCATGATATTTATAATTATAGGTCTACTAGGTTATCGTTATAGGAGGCTTTAAAACAAGTGTATGACTCATACCACTTTCCTAACAAAAAAACAAGAACTATGACTTACTAAAGTCTGTCCCAGGTTACTGTTTCTTTCACTTTTTAATGAATTTTAACGAAAATACACATACCTGTCAAAATCAATTGAAATCGATACAAGGGGAAAAATTCAAGATTTCTTCATTGACACTTCAACTTTTTTTACCCAAAGAAAATAACATGAACGAAAACAAATTTCTTAAAGAGATTTATATTGGGAAATGTTTACTTCTTTACTCCATTCGGAAGTACTCGGGAACCATCGCACAATTCTTCTACGTTATCATCCAGGTACTTTTCATGTCGTTTGAAATGCAAAATCCCCATATACTTTCTATTTTTGTTGTGTATTGAAACCTGAAACGATAGATCGGCGTTTTAAAACAGAAAAGCTGGATTTTTTTCATATTAGTTTATGAACGTAGTTTGGGTACAGAGGTATTTATGATTATTGAAATATTAAGCAGAAAATTATACATAGAAATACATAAAAAGATCTTCACAAATCTTCTCAAAAACCCTTCGGCCAGAAAAAAATGAAACTTAAGTGGAAGCTTTCTAATGTAGTGTAAGTTCTTGTTTGTTTAAATCATGATCCCGAGGAGTATGGTGGGGCCACAATGGGAAGAAGGGGGGGGGTCAAATTCTTACATATGAACATATAAGGTTATATTTTTAAAAATATTTTTCTCAAATACCATTTGGCCAGAAAAGCATCCTCAGATTGCCCAGATAGAGTAGATACAAGTTTGTTCAAATCATAAACCCCAGGGGTAGGGGGAGAAAATGCGGGTGGGAGATTTTTTGTAGGAATATCTTTTAAAAAATCTTTAAAAATCTTTTTTTTTTTACATTTTGCCTATAAGTTAAAACATATATGGAAGCATTCTCAGTTAGTGTTGCATCAAGCTTGTTTAAATCATTTTTCCTAGAGGTAATGTGGGTCCAGAAGAATCCTATTAATTATTATTTTTCCATGTCTGTGGTTGACAGGTAAGAAGGGGAGTTGGTGTGTTGAAGACGTCACGCAGAGTGGGAAAGGAGTTCAAACTTTAATTCAATAAAGTTATCAAATGACTGCTTGTTTTTGCAGCAATGCTCTCTTGTTTTAATTGCCTGTTGTTAATTACTTATTGAAGGTTATAGTTTTAAAAATCATTTGAACAAGTAATTGTGTTTTATTCATCACTATGTCAGTGCATTAAATTAGTGAGGTCAATAAAATTTTGTATTTGTCTTTGTTCATTAAACACAATTTATTCAATTGTTACCAATTATGATTAAATTTTATCAGAAGCTTGATATAAGATTCATTTACATGTACTCCCCATATTTTGAACACCATTCCATCATAGGTTAAGATGAAATCATCCTATCACACATGATGAATTTGAAAGCGACTTGTCAGAAAAAAATGATGTTGAAATGACAGTTTGTCTGTGTCCGTCTATAACTCATGATGAATTTGAAAGCGACTTGTCAGAAAAAAATGATGTTGAAATGACAGTGACCGTAACAATTGTAAGCACGCATTTTGTGAATATCATTGTGTTGTCTATATTAAGGTCTTTACACCACAGTGAAAAGAATTTTTGATTTTGTTCTGTTTCTTCTTATTTTTTTTCCATAAAGTAATTTTTTGTTTTGCGACTTACAGAAAAACTTTTAAGTGCATCGCCATGCATTCGACCTTGTGTCTTGGAAACGTTTTATAACTATCGACACTTTGCCTTAAAGTTTGTTATCGCTACTCCTCCGAAATTTTGACACTTGCGGTCAGAAAACCGTCACGGATGTTCTTGGTCTCACAAGTAGTTAAATCTGTTAAAGAGAAATGGTTTCCCACTACCAGCTAGGAACTACTGTCTTTGAAATTTTTAAGATTTTGGGAAACATCATAAATATTAAAAACACTGATTGTAAAAACATAAAACAACTTCCAATAGATCTTTTAACCTTTCCACATACTATAAAGGTCAAGATCATTCAAAAAGATTAAAGCTGTTGTGTCGTGAAGGTTTCTAAGCTTTCGGAGGAGTCATACACCCTCAAAAGTGACCCTTGACCATGACATTTTGACCTTGAACTATTCTGGGCACTCAAATGTATGAATACTCTTATGCAAGAGACATAAAGAGGCAAAAGCACTTGCTTCCCACCCCCACCTCCACCTGATCCCCCTCTTTTTTGTCTACTTCTAGTGTATGCGTAATTCGACCTAAGTTTTTTTTATTAAAGCATTAGACTTCATTCTTACACTCTCGTGCAACATTGTGCCAATGATGAAACATATCTAAAGATGATTTTTTAAACAAATATATCAAGGCTTTTGAGGCTAAATTGTGCAGAAAAACAAATCCAACTCCCCATTCCTCTAATCAATAAAATAGAAAGATGGAATAAATGTACTTTAAAACCTATCATTTCTGTCAGTCCAATTTCCAAAAAAAAAAAAAAAAATAAAAGATTTTACAATGTCAAACAAGCTCAAGACCGATAACTCTAATACTTGCAATTGAAATTTCACCATGTGCTGTAATAAAAGCTTCTGTTACATGTTTATGTCTTGTTTTCTTTTTAATCAGTATGTGATAAACTTACGAACATTAAAACCTAAAATAATTCATTTCCCGAGTTAATACGAAATTAAATTGACAATTTTTTTCAGTCTTTCCATCTTAATGCTCACCTGAGCTTTTCTGAGAATAAAAACGTGTGGGTAAAACTCTGATTAAAATATTCTTATTTGGAACTGCAATCCTACTATTTGCAATATTATTATGTATCAAAGCATCCCAATTCTTAATTATTGAATCAACAACAACTGAAACAATACTTTATAAAGCCGCTTTGATTAGAGTTAGCTGCTGATAATGGATGTATGCCTGGGTCTGACCTGGTTGTGTTAATTGCTTATGTATACTGGTGACACATCCCTTTTTTGGTTTTTTTGAGGAAGATAAATGCCTTATAAAATTTTCAGTAAGGATAAAATAACTTAAAATTTGATTTAAAAAAACAAAACTGTAAAAGGACTTGTAATAAATGATCTATTCAAAGACGTTTTATTTCTTGTGTTTTTTGTTGAAATGAAGTCAATTTACGAAAGACGATTAGGGCCACATAAAAAATATTTTTATCTTGTAATTACGAGAAAAGATCTCGTTATTACGAGTTAATTATATCATAATTACGAGAAAATATCTCGTTATGATAAAATACATCGTAGTTGTTATTTTATTTATTATTGTGAAAAAATACATATACGAGGATTGTCCAAACAGTTCGCGGACACATGTAATATTATTCAAAATAACGGCACCATTAAAAGGAAAGTATTATAATATTCTGATATAGAGTATAATAATGTATATGTATAAAAATCAGAGCAATGTGCATTAATGTATTGGAGTTATCATTATATATATATTGCCTATACAGGCCGCACGGCCCAGTCTGACGTTGAGTTATAACGACGTTTCTATAAGTCGTAGTCCTGAGTTTACCTGAGAGTAAATATGCCGCATTCACCGTTTGGTCAGAGTGTACAATCGCATACTCCATCAAAATATCGCTTTTGCCACTTGTGGATAAGTAAACTCGAACTATTGCGATGTTTTTCCTGTTTCCTCCATCGTTTGTTTTGGTTCTATCGGTGTTTTACCTCAGCAGACACAATTTTATGATGGCGCGCTGTTCCTCGAGGTCAGCTGACGTCGCCTTTCTAGGCGTTTTTAAAGACATGATCTTGCCGTAATATCTTTTTAAAGTCCTCTGCTGGTTTGAAAATAGCTTCAAATGACGTATGAAAATGACGTACACCATACAGACTACATCATAATAGAAGATTATGAAGTTTGAAATGTTTTATAAAAACTGTAAATATTCATATCTAAAAACTCAATTATAAAGTTTGGACAATTTTTATGCTGGGCCCTGCGTACTTTATCAAATAGTAGCGCTAACACACTTAGAAAACAAGAGGCTCATGGGCCACATCGCTCACCTAAACAACAGTTCATTGTATTATTTTATTTTAGTTTTTAAATATTTTCCCAATATATTTCAAACATTGAACCCCACTAGGACCCTATTATTAGTCTAGGATTACAATTTAAACAATTTAAAATATACCTTTTCTAAGAATGTCTGCATACTAATTGTAGCATTGTAATTCTTGAGAAGAAGATTTTTAAACATATTCACTATATATTTCTATGTAAAACTTTGAACCCCTCTTGGGGCCCCAAGTTTTAGTCCGGGGTTTACACTTCAACAATTTAAAATTTACATTATCAGAGGATGCTTGCATAGTAATCTAAAAAAATGTAGCATTGTAGTTCTTGAAAAGATTTTTAAATATTATCCCTATATACATATATTTCTATATTAACTTTGAACCCCTTTTGAGGCCCTAGTATTAGTGCAGGGGGCGCTCTTTTAAAGTAGTCCGAGTATCGCACTACGTCATAAAACGGATTTTACAATATTTGTTCGACTTTTACATAGCGTTTTAGATATATGGTATTGTTTTTGCTCTACATCGCTGTGGTAAACAATAACAATAACAAGCAGTTAGAACGGTAATGTATGTATTGTATGAGAGATAGAAATGGTTAATGTTGAGAAACTCGATTTTGTTAAAGTATAATGAAAAACGAAATTTCTGATTAACCAGGGTCTCGGGTATGCTTATATTTTCTTTGTTTTGATGCCCCCCCCACCCGAATTTGTCTTTTTCTTTTACTAAAACCGGTTTAAATTTAGAGACAGACGCTATTTCGAATTTAATCAATAGTCAATTAATTAATGTTTAAATGATATCTAACATTGTTGACAGGTCTAAGCAGAAATCTGTAGCAAAATGTGATTTTTACCGAATTTTTCTTCAGGGTGTACTTGGTTTAGAGCTTATAGCGTGAAAAGTAATCCGTCAACATATGATTTATTTTACCAAATCTTTTTTCTAAGATTTCTATAGAATAAACACCATGAATTTAGGTTTGAGTCCATAAACTAGTAAAAAAATGACCAAATACGATACATGCATGGCATTTTTTTGTATTCTATTTTGATACATCAGGCCCATAAAGCGTACTTACTTACAACAATTTGCGCAAAAATATTAAAGGACATATCGCATGTTTCTAAACTATGGGACATTTTACATTTTTTGCCTTCCTTGTGTATATAGTAATTACTTCTAACAGTTTGTTAGCTGTATAAAAGCGGTAATTAGCCATAATATCAATTTAAATCATAGCCCCGATCGTATAAAAACTCGTTAATTAGATAGCGTGTCACGTGGTACGGTGACGTCACATGCGACCTTCTTCGAATAGCTGGTTGTAAACAAATTGTAGGATTAGCATTATCTTTTTTAAATCTGAGACATTTTTTCACCATGTACGATGGTTTTTTTCATGTTGACTAAATCAAAAGAATCTTATTATTCAGTCGTACATGTTTGAGCCACCAGTACGGGTAAAAAACGATGTTATACTGGAAGTAGTAACGATAAACTCGGCATTAACGATCAAATTGATCGACGTATAAACATGGTAATCACAACTTAGTAAGGAATTTAGCTTTTAAAAAATCGGTTACAGGTGTTTATTTTATTAAAATCTACAATAATTTTGTTTTGGGGCGTTCTTTAATTACGATTCGGAATGTTCATTGTTGTAAAACAGTGGTGCATGAGAAGTTTGTTTCTTCGGCCGTAACTGGTCACAACTTTCTAAGGTTCTTTACTTCATATTACACTGTATATATAAATATATATAGCAGGAAAAAACGTATTCCTTATTATTCTTTTTTCTGTAAGATCCCATAGCTCCGTTTTTATCTATTTACGTAAAGATGTATATCAACAAACTTTGTCTATTTCTCGCGTAAACAACTCCTTGACTTCTCCCACAAGAAATAAAACTCACAGAAATCTCACATACCGTATTTATGATTTCTGCAGAGGTGAGCTAGCTATAATGAAGAAATCATTTACACAAAACGTACGCATACATGTATGTATAGTTTAACAATATCAATAACAAAATAGCTAATGAAGCGAGGCGTTATCCAAAATGGCGTCCTCTCTTGTTATTTTCCTCCGATGAACTTGCGTTTTGTACACAGGCCTCTGTTCATAAACTTCTATTTTTCTCTTTGAAAAATAAATACGATTTGTTTATGAAACTAATATACCATATAATTAGTAATATATTTATTATATGTTTATTTATAAATCCTCTCGTCGACAGATAGGCCCCTGTTTGGTACATTAATTCCGCTTACTTTCGTAAGGGAAACTTAAAAAACAACAGTCCAAATCCCCATTTTTGACGGCTAGAACACCCGCAGGAGACACAAAACACCATCATGTCCCGTTATCGGCAATTTCATAGGTGATAATTAGTTTAATTGTCGTTTAAATCTAATCCAATTACATAGACGGCTAACAGCACCTTCTCGCTCGAGGTCGCATGTGACGTCACACATAATGGCGGGTAGATCGAGAGAAAAAATATGCATATCGCGACATTTGAATTTCATCGCCTTCAAACTAACGAATTAGCCAGATTATTTTGTGTAAACGATGATAAACTTCATTTTTAATGAGTATAGAATGATTTTATTTAAAAAATTCCGAAAATTGAAAAACATGCGATATGTCCTTTAATGAGATATGGTTTAAATAAATATTTATACTCCATTTTGTATATCCAGTTTTAATTTCCTAAAAATTGGTAATTATTTTTAGGAAAAACGGACGTCTGGCAAATTTCATCATTTACAATAATTTTGGCAAGGGTGTACATCTGTCTGAGAGGTGATAACAAAAAAAAAGCACGTACACATTGGTATTTTCTTATGTATATGTATTGCTAGAACGTATATCTATCATTTAAAGCTAAGCTTTTAATGATTGAGCCCATTTAGTGCCGAGTATAGGACTACCTTAACAATTTACAAACTACAATATTGAGGATGCTCGAATAGTTATCTCACAAAATGTAGCTTGCAGTTTTCGGGAAAATTTTTAAACATTTCCCCTACATATTTCTATATTAAACTTTGAACCACTCTTGGGACCCCAGTTTTAGTCCGGAGATCACAATTTAAAATCAACATTATATGAGGATGCTGCATAATAATATCGCAAGTGGTAGCATTTTAGTTTTTGAAAAGAAGATTTTTAAATATTTCCCCTATATATTTCTATGTTAAACTTTGAACACCTTTTGGGCCCCCAGTATGAGTCGGAGGGGGGGGGGGGTTACGGTTATAACAATTTATAATCTACATTTTATGAGGATGCTTGCATAGTAAAATCACAAATTGTAGCATTGTAGTTTTTAAGAAGATTTTTTAACATTTTCCCTATATATTTCTTTGTCAAACTTTAAACCCCTCTTGGGATCCAAGTATTAGTCCGGGGGTCACGATTTTAACAATTTAAAATCTACATTATAGAAGGATGCTTTTTAATAATCTCACAAATTGTAGCCTTGTAGTTATTGAGAAAGAAGATTTTTAAATATTTTCACTATATATTTTTGTTAAACTTTGAACCCCTATTGGGGCTCCAGTTTTAGTCTGAGGTTTACGATTTTAATAATTTAGAATCTTCACTATATATACAAACTTTGGTGTAAATATTGGCATTTCTTGTGCAGTGGTTCTTGAGAAGAAGGTTTTTAAAGATATGCACCCTATTTTCACTTTTTCGGAATTATCTCCCTGTTGAAAAGGGTTGTGCCCTTTATTTTCACAATTTAGAATTCCCTTTCCATTACAATGCTTTGTATTAAATTTGGTTGAATTTTGCCGAGTGGTTTTAGAGAAGAAGTCAAATATGTGAAAAGTTTACAGACCGACAGACGGACAAACGGACGACCGGACAGACGGACGACGGACAACAGGTGATCAGAATAGCTCACTTGAACCTTCGGTTCAGGTAAGTCTACCTCCTTTGTAAACAATCCATGCTAGATTTGTACATTTGCATGGTTATATATTTATTTATATACATCTATGCGTGTCTATATTTTTTACATTTAGCATGCACGTCCTCTGACGTTATTTATTGACTATATTTTGTATCTAAATGTACCTTTTATACCCTTTACAGAATGTTTTTTTGGGGAGATAATTGTGTTTTCCGGAAAAGGCCTATTTTCGGAAAAATTACTATGTGAATGTAATATATTTGAATTTATAGGGGGTCCGAGAAGTAGAGAAAAATCTTTTATATTTTAAATAACTTTAATCAGAAGGAGGGATAAATATATTTGATTTTTTAAAATTTGCATTGTTTTATACTGACTTGGAGTATCGGAAGAAATTTGAAACTACGTGTAACTATGGGTTAATGATATTCACATCGTGAGCTTTAAGTATAATCATATTGGATTTTTTGCAAATAAAAGTTGCTTAGTAAACAAACTTTCTTCCTGATATCCTCATAATATTAACTTCTACATTTATACACGTGTCAAAAGAGAGAGGGGGGACGAACAGAGGTTGGGGAGTCTAAGGTCTATTTTTCAGTAACTTTACGTTATGAAATTCGTAAGTTTATTATTCCTAGGGGACCAGAAACCCCTTACCCCTACAACCCTAAAATTAAGATCTGCACATGACAGATCCGCGCAAGACTTTCTTTAAAAAATAATATTCAATCAAACTTCAATTAATAATGACACCTGGAAATTTGCAAATATATGCTTGGGTATGAGTATATTTATTTACAAGAGTCTTTATCATCAAAACCTAAGATTTGCATCCAGAAATTAACTCGATCTATTAGGTATAGATTATCGTAATATATCTAGGTTTTATAGTCCTATTTCCAAGGAATTCGACGTAGCGCGCTCCCCTTATCGCACATTACCTCACAAATCGTGAAATACAAATTACGGATAACGCTAGTACAATTGTTAAACTTGCATTGAACGAATTATGAACCAAAAATTTACCCAAACTTGATAAGTGTTACAAATAACCGTTTGCGAATGGTTATGCCTGAAGACCATATAAGAGAATTAACAATTAAGATTTCTTTATATACATTTATCGAATAAAGCATTTAGAAAACACAAATGCATAATTACATAGATAGAAAATTGAACCCTTTGGCTTTCCGTAGTCTACATGATGCTTCTATAAAGTAAAATGATTACATTCATTCAGGCTTGCAGTCTGACATGTCAATCTAATTAAAATTAGATGTTAGATCCGCTCGCTTACTCGCTACACAAACATTGTTTAACACCTAATTTTAATTAGATTGTCTGACATGTTTGACGTACATCAAGAGTCACCGTAGATACTTGTCCACTGTAACCGTGTTGGAGTTCAAATGTCCCACATAGAGATTGTACTCTTCATCCACGAACACACTGCAGGGATGCTGAATAACTTCTTGTGATGTGAGTTGTAGAGACAAGAAATGACCGTCCTGATCAAGGATGTAAATTCTGTTGATTTTATGAAAATTCCTATTTATATTAAGACCGTCACAAACAATGATGTGACCGAGGAGATCAGTACAGATACCATAGGGATAAAACTTTGACCCCTGACCTGTGTAGGAGAACCTGTGTTGTCCTGATTTATTCACCACCTCTACAGCTCGCTTGTTAACGTCTGATACACAAATATCACCATTGATGTTTTCAGTGATGTAGTGTGGATTTTTATACAGTCCCTGTCCTCTGTTGTCCCTTTGTATGTTCTGTATTTCTTTCCCTGTCTTGTTGTACCTGGTGACTTTAGTCTTTGTATCCTTGACCATCCCCACCAGTATGTCCCCGTTGATGTGAGATGAGTGAATGCTGATTGGTGCCCAGTCTCCTGTTTTAATGAACTCGGTGAGTGTATTATCCTGTTTTATCCCAATGATGACTTTGTTCTTTTTGTCGGTAATGATCAGATTCCCGTCCTGTGTGACTGTGTGGTAGCCTTCACATCTACCATTGGTTTGTATCTTCTGTAGCAGATTCCCCTGTAGATATGTTTGGACAAGGTTACTACGATCATCACTGACCCAAAGTCTGCCTGATTTACCAAGTGATATATGATGTGCATTGTTAACACCTGGTACTTTGTACTCCTTGACCTTGGTGACAGAGGAAGTCGGTGTTTGATTCACGTCAGATTTCTCTCTGTCTTGCTTCATTTCTTTCCCTGTGGTGCTTAATTGTGTTGATGAAGTAGGTATGGGGTTTCTTTTTTTAGGTTTGATGTTTGGAACATTCAATTTTCCACGTAACTTGCTGACATCATCATAGCTGAATTGACCAGCAGTAAACACTGGTAGAACTGGTTTAGTAGTCTCTGGTATAGATTGAATTTTCAAATTTTCAAGTTTGGCAAATAATAAAACTTTGAAATTGATTAAGGGGAGGTAGCCATGAGGCTCTTTTGCAAGTTTTTCAAGGTAGTTAATGTAATTATCATATGTATTTTCCTGTTCTTTTAACACTTTAAGTAATGACTTTTCTATTGTATTTGCTTGTTCCAATTTGTCTGATGTAACCTTATCTAACAGGTCTTTCAGAGACTTTGCTTCTGCTTTTATGGAGTTTCTGATACCATCCATGATTTTCTTTACTTCTCTGCCATCTTCATATGTCTCCTTTTTCAATCCTTCTGATGTTGGAAGGAAATGTTATTGGAGTTTTGAGATATCCTCTAGACAAAGTGCAAACTTTTCTGCATCGATATCCTACATATCAACAAATATATGGTCGATGTGTTCTTGCATGGTTGTGCACTTTGAACATAGAGGGATGTTGCATACATTGCATAAAATATCTGCATTTCGAGTTGGATGGAGCTTGCATTTGTCCATAGGAAGTTGACGGTTGTGCTGTAGGAAGGGGACCACTTCATGGTTCTTGGTGTCTGGGCTGCTTTTCTGATGTTCATCACTGCAATGTTCACACAATTGTCGGTGACAAGGATTGCAGTAGAACTGGCAGTTGTTTTCTCAGTCTTCAGTGCCACACACCAAATAGTGTTGAGCCGTTACTCTTGTTGAGGATGCCATCTGAAAAAGTATCATAACTATTCTAGTATAATTATTGTAAGTACACTGTATAAACAATGTCATAAAAATATTTGTGTATAAATATGAAAATAAAATTTCATGCTCAAACTATAATTAGTTAATTTATCATTTACATGTATATGCCCCCTCCCAGTCCCTCTCGAAAAAGGAGAGCTTTTTGTCTTGCACCTGTCTATTGGTCTGATGGTACGTTAATCCTTAGACCAATTGTTGCCTATAAATCAACATCTACAAAACCCTTTGCTAGACAGACTTCAGACATTTTTATAAACTTTGTGCAGAGGTAATTCCATAGAAGTACCCGACTTTTGACAGCTGACATCAAATCTTGAATTAGGAGTAGATGACCCATGATTTGGACACTGTTTGCCAAAGATCTGGGATAAAACTGACCCAGACACGGATGAATAGACCAAGCAAGGTCTACTCAAAATATTAGAACTCTTTGCTTGAAATACATTAAATTTGGTGCACAGGTACCATAGAATAAGTAATGATTAATTTTACGTAATGTAAACAATCACGTACTGAATTCATTAAAACAGGAGACTGGGAACAAATCAGCATACACTCCTCCCACATCAACGGGAACATACTAGTGGGGATGATAAAGAATAGAGAGGCTAAAGTCACCAGCTACAACAACACAGGAGAAGAGATACGGAACATAGAGAACATATGAACAACATATGAACAACAAAGGATAGGGACTGTATAGTGATCAACGCTACATCACAAAAAACATCAACTCCACATCAGACTTGGACAAACAAACTGTAGTGGTGGTGAATAAATCAGGACAACACAGGTTCTCTTATCTAGATCCGGGGTTAGAGTTGTTATGGTTTTGTCCCTTGGGTATCTGTACTTAGTTCCTCGGTCACATCATTGTGACTGTTATTTTATGAATAAGAAAGTTGACATCTTGGATCAGGACGGTCAGTTTCTGTCTCGACTTACAACACATCAAGGCGTAGAGTATCCCCGTGGTGTATGTGTGGATGATGAGAACAATCTCCATGTGGGACAATGGAACACCAGCACAGCGACAGTGTACAAGTATCTACAGTGATTCTCTCTATATATGTCAAACATATCAGACATCAAATATGAATATTGTAATCGTTTAAGTATAAAAATACATCATTTTTGAATGAGCTTATTATCATACACTGTAAATTCTAAAATCTTCCAGACCATATTATATACCAGTAAAATGAATGTATACTTTTTTTCTGTTTATTTTTTTTAAATGCAACAAATTTTTTGTATACATTTACCTCTATGATTTTTTTTCAGTTTTGAGAATATATTTGTCATATAGTTTCAAAATGACATTTCCTGTTACTTGTAAAGTAAAGTAAATTAATTGCTTTGTTGTATTTTTAGAGTCTAAATTAGTGAAAGATTTTGCAAAGTTTGATTTATGATGCTACCATTTAATAAATGTTAAAAGGGTAGTTTTATATTGTAACAGCCTAAAGTATATACATTGTAGGTTTTTATATATGATCCCTATCTACATGAGAAACATAGTATGTTTATACTGACCTCATGTTTATAATCTTCCTTAGGTTTGTTTAAATTTTTACATTTTTCATGACAACATTTGAAAAGAATAAGGTAGGCAGGAAAGCTCTTTGGTTTTCCATAAAGCTTAGTTGGTACAAAAAACAATTCTAATCTTTATCAATTGAATGATCTGCCAGCGTTTTTGATAATAGACTTCTGGGTATGAATTTTTTTTTTTAATCTCAATAGCATTTTTATAGGTTTATTCTTGTTTTCTTGTTTTCCCCCCGATGCTTAACTCCATATAGCTAACTTTGCATGCTGGACCTTCACACAAGAGAGCTGTACTCCCTATTACTGCATACTACCGGGTTTTAAAAATCTTCAGTAAACACATTTCAAAAATGCAGATAAGGTTCTAGATTGCTTATTACACTCGTCTTATTTCATTACTTCCAATAGTTTTACTGTATTGGTAGTGGTGTATCAAATAAAATCTTACCCTTCCTTTACTAGTATCTTTCACAAATAATCAGTATTTGAAAATTGTTTAACTTGATGGCTGACACACAGAATGCTAGACATTCCTTGATTGTAAAGTTGAATTGTTAGTTTCATTTTTTAATATTCATGTCCTTTTCGACCATATAATTAAAAAACAAATTTAAAAATCTGTCAAACCTGTTCGACATCCAGACGATGAACACTCCCTTGGTCGCTGTCCGTAAATGGAGTCAACCTCTCACTTGATACCACTGCTGCTCTGTGCTTCCTTTGTACCTTAGTTTTCTGATCCTTGAATGTAATAAATAGAAAATCATTTAATCTTGTTTGTAATATGCTATTTGATTGGTTAAACAAAGTTTACAATGTATATATACAACCAGGTTTGCTTACATCACAATATGACTTGTTTCAAAATAACAATTTATTGAATTCAATAAATGACATATCTTGATTTTGTATCATGTCATATCTTTTTTTCAGGACAAACTATGTTATCCTCTGAAGTTAATGGTTTAAGAAATAAATAGCATGATAAAAAGTTCACTGGGATTTGAACTTGGTTGGTACGTGATCAAATCTTCTCAGAAGCCATTTGGTCTTCACAGGATTTGAACACATGACCAACCAAGTGTATCCTGGTGAACTTTTTAACATTGCTGTTTATTACTTATATTTACATTTGAGAAAGGGAAATCGTCAGAATTATTTACCATGTTTTGAGGTTAACAATAATGCAACCGTATTTGGCAATGGAATATCTTCAATAGATCAAGAACTTAGAGAGATTGAATAAAGTTCAAATTATTTAGAGTCACCATTATGTAGGAATTATTCTCAGATGATGACATCTTATCATCTTTCATTAAGTTTAATTTAACAAGTAAATAAATCAGTAATGCACAGAACCGATAATCCGATAATATTGAGACCCGGGATCGAGTCCTTCAAACAAATAATTTCGCCTAGCAGAATCCGTCCTACCTTACACGTCACGTGACGGATGTGGACTTTTCACAAAGTTACCTGGGGTTAGAAATAACGTGGTGAATTATAATATTCAACAGGTCAAAGTATATCGCTTACAACAGAGAACGCGAGCACAAGAAGAAACAGTATTTTCTCTGTTTAACAATGAGCGCATGTTTGTCTATTGATCTCCTTTTAACATAAGCTTATAAATATAAATAAACAACTATCATTAAAAGGAGAACAATAGACAAACATGCACTGACTACATATTAAGTCTGTAAAAAAGTGGGCGTCCTCATTATCCTATGGAGATTCAAGAAAATGTAATGACCCCTACCTATGAAAACGACATCATACTTTGTAAATTTAAACTTTTAACCAATGTAATTGCATAGTGACAGCTAAGACATTGACAATTCCTACAATTTCAGGAAATATGCCTATTTTAAAAAAAAATTTTTGTCGCAATTTTTAAATGTGCATAGGTGCAGTCTTCCTTTCCAGTTATAGTTTTGGACACATAAATGATCATTTAAGATGACATGTATTTGATTAAAAGTAATGTACAAGTATCGTTCAGTGTCTTCAGTACAAATGTATAGCTCATTTTTTTCAAAAGAAGAGGAAAACCATAAATATGTAAAATAATTTGATGGAAAATTACTTGCCGGAAGGGGGGGGTTACAACTGCACGTGTTTCTATGGTTTTGCCAGCAAGCACCAAAATGTTAATATTTATAATACAGTTTGATAAGTATAAACTTTTTAGTGACTGTTAGATTATGTCTATTTGGTTAATTTCAATTTTTTTCAATGTATGCAAAAAACAACTTATAAAACTATATCTAACAATATGGGGGTAGACATGTTCAAGAGACTATCAAACAGAAATTAGCTGGTCAATTTAGATAAACTATGGTTTCTTTGTTAAAAAATATATAACTCTTAATAAATGTTTAATAATAGGATGTAAACTTTATAATTTTTGAGAAATTTCCAAAAATATTAAATTCTGTCAATTTTTGGAAGGTTGTGTTAAGAATAAATGTAATATTTTGTGTATAATTTTTGTAGAAAATAATACTTTTTCATTTAATGACTATCGATCATTTGATTTTCTTAAATTATAACCTAACATGATGTATTTTGGTGTATAATTTAATAAATCAAGAAATCATGCTTCATTGTGTTAAAATTTGGTTGTTGAATTTTTGGAACACTTGAGCTAAAGCTCACTGTAGGAAAACAAACATGCAAAGGTATAAATATTTTGGCATCTTTTGTAACCTTATAACTGTTCAAATTTTAAAAAGTTTGGGTTGACACAGGCTGGGTCTATAAATTAAATGAAACAAAATATTTCCTTGGTAGATAATGTGAATATCATAACATTAAGAAAAGAAAACTTAATGAAATATGATAAGATGTCATCATCTGAGAACGATTCCTACATAATTGTGACTCTAAATAACTTGAACTTTATTCAATCTCTTTAAGTTCTTGATCTATTGAAGATATCCCATTGCCAAATACGGTTGCATTATTGTTAATCTAAAAACAAGGTTAATAATTCTGACGATTTGCCTTTCTCAAATGTAATTATAAGTAACAAACAGCAATGTTAAAAAGTTCACCAGGATATAACTTGGTTGGTCATATGTTCAAATCCTGTGAAGCCCAAAGGGCTTCTCATCAGATTTAATCACCAAAAAGTTCATATCCCGGTGAACTTTTTAACATGCTGTTTATTTCTTAAACCATTAATTTCAGAGGATAGCATGGTAGCCTGAAAAAAGATATGAGATCATACAAAATCTAATTATGACATTTGTTGAATTCAATAAATTGTTATTTTGAAACAAGTCATATTGTGATGTAAGCATCCCTGGTTGTACATATAAACTTATTTGTTTAACCAATCAAATAGCACATTACAAACAAGATTAATTTTAGCTTTTATTACATTCAGGGATCAAAAAACTAAGGTACAAAGGAAGCACAAAGCAGCAGTGTTATCAAAAGAGATGGTGTCTTCATGTATGGACAGTGACCAGGGGTGTGTTCATCGTCTGGAGGTCGAAGAGGTTCAATTTTTTTTCTTTAATTATGTGGTCGAAATGGACATGAATATTGGAAAATGAAACTAACAATTCAACTTTACAATCAAGGAATGTCTAACATTTCGTGTGTCAGCCATCAAGTTGAACAATTTTCAAACACTGATTATTTGTAAAAGATACTAGTAAAGGAAAGGTATGATTTTATTTAATACACCACTACTAGTACAATAAACTATTGGAAGTAATGAAATAAGATTAGTAATATGCAATCTAGAACCTTCTCTACATTTTCCAAATGTGTTTACTGAAGTTTTTTAAACCCCGGTAGTATGCAGTAATAGGGAGTACAGCTCTCTTGTGTGAAGGTCCAGCAAGCAAAGTTAGCTATATGGATTTAAGCATCGGAGGGGGGGGGGGACAAAAATAAAGCTATAAAAATGCTATGTAGATTTTTAAAGAAAAAATTTTCATAATAGAATTCCTTCCTTCCCAGAAGTCCATTATCAAAAACCCTGGCAGATCATTCAATTGATAAAGATTAGAATTGTTTTTTGTGCCAACTAAGCTTTATGGAAAACCAAAGAGCTTTCCTGCCTACCTTGTTCTTTTCAAATGTTGTCATGAAAAATGAAAACATTTAAACAAACCTAAGGAAGATTATAAACAATAGGTTAGTATAAACATACTATGTTTCTCATGTAGATAGGGATCATATATAAAAACCTACAATGTATATGCTCTAGGCTGTTACAATATAAAACTAACCTTTTAACATTTCTTAAATGACAGCATCATAAATCAAACGTTGAAAAATCTTTCATTAACTTACACTCTTAAAATACAACAAAGCAATTAATTTACTTTACAAGTAACAGGAAATGTCATTTAGAAACATTTTAGGACAAATATATTCTCAAAACTGAAAAAAAAAATCATAGAATATGTATATAGAGGTACATGTATACAAAAAATTGTTGCATTTAAAAAAATAAACAGAAAAAAGTATACATTCATGATACTGGTATACAATATGGTCTGGAATATTTTAGAATTTACACTATATGAGAATAAGCTCATTTAAATGATGTATTTTTATACTAAAAATATAAAAAATTCAAATTTGATGTCTGATATGTTTGACATATATAGAGAGAATCACTGTAGATACTTGTAAACTGTCACTGTGTTTGTGTTCCATTGTCCCACATGGAGATTGTTCTCATCATCAACACATACACCACGAGGATGCTCTACGCCTTGTTGTGTTGTTAATCGAAACAAAAACTGACCGTCCTGATCTAAGATGTCAACTTTCTTATTCATAAAATAACTGTCACAAACAATGATGTGACCGAGGAGATCAGTACAGATACCCAAGGGACAAAACCATAACAACTCTAACCCCGGATCTGGGTAGGAGAACCTGTGATGTCCTGATTTATTCACCACCACTACAGTTCGTTTGTCCAAGTCTGATGTACAGATATCACCATTGATGTTTTCTGTGATGTAGCGTGGATCACTATACAGTCCCTGTCCTTTGTTGTTCATCTCTATGTTATGTATCTCTTCTCCTGTCTTCTTGTACCTGGTGACTTTAGCCTCTCTATTCTTCATCATCCCCACCAGTATGTCCCCGTTGATGTGGGAGGAGTGTATGCTGATTGGTTCCCAGTCTCCTGTTTTAATGAATTCAGTGATTGTTTTATTCCCTGTTATCCAGTTGATGACTTTATTCTTTCTGTCTGTATAGATCAGAACCCCGTTCTTTGTGACTGTGTGGTAGCCTTCAGATCCACTACTGGCTTGTATCTTCTGTAGCTGATTCCCCTGTAGATCTGTTTGGACAAGATCACCATTTTCGTCACTGGCCCAGAGTATGCCTGATTTACCTAGTGATATATGATATACACTCTTAACACCTGAAACTGTGTACTCCCTGACCTTGGTGACAGAGGAAGACAGAGACAGTGTTTGTTTTACATCAGATTTCTTTCTGTCTTGCTCGATCATCTCTTTCCCGGTAGGTTTCAGTTGCGTCGATGAAGTAGCCATGGGTTTTATTTTCCTTTTATCAGGTTCAATGTTTGGGACATCTATATTTCCAAGTAACTTACTGACATCAGTATAGCTGAATTGACCAGCAGTAAACACTGGTAGAACTGGTTTAGTAGTCTCTGGTATAGATTGGATTTTTGAATTTTCAAATCTGGCAAATAATAAAACTTTGAAATTGCTTAAAGGGAGGTAGCCATGAAACTCTTTTGCAAGTTTTTCAAGGTATTTAATGTAATCATCATATGTATTTTCCTGTTCTTTTAACACTTTAAGTAAAGACTTTTCTATGGCATTTGCTTGTTCCAATTTGTCTGATGTCACCTTATCTACCAGGTCTTTCAGAGAATTGGCTTCTGCCTTTATTGAGTTTCTGATACCATCCATGATTTTGTTTACTTCTTTACCATCTTCATCTGTCTCCTTTTTCAATCCTTGTGATGTTGGAAGGAAATATTCTTGGATTTCGTAAATTTCTTTTAGACAAAATGCAAACTGTTCTGTATCGATGTCCTCCATATCAACAAATTTATGGCCGAAGTGTTCTTGCATGGTTGTGCACTTTGAACATAGAGGGATGTTGCATTCATTGCATAGAATATCTGCATTTCGAGTTGGATGGAGCTTGCATTTGTCCACAGGAAGATGACGTTTGTGCTGTAGGAAGGAGACCACTTCATGGTTCTTGGTTTCTGGACTCTTCTGATGTTTATCTCTGCATTGTTCACACATTTGTCGGTGACAATCATTGCAGTAAAACTGACAGTTATTCTCACAGTCTTTAGTGCCACATTCCAAATAGTGTTGAGCTGTTGAACCTTCCATCTGAAAAAAAGTATCATGATGAAGCTAGTATAATGGTCGGACTCATTTCTATATACATTGACTGTAAAAAAAAATTAGCATATGCTAGTAAATATGAAAACGTTGATTGCTCAGACTTATTAGGTTAACATCCCCTTCCCTCACTCCTAATGAAAAAAGTGGCCTAATTATTGTATTGCACCTATCTGATGGTCCGTTAGTCCAGAGAACAAGCGTTTCCCAAGTAATATATAAAAATTCCTTCGCTAAATAGACTTCAAACCTTTAAACTTGGTACACAGGCAATCCCTTAGAAGTATATTAATATTGATTATAAGCTCAAGAGTTAGACTACTCTTGAAATTTACCGATATTGTCTAATTATATGTTGAAGAATTTTTTGCTTGACAGACATCAAACCATTCAGAGTAGATGACCTCTATTTACGGTAATGATTGTCAAAGGTCAAACTTCTCTGAACATAGAAAGGTAGACCAAGTAAAGTTTACCTGATATTTTGAGAACCCTTTGATTGACAGGTGAGCAACTTGGTGCACAGGTACCCCAGGGCTAGGGTGTAATATATGTCTTTAATTTTTTTGTTTCAAAGAATAAATATTTCCAGTTCTTTTCGTTTCTTTGGTTGTTCATGTGAAATAATACGTTGTGACATTTCTGTTTGTCCATCCATATGTCTATTATTGTTTTCTTCTATGAATCATGTCTGCTGGTACTTTAATCCTCAAAATTTGTGAAATTATATGGATCATCACTAATAATATCCAATCTAAAATTTATTGGATTGTGCTTTTTAAGAGGAAAAGATAATTTAAAAAAGTAAAAAGCTAGTTCCTACATTAAATTGTTTAAACAGTTTTGTATCTTAAATTTGTTCGTTTGAGACTTTTAAATTTTTGTAAGAAATATCTTTTTGTCAACTTTAATCAAATTTCAGAAAACGGACCCAATAATGCACAAATTACAATACCTTCAATAACTGCTAGTCAGATTTTCATAGGGTTTACTTACATTTTTCTAACCGAATCAATCACTAACATTGTAGGTGTCGTGGCGGAATGTTGGGAATTCCAAGTTTTATACTTCCTCATTGACTTTAAATCCTACCAAGCTAAAGATAGATCTACCCAGCACAATGAACCAGTATCTCGAAGCTAGCTTCAAAGAATTACTTCTACTGTGATATCTTCTCAGGTACCCACAATGTTAAGTCCATGGGTGTAATGGGTTTAATGAATGTATGAAACATTTTATTGATTTTTGATGCCACTGAGTTATTTTATGTACCCATTATTTATCAGACCCAATATCGGATATAAATGAGCAATTTAAAGTTGGATGATATAGTAACATTTCATAAATGTATCTCTTTCTCATCAATATAAATATTTTTAAATTATAAATTAAGACAGTTCCTAGAAGAATTAAGAGTCAGAAATTAATCCTACCCTGAAAAAATTAACTTTCACTTTTGATTACAAGTAAATATTGTTTTTTCATATCGTTTCTTATCATACAAAGTAAAATTATTTCAAATCTGTCCATCTAATATTGTAATGTGGTGTTATAACTAAAATAATTAAACCCCATATATATTTAATTTACCCAGGGGTCATGGAGTTTGGGAAACTTGCATTTTCCGATTGTATCTACATTCAGATACACAAGGAATTGTCCAAGGGACAAAAATAGTTATACAAGAACTAGTTTATGTTGGTGGGATTAAGGATATCCATATTTTGCTATGAATATCTATTCACTATTTATGAAAATTAGACACAAAACACTGAAATTTATAAAACAGTTTAACTTCAGGGGCTCAGGGCTTGGATCCATTTAGTTTGAAATTCTTAGATGTAAAACTTTTTACCTTTCAAGACCATGTATGTAAATAAAGTCATTTTATACATAAACATGTCAGGTAGATTTAAAATGTAGCAATGGAAATTGTTAAGAAAATGTTTTAGACATGTATTTGTGGGTGCAAGAGGTGAGTCACATAAGCAATTTTGCCCTCAACCCCAGGCAATGTTGTAAAATATTGAAACACAAAATTTTGTCAATAATATTTTTGCATATGAGATGGTACTGCAGAACTTTTGCGAAACAATTGCAGTTTGCAAATAAACTCTTTTTTAATACACTATCTAAGCATTTTTTAATTATATAGAAACAATTATGCTTTATGAATGTTAATCTGCAGACCATTACAGACAACTACCTTCAGACAGATGTAATGGTTTATTTGTTGGAGACCCCAGAGAAAATGGGAGTTTGTACGCACATTCTCAAAGGCTGTGGCAGAGAAACCTGCAAAGTAGGACGAACTTAAAATATTTATAAATTTATCATAATCAATCAATATATGTATTACTGTCCCTAAATATATGTTCTTATAAATTTTCCAAATATTTTGTTCAAATATTTTCATTTTATTTTTATTTTTTTTAATTTCACAATTGAAATTTTTTTTAATGCTCAATCTTTATTACACATGTATTGATTATTATTATGTTAAAATTTGGAAATAATCTTGTGGCTACTTTTTTTTTGTTTTACATATTAGCATTTTTGTGACATATATATTTTTGGTAAAATTGTGATATTTTTCTTTATAACAAATAATGTTAAGTTTTTGTTATTGTGTTAATTTTTTGTGATGTTATTGGTATGTTTTTTGCCTTTATTTATATTTCATATATTTTTCATAATTTTTTTGTTTTTTGCATAATGTGCAATTTCTTCAGATGTAATTTAAAAAATTAACGATGATTGTGATGTGGTCTTTCACATTAAAATGTGAATTAAGATTATATGAAACATTTCTGCAAATTTGGAGACATTTTTTGACCCCCCAGCCTCCTTAAAGTATGGTTCAAGATTTACGTCAATAGCCCATTTAGATTCACATTATGGCCTATGCTGTAATTTAGAAATAAAAAGTCATATAATGTTCTTGATCCTTTTTATCTTTACACAAAATTTTTATAGATTCCAACTGATATGGTCAACTACTAATTCGTGAGAAAACTGCCCGATGCTGGGCCAGGAGCTTAATATAGCGTTTTTAAGCCTTCATATTTGGTAAATGGTAGCTTAATTAGGTATTCATTTGTTATTTTTTCATAACTAATAAAATTTCCCTGCTGATCCAGCAGATCATATAAAATATAAAAACCCGTTTCATAGAAAGACTTGTAAAAAATATGATTATTTTGCAAACTGATCTTCCCGTTTAACCACAAAGGTTCTAATAAGATATCACACTCACATTTTGGCTTTAGAGTCCAAGAAATCAGCAAAGTAAAAAAGAGTTTCTTTCCAAAGAAATTTGATGTTGAATTAGCTTTTTGTTTAGAATACTGTGATTCAAATTGTATGAGATGAGCAGTGCTGCAATTAATTATTTCATTGAAAAACATGGACCATTCCGAATTAGAGTGAAGAAGCCTTCTTATCCAAGTAAGTTTAAGAGATTTTATGTATGATTCAATATGAATCATTCTACATTCACCTTTCTCATAGTCCAACTGTAAAGTTTATCTAGATACTTTATCAATTTTATTGTCCCAGATATATCTGTAGAAAAGTTGCTCTAATTTTTAAACCCACTGAGAGTTTGGTTTAGGTAAGACTGTAAATGAATGGGTAAACTTGAATAAGAATAAACTTTTCACAACTGTAATTTTGCGAAGAGAAGAGATGTTTCTCCTCGACCATTGTGTTATTTCTTTGTGTACCAGATTAAATTTCTCATTAAAATTCAGATGTTCAATGTTTTCCAGATTAGGTGTATAAGTTACACCTAAAAAGTAAAGGGTTCACTTGTCCACTGAAGCCCAGGATTTTGACAAAGTGAAACTTGACTGTTTATCATGGATCCTATCCAGATTGCTTTAGTTTTATTAATATTAGGTTTAAGCCCTGAAAATTTTGAAAACCTGAAGAGTAGGTCGAGAGCAGACTTGAGAGATGTTTTTGATCGATCTAAAAACAAAATTGTGTCATCAGCATACAATTAAAAAAAATTCTGAGAAAATCCCATTCTGGATAACGCATAATTTTACCTTGTTATATAATACAGATATCCATTTGATAAGTTCATGACCAAAATTAAAAATCATAAAGTATCATACATAAACTTCCAAGATATGGAGTCAAAAGCTTTTTTTAAAGTCAATAAGTAAGATCATGCCTGGAATTTGCTTTTCTCTAGTGATGTGAAGTACATCATATAACCCTATCTTAGTTACTAATGGTCCTATCTTCCCTAGACTTGCATAAATTGTGCGTCTGATGCTACTCATGCACTGGACAGGTTTGAATGCTGAATCTGAATTATCGGTTTCGGATGCTAAATGAGGTTCATGGTTTAGAAGCATGTTAAAGTTTTTGGAGCAGGTGCCCTTTGATGACTATCTTACATATTACTGGTCCTATCTTCACCAAACTTACATGGATGGTGCGTCTTACAATACTTATGCACGTGACAGGCTTGAGTGCAGAAGTATCGGATGCTAAATGAGGTTAAGGTTTATGGAGCTGGTTTAAGTTTTTGGTGCAGGTGCCCTTTGATAGACAGCTCTTACTTATTATTGGTTCAATCTTTACCTAATTTGGATAGATGATGTATTTTGTGATACTGATGTACTCCACAGGCCTTGATGCCAAATCTAAGCCATATGTTTCGGATGCGGAGGTTTTGTTTTTTTGGAGCAGGTCACATGTTAATATAAGAAATAGTACTAATTAATAGTGTATGGTTGATTTAGCTATATAAATAAATCCCAGAGGTAGCTTCAGATACGGAGATTGATCTTGATTATCTAGATGCTTAGACAGATTTAAGATTTTAGTACAACTCAAATTGTATTTTGCTCCTAGACCTGGTTATAAAATGAAGTAAATGCTGCTTATACCTAATCAGACTAAAACAGTTAATATTGCTTTGGATGTGTAAATAGAGGTTGCTTCAGATACAGAGCTTGTTCTTGATTATCTTGATGCTGGAGCAGATGTTAGTTTTAATATTGTTGAGCTTCAATCGTATACCGGTATAAGAATGATTTTCTATGATGATATACATCAGAATGTCTTAGGTGTCTGACACATAATGAGTGTTAAAAAAGATATTTGTACACCTCCACTGTGTAGTTCCATCGTCCTACACACAGATTGTTCTCAAAATCTACGCAAAGACTAAGAGGATAGTTTACCCCTTGTTGTGGTGTAAAAAGAAGTGACAGGAACTGACCGTCCTGATCTAGAAGATGAACAGTGTTTGTGTAAATATTATGTGGCCGAGGATATCTGTCCATACTCCATAGGGATAAAACTTTGTTTTCAATCCTTTATAGGAGAACCTGTGTTGTCCTGATTTATTTACTACCACTACAGCTTGCTTGTTATAGTCTGAGGTACAGATATCACCATTGATGTTTTCTGTGATGTAGTTTGGATTACTATACAGTTCCTGTCCTTTGTTATCCCTCTGTATGTTCTGTATTTCTTCTCCTGTCTTGCTGTACCTGGTGACTCTAGCCTCTCTACCATTTACCATCCCCACCAGTATGTCCCCGTTGATGTGGGAGGAGTGTGTGCTGAAAGGTTCCCACTCACGTGTTCTAATGAAGTTAGTAATTCTATATTCCAATGTTATTATTCTAATGACTTTGTACTTTCTGTCTGCAAAGATCAGATCCCCGTCCTGTGTGACTGTGTGATGGCCCTCAAATCTACCACTACTTTTTATATTCTTAAGATAATTTCCTCGGACATCCATGTGGACAATGTTCCCACTCCCATCACTGACCCAAAATCTGCCAGAATTATCCAACGATATATGATATGCATGGTCTACAACTGGTACTGTGTACTTGCTGACCCTAACAAGAGAAGACTGCAGTGGCATTGTTAGTTTCAGAGAATGTTTCTCTTTGTCCTTTTCGTTTTGCTTTAAACGTGTAGAGACATGTGTCTCCATAGCTTTTCCTTTTTTATTATCAGAAAAATGAATACTTCCAAGTAGCTTAGCAACATCATCTTTGCAAAATTGACCTTCAGTAAATATCGGTGGGACTGGATTCTTTATATCTGGAATGGATTGGATTATCCAATTCTCAAAACTGGTTAATAATAAAACTTTGTAATTCTTGACAGAGGGATGGTCACGAAACTTTCTGTAATTTTTTTCTAGGTATACAATGTAATCTTCAAATGATTTTTCCTGTGATTTTAGAATTTTAAAAAGTGTTTCTTCTATCGCATTGGCGTGTTCCAATTTGTCTGATATCATCTTTTCTACAAACTCCTTTAAGGATCCAGCTTCAGCCTTTACGGATTGTCTAATGTCGTCCATAAGCATACGTATTTCTGCGTCATTGTCCTTTCTCTTTTTCAAATAGTTAAAAGTTTGAAGAAAATTTCTTTGGATTTTGGAGATTGCATCATGACAAAATGCAATTTTTTCTGCATACGTTTCCCCCGGGTCATTAAATGTATGACCTCGATGCTCTTTCATGGTTGAACACTTAGAACAAAGAGGAATGTTGCATTCATTACAAAGGATATCTGCGTATCGAGTCGGATGGAGCTTACATTTTTCCACAGGGATCTGATGGTCATAGCTCATGGTTTCTGGACTGTTCTGATTTCTACATTCTTCACACAATCGTTGGTGACAAGGATTGCAGTAAAAAGGGCAAACTTCCTCACAGTCTAGAGCGCCACACTCCAAACAGTGTTGAGTAGCGACTGGTATAAAGGTCGCCATCTGAAAAAATGCCTTAATTTATTATAACAGATTATATACAATATGCATTTTTGAATGCACGAAACCAATTATAGGTCTATTTAATAACCGTCTCCTTGTTTTTCTATTCGCACATGATGGATAATGCATTTGAGACAAAACTCTAACTTGTGAGCATAATTTGCCACACTTGAATCTAGGAAAATCGTGTTAAAATTGCGTCTTGCAAACGACACGGGCCGTGATCATTTAAATTCATAGCATTACTATTATATCCACCAAGATATAAATTTGTTATTTGCAAGCTATTAATAACGTTAGATGCCCCACTCTTAACATATTTTAAGTACATAATTTAATTTCATTATTATCAGAGTTTTTATCATTAAGAACATCGACTTTGTGAATAGCATTTTTTTAAAGTGTAAATATAACGAAAAGTAACTTTTGAATAATGCTCATTCAACGATGATTGTGATATTAACGGGTCCGGCAGATACACTTTATTGAAACTATATGTGCAAATATATAGTTCTTGTAACATATATAAAGGAAATGCTAGAGAAAGCTGGGCCCTTATAATGTGTTTCATATAATTTGAATATACTAATAGTTTGCACTTGTGTATCAACGGGATTACAGTTACCATCACTGTTAAATTTACACATTGGAGTAAATGAAGTCCAAAATTAGCAGATATTTAGACATACCTGGGATTAATATTACAAACATTTTTTTTAACCATAAAACTAAGAGTTATAAAATTTCAGAAGTTGAACAAAAACGTGGAGAAAATGTTAAGCCTATCATTAGTGGCATACCATTAGACCTTTTATTTAAACACTTTAAATTTGCAGATAAAGGCATGACAAAAATGCATTCACAAACTAGGAGTTAAAACAAAATTAGTTAAGCATGCAACAATTCTTACATAATTGCTTTTTAGATTTCAAATGGTAACTTAAAACACTTACTTACAATTTTTTTCAAAACTCCAGATATAACATCGATATGACACAACACGTGTTGTCAGACTTTGGAATGACGAAAAATGAGACTTGACAAGATGTGTTATCTACTTCCACAATTATTAATCTTTGACCTCTTAGACCCAATTAACATGTGCTCATTTTATCTTATGCCTTTTTACAACATGTGAAATTTAGTCCTTGAATGTATTTTTTCAGTACGTTCATATTCACAAGCAAACTGAGTGTAATTTAGTAAAATATGATGTAAAAAAAAAAACAGTTAAAGGATCCCGAAAAAAAAAATTGCACGATGCATTCTTTGAAATACATGTATCAACATGATGATCAAAATATAATAAATTACATCATATTTATCACTTATTATGAAAGTCATAAAGAAGCTAAATTTGAAAGTCGGGCGTCATTGCTTTGACCTTTGATTGAAAGATATGACCTCTAAATTTACTGCGCTTATTTTTAAGTTTTGATACAAATTTATAATAATAATGATAATTCCCGTTTGAAAGATGACTGCAAAGTAAAAAATCTGTTATTTCAAAATCCACAATATTTTACAAAACACCTAGTGTAATTTAATGCATATTTCAATGGCTTTGGTACATGTAGTGTGTTTTTGACTTTGGAAAGACGGGGAAAAGAGCAGATGAGATTAGATCCGCTCTGTGCTTCCTCCTTTATAAAATTTATACAAGTATGTTAAAGGGACTTGGACACGATTTGAGTGCAAAATTTGAATAATTTTTTTTCATTTTTTTATGTTTAGAATGGTTAATATGGGTATTTTCAATGCTTTGTCAAAATTAAAAAGTCAAATATTGAGTTATAAGCAAGATACAGAGTTTGTAATTCTTTGTAAAACAAAGCTCGAGCCTTGTTATTGTTTACATATGTGGTTTATTGGTATAAAATTCAATCAAAGGTTGCTTTCTTCTGTTGATACTGGGTAATATTATTCATGAACACATTGAATCAGTTCACCTTGTAAGCCACGATTTTGTCAAAGAAATGGTAATTCCATACTTTACATTATTTGTAAACAAATATAATACTCGAGCTTTGTTTACATAACAATGAATTCTTGCCTCTGTATCTCTCTAATAACTTGACTTGTAACATTCATTTTTTTGGTCAATCATTCAAAATGCGCAAGTAAACCATTATAAACATAAAAAATAAAAAATAAAATTTTGATCTAAAATCATGTCTAAGTCCCTTTAAATCCATATAATTAATCTACCCTCTTCGTCTAAACTCAAAATTAAAACTCTGTTGTTAAAATGTTTTCATGAAAACTTCTACAAAGTTGTTTTCTGTATTAGCTTCATATACATATATATATAATTATATTTCTTGTTTAGCTGAATATACAAATATAAATAAATAATTTTAAATTTTTTAGAGACAAGACTTTTGATTAGTCCTTGCTGGCATTTAATTTTAAAGTAGAGGTGATCTAAGTTCATAAAAAAATATATAATTATTAAGTGTATAATTATAAAGCTTGGTTATATTAACCATTTATAACGATTTCTTAACCTGAGTTAATAGCCCAAGAGTAGAAAAAAAATGCCTTGTAAAATGATCGTTTTGTTTGGTTAACTTTTATTTCAAACTTCACAAACATATATATACTTTACATTTGTTTTCACGTTGTTATAGTATTTACAATTTTATATCATATAAATAGTTAAGTTCTACAATGCTGTTTATCTCCGTATTTTAAGGTACTTGACAGAAAAAAAAATCTCGACTCGATATTTTTTTTCTCAAATGACAAGAGGAGTCCTCAAAATTGCAGTTCAAAGGATGCATGGAGCAATCGTGATAATAAAAAAATATGATATACGTGTAAAGACAACTGAAACCTTCGGTTCAGGTGAGCTAAAAAGAAAATTAAGATTTGATTGATTCATATGAAACAGGCCCTTTTCCATATCTAATT